>SNQJ01S0002461.1:139704-172602 GCA_010110895.2 Picea sitchensis
CATTTTCAACCATTTCCTTGTAGATCTTGAAGTTTTCAAAAGCTTCTGACTTGTTCTTGAGAAAGAAAACTGTAGTCATTCTTGTATAATCATCAACTAATAACATAAAGTATCTCTCACCTTTTAAACCCTTTGTTGTAGTTGGTCCAACTAGATCAGTATGCACAATTTCTAGTGGTCTTGTTGTTGAATATTCCTTTGATTTGAACCTGGTCTTTGTTTGTTTTCCTTGTTGGCAATGCTTTCATAAAGTGTTGGTTGGTTTCGTGATCTGGGGAATTTCTCTTACTGCTTCTCTTTTGCTGACTTTGACAAGGTTATCAAAATGCATGTGACCCATTCTTCTGTTCCATAGCCAACTTTCATCTTCCTTTCCTAGACAACACTTTTCATTTCCAATTTCACTTAACACATATATGTTGTTTGAAGTTCTTGCAGTTGTACCGACCAATTTCCTTGAACCTTCTCTTCTTATCTCACACTTTTTTGAATCGAAAGTAAATTTATGACCTTGGTCACACATTTGACTCACACTTAGAAGACTATGTTTCATATCTTCTACCAGTAGAACATTTTGTGCCTTTTTATTCTTCTTCCCAATTCGGACTGTTCAAAAGATTCTATCTTAGAGGAACAAGTTTGTGCATTCTAAGCTTATGAATTATAGAGATGAACTTAAGAAGATTATCTCCTGTAGCAATCAAAATAGTAAATAGCGATCAACTCCAATCACTCTTGAAATCGAAATCAATTCCAGCTTTATGCAATTCAAACAAACTAGTACAAGGAATAGTCAACATAGCTAAGAGACTTCATTATGGAGCATGAAGAGGAGATATAAATTATTATGGTTCCTTCATGTACCAAAACTACTGCAATCATAAACTCAAGATATCAATCCCACACTTCAAACAATTAAATGGCAATCTCCAATATTTGAGAAGGAAATATCTATTTGATCTAGCACCTGATTGTTCACACCAACTTAGAAATAAATAACTCAATGTTGAACTCTTGAAATAGATTAAAGATCATTAACACACACTACTGTAAAACACTCACACATTCACACAAAACATATACAGGGAGGTTTACCTTGGTTGGGGTGGTGGGCCCTTTCCAAACCAACAAGGAACCTCTTAAGAAAGTAACAGACTAAAAAGTTTTACTCATACTCAGGAATTTGCATAATAGATCTTTTGCATTAATTCAACTGGTAAATTGGATCAATGGTTCTTCACCTCATACATAGAAATGATATGTATCATTTGGTTCTGATAAAATACTTCGTTACATTCCTTATTATCCACACACACTATCGTCTATACAACATCCCTTATATAGGAGGTAAGACGATACTATCAATATCTATGGATAAACATTAAATAGTTTTAAAGAAATTACAATTAATATTAACATCGAATCTCTAGGAATCAACTCCATCCTCATGACACAAAGTGCATGAGTGATGGAGTCCCCCGTAATCTAGAAAACTGATTTGGAAGCTTCGATCCAACTACCTTCTCGAAATCTTCATCATCATACTGGTCCAACTGGTGCATTATGGAAACAGAGGTTTTGGTACCGTAATACACACAGTCGCGGATCTAGGTACCGGAATGGATGTGGAGCAGACAGTACCGGAATAGCACATGATTTGGTACTAGAATAGATGTGGAGTAGATAGTACCGGATCAAAACTTCCTTGGGTACCAGATTGCACGATGACTGGTAGTACCGGAATGGCGCAAGTATCGGATAGGATGCTCATGAGTCAAACCATTAGGACTATATAAAATAAAACACTTTAATCGAATTAATTCAAGAAATTTAAAAAAAACATGCTTTAAATCATCAATTACCTCTTGTGAACATGAACCAGGTCATTAGGTATGTGTTTGGGAGTAAATAGTCAAGTATGGGCTTATAACATAGGCAAAAAGGCTTGGATACAAGGTAATATAGGGCATTATACATGTCAAAATAGAGACTCAACATTCCCCCCATGCTGAAGGTATTGCATGTCCTCATGCAACATCATCAAAAACTGAGACCCAAAAACTTTCTGCAAAATTGAATCCTTCTCTGTCATTTCTCTGGTTGCAGGATGTTAAAACCAGAAACTTCACTCCTCAATTCCTTCTTGATTACCCTAGTGTATTGGATCAATCGTAAGACTTTGTTGAGTTTGGCAGAGACTTTTGCATGATGTTCTTTCAATTGTGCATTCTCTGCCTTGATATGCTTGTCCAATACCTTGTATTCTTCAATTTCTTGCTTCAGCCTCTCAATCTTTGCTATCAAATTTTCTTTGTTCAGGGACTTGTCTGGGCTAGATGTGATTGCTTCCTTAGTCACCTCCTCTTGGGATTATTTTTCCTTTCTCAGACCCCTCAAAGTCTCTGTTACCAACCCTTATGTTTCACTTACTATTACCAACCCTTATGTTTCACTTATTGTAGCTCCACAGCCATTTCCTTTCTCTGGAGAACTCAGAATATCCATGGGTTCTCCTTGAAGAGAAGGTATATTTGGAACTGTCACCTGCTTGGCCATGCTTCTGGTGGTCCTTCATATGGGGAGTGATACTTCCTTAGATTTGTTGACAGGGGTAGAAGTCTCCTCAAACAGCTTCCTCTTCTTTATTTTAATAACGGTGGTAGGCCTGGACACTTGTCTCTCCTGTGTCATTTTGACTTTCATATTGAGGCCCCGAGTTGTGAATTATGGTGTCTTCTTCTGTTGACCAGCCCTTATTTCTATCTTGGAATATTGAGGCGTAGGTTCTGGAATTTGTCCCCTTTGTTCCTTCTCCCTCTCGAGCTTCTTTTTGTTTCTGCTTGTCACCTTAGCAGTTTCTTTCAATTCACCAACCAGTTTTTGGAAAGACAGAGTAACTACCTCAGGGATATTTTCCAATTCCTTAACGAATTCTGGAGTGGGTTTAACAGTTTCTTCGTGTAAAATATCTTGTTGATATGTCCCCTTCTTCTTTTGTTTCTTACTCTGTGATAGTTGATCTTTAGAACACAGGATTGAGCCAGACACTTTAGACTGTGCATATTGTTTCTTGTTCTGTATGTTGAGGTCGGGGCTCTTCTCTACTTGGCTAGCTTGTTCTAATGAAACCTCCATGATAGATTCATTAACGTTGTTTGATTTTCCCCCTAGCTCAAAGTCTTCCTTTTGTCTTTTCTCTTTCTAAATCGAGGTAGGATGTATTTTTTGGGATTGGATGGCTTTCCTCTTCCTCGATGTAGTAGGTTCCCCTACAACAGAATTTTCTGTCACTGATTTCTCAATGAGTTGGGATGAGTTGGGCGTAACAGTTTCTTATTTACCTCCTGATGTCTTCTTTCTGTCTTTATTTTCCTTTTTTATTGAACCCTCATTGTGTATCCCTACCTCCTGTATTTCAACAGATTTGAATATTCTTTCTTGAGCGAAATTTTGTTGGAGTAGTTGCTTCCAACTACCACCTTGTTTCCTCAAAGCATGAACAACCAAAATTTTTATTAAACCATGGTGATGAAGGCTAGTTTCAGGTTTCTTGGAAACTGGCCTCACTCCTCTCACCATCTTCTTTAAACTCATCCATAGGAAGTGAGGAAAATCAATTTATGGTCCTCCCTCGAAATGTGATAAAAGATTCAAATGATAAATGAATGGTAATGCATACCTTCCTTTGCAGGTGAGGAATTTCTACAGACTTATGAGCATTGTCCAATATTCCTCTTTGAAGTAGTTTTGAGGGACACCCTTGGTCCAATCAGGGTCTTGATGTTCTGGCTTGAGGAATTTCTGACAGAGTTTCCTGTCAACGATCACCCTCTTGAAGTATTTTTCCCTAGCCATAGGGAGACCTGTAGCTTCTGCTATAGTGGCTTCTATAATTGTTAGCTTCATGTCTCCAAAATCCACACTTTCTCCATTATATGTATGTGCAAAGGAAAGAGAAATTCCCTCATGATGGCCTTTAAATTTTTCCAAAAGTGGCACCCACCCTGCCTGTTCATATTTTTTCGTGCAAGCTTGATATTTTGTTGTTTCCCTGTACAATTGAAATATGGGCTCATGCTTGTCGACCCCCATGATAGCTTAAACAATTCTCTCAGGCGTATGAGGCACGGAAAGAGGATCGAGGGTTGAGTACCAGATAACGTAGACTTTGATAGAGTACCAGACAGGGAAAAATATGCAAGGAATACGAAGGCACGGGATGTTTGTAGGTGGTGTGACAGAAATGGTAAATAACGCTCATTTGGATAGCAAAGCCATCCAGAGGAGTGTTTATAAATGGAAGTGTAGTTTACAATGGTCACATTGACAGTCATGATGATATGGTGAGGAAGGTCGAATCCACTAACGACTTACGAACTCGTGGGAAATTGGCGTCGGACAATATTCACGGGAGTGTTAAATGATGATAAGGGGTGTGGTCGTTATGATCGGGACTCATGAGTGTGAAATAGGCTGGGATCATTATTTGATATGCTTAGATATGTGGTTCGAGTCATTTCATATAGCATGGTAGTGAATAATAGGTTTATGAGGTTTATTTACCGGATAGACAGAGGGAGCATGAGTTTGATCCGGTAAGAGACATAATGACCTTGTACTCTTAGCATTTTGGGGAATAGGGACATCTTCTCCTTACGGAAATGTGGTCAAGGATTTTACAAAAGTTTGTGAAAGGGGGTGTGTCATGATCCGAGAGTAACCAGATGTTTAAATGCATATTTAGTCTAATTTCTTTAAAAAAATGAAAAAATGTTGAATCTGTATGTCCTAGCACTAATAATTGAGCAGCAACTTGGAAATATGATTAGAGTTATCGGTCGCATCCTTACCAGTACCAGATCATCTGAGTACCGGATCACCTGTGTGCAAAGTTGAAATTAGTACGGGATCATCTGAGTATCGGATTATCTGAGTGTCGGATCATCTGTGTGTAGAATTCTAATTAGTATCGGAATAGCGCAAGGTCCCTTCTTCAATAATGGATGGGGTCTAGAACCGGATAAGCTCAGCGAGATGATTTAGTGTAGTGATGACCATTGGTACCGGATGAACATAGAAGTGATCATTGGTGCCAGATAAGCACAGAGATGAACATTGTTTTCTAGTTCTTGAGAGATTTCTGACACAGATTCTGGTGGCAGTGACTTGTAGAAACAGTTGGTGTTCTGTGATCAGATTCAATTGAAAAAACATGTAGATGGAACAAATACCAAAACTTAGGAATTCTAAGTTTGCATAGGAATAACACAAGAAGAACTCTGTGACAGGAGGGTATTCTTGGAATTGGATGATCATTTGTTAAGATTTATAGAACCCTCTTCTTTTAGAACTAGGGTAATCACATCTCCTACCGGTATTTCCTCTTTATTACAAAAATAACAATAATAATCCTAACTACTACTTTTCTGTGGATTTTTATCGAGCCCAGATTAGTTAATGCTCGCTGGTATTTTCAATTTTAAAGAGTCTTAAAAACTTAAAGGAAACTCTTTATATTGTCCCGTGGATTTTTCTCGAGCCCGGGCTAGTTCCTGCTCGCCAGTGTTTTCAATTTTAAAGAGTCTGAAAAACTTAAAGAAAACTCTTTATATCGTCCCACGGATTTTTCTCGAGCTCGGGCCAGTTCCTGCTAGCCAGTGTTTTCAATTTTAACAAGTCTGAAAAACTTAAAGAAGACTCCATCTGGTAAATGTCCTCCTTATTCGTCTGTCTACATGGGAACACAACCAACTTTTTTTTTTGTTTTTGTTAGTTATATCATAAAAATAAAAGAGAAGCTCTATATAATGACACACCTATGTACATAGCTAAATGAATTTATACAATTGAACTTATTGTGGTAGGTCAGCAGGACGAGAAACCCTCTTGTTTACCAATTGCATTTCGGAACTCTAAAGAACATTTTTGACAAAATCCTCTTTTGATAGAGGCTTATGATAAACCTTTAGTCGATGCCCATTTACGAAAAAGGAAGTCTGATTCTCATCAATGGTCTTTATCCTTACTGAACCATTTTCATAAATTGTATCAACCTCATAGGGCCCCAACCATCTAGTAGACAATTTACCCTTAAAATTTTTGAATCTACTATCATATAGGAAGGCCCAATCTCCTGACTGAAAGGACTTCTTTTTGATGTACTTGTCATTCCATTTGGTCCTTTTCTCTTGTATCAGGGTGGTTCTTTGTAGAGAATCCTATCTTATCTCATCAAGCTCATTTAATTGTAATAGCCTCTGTTTTTTATCTTCGTTCAGATCCATCCCTAATTGTATGGTAGTTCTGAAGGTTTTTACCTGAAATTCTATGGGAAGTAGTACATGCTTCCCATACACCAACTCATAAGGTGTATGGCATGTTGTATTCCTCCAAGTTGTCCTATAGGCCCACAAGGCCTCGGGAAACCTATCATCTCAGTCTTTGTGATGCAGTTGAATAGTATTAGTGAGGATGGCTTCTATCACTTTGTTGGTTGATTCTACTTGGCCATTTGCTTGGAGGTGATAGGGCGAATATTTTATGTGTTTGATCTTGTATTGTTCAGTAATAGCCTTGACCAGATTTGAGGTGAATTGTGTTCCTTTGTCAGTGACTACTTCCCGAGGTACACCAAAATGAGTAAAAAAATCCTCGAAGAGAAAGTCTACAAAAGATTGTTCATTGGTTGAATACAAAGCCTTGGATTCTACCCAGTTTGTCACATAATCTATGCAAACTAAGATGTACTTTTTCCTGCGGGACATGGGGTTGATAGGTCCTACAAAATATAAGGCCAAATTTTCAAAGGGTTCAATCACTACTTGGGCTTGGAGAGGCATTTCATCGACTGCAGTAGGTTTTCCCATTCTTTGGCAATCATCACGGTTGGCCACATATTTATTTGCATCTTTAAAAATGGTTGGCCAGTAATAGCCAAACTATAAAATCTTGTATGTTGTCCTTTTTTCAGAAAAATGGCCTCCACATGGGCCATCATGACAAGCTTGGAAGATATCTTGCATCTCATATTCCCAAACACATCTTCTAACTACCAAATCAGGTCCAGTTCGGTATAAGAAATCCTCATGCCACATATAATTGGCACTTAGTTGAATAATTCATTTTTTTTCTCTAGATGTCATACTTTGATGCATCTTTCTTGTTACAAGATAGTTGGATATGTCTGCATACCAAGGGGTGTAACTAGAAATGGAAAATAGATTCTCATCCGAAAAATCATCATCTACTGGAGTATTGTCACCTGTATGAATAAGTCTAGACAAGAAATCAGCAACCAAACTATCTCTTCCAAGCCTATCAATGATAGTGATATTGAATTCTTGTAGTAATAACAGCCATCTAGTCACTCTAGCATTTGTAACAGGTTTGTTCATTAAAAATCTGATAGTTGAGTGGTCAGTGTGCACAAAAACTTTGTATCCTTTTATATAGTGTCTAAACTTGTTGATGGCATGTACTACTGACAAAAATTATTTTTCCGTGACAGTGTAGTTTACTTCAGCAGGTGAGAGATTCTTGTTGACAAAGTATATAGCATAGGGAATCTTCCCTTCCTTTTGTCCTAAGACATCTCCCAAAGTGGTATCTAAGGCATCTGTGCAAATATGGAAAGGAAGAGACCAGTTTGGTCCTCTCAAAACAGGGGCACTTGACAGCTTTGTTTTTAAGATTTCAAAGGAGATTTGGCACTGTTCATTCCAACAGAATTCAGCATCTTTTGTCAACAGTTTGAATAGGGGGGAAGCTAGGTTTGTAAAGTTTTGAATGAACCTCCTATAGTAGCCATCATGCCCTAAGAAACTTCTGACTTCCTTTTGTGAGCTAGGGATCTTGATTTGGGAAATAATCTCAATCTTGGTAGGGTCCACTCTTATTCCTGTACCGGAGATGTGGTGACCTAGAACAATTCCTTCAGTGAGAAACATTCTAGATTTTTTGTGACTGAACGAAAGGTTGGTCTCTTTACACCTAACCAGTACTTTCTCAAAATTATCCAATGCTTGTTGGAAATCATCCCCATACACCGTGAAGTCATCCATGTAGAATTCCACACAATCATTGGTCAAATCGGATAAAATAGCCAAGACAACCCTTTGAAAGGTAGCAAGGGCATTACATAAAACAAAAGGAAGAACCCTATAGGCATAAGTCCCCCAGGGGCAGGTAAATGTGGTCTTATCCTGATCTTCTGGTGAAATTTGGATTTCATTGTAACCACTAAACCCATCCAAGAAATAAAAATATCTCTTCCTAGACAAAGTGTCTAAGACCTGATCTATGAAAGGCAAGGAAAAGTAGTCTCTATAGGTAGCCTTGTTTAATTCTCTAAAGTCCACACAAATCCTCCATTTACCGTTTTTCTTAGGTACAATAACTGATGGGGAGACCCACTTGTTATCTGATATAGGGTAAACGAAATTGGCTTGCAGGAGTTTCCGGAGTTCTTCTTTTACTATATCTTTCAAGGCTGGATTCATTCTTCTTTGGGGCTGCCTAACATGTCTGATCTGATCGTTAGTGTAAATATGAAGCATACAAGTGCCTGGGTGGATCCCTTTCATGTCAGAGTAATCCCATGAAAAATCATCAGATTTCCCTTGAATCATGTGTATCAACTTCTGTTTTTGATCTATTTCTAAGATAGCATTGATATATAAGGACTTTCCAGGACCGATTTCAACGGCTTGAACAGTTGATTCTTTCCCTTCCTCTATTTGTGAAACAATGGATACTGTAGAAGTGGAAGGGTGCCAAATTTCTTGAAATTCAGGGCTAAAGATATGTGTGTAGTTAGGGAAATATTGAGGATATTCAATGCATGTTGAATCAGCCAAGAATAGACTTAAGATTTGTTCTTCAATTTTCTCTTGTACTCCTTTCACTTGTTCAAGTGTCAACAAGGGTTGAGTGCAGTCCTCCTCCCCATAGGGATTCTCCAACCAGAGAGGAACTTCAGTGGTTGGTTGGGCGGGGGAAAAAGGATGAGTTTTTGACTTTGAGTGCCATTGGAAATTGTCATCTCTCCAGATCGACAACTAATGAATGCATCCGCAGTGGCCAGCCAAGGTCGATCGAGTACTACTGGGTGTCCTAGTTTGGAGGATTTAGGAAGGATCACTAATAAATCTACAAGGTATTCATAAGAGGCCAAAGTAATTGTTATATCATCTAAACTTCATGTTGGGGTGATGATGGATTTGTCTGCAAGCTCCAGCAAAGTTTTTGTTGGTCTTAGGTGATCTAGTTGCAGTGTTTTCATGGTGTTTACTGACATCACATTTATTTTTGCCCATAGATCAATCAGTGTGTTAGGTAGGGAAACACCATTAATTTCTATGGTTACCACTGGGTTCCCTGGATCACTATACTTAGATGGAATTTTTGTTATGAATTTTGACAACTGCCCCACCACCTGTATGACAGGAGGCTCCTTCCTCTTTCTCTTTGAACTGTTTGGACATCTATTTATTCTTCTTCTTGATTTGTGTGATTATCTACTTGTTCTTCTTGGATAACCACAGTAGGATTTGTTTTGTTTACAACCCTCCCTGATCTTAATTCAATTCCATTAAATGGAGCTGGCGTTATTACATATGTGGGGAAGGTTTGTACTTCAAGGTTTTGTACAGGTTGTGTCGGCCTATTATTTGGATTAGGGATAGGTTGTGCAGGAATATGGGTAGGCCGAGGGGGGTTTTGAATAGGTTTAGCTTGCATTTGTTGCTGCATATTTGGATTCATATGTAGTGAAAGTTGTTGTTGCAACTGTGGAGGTGGAAGAAGAGCAGGAGGATTAAATCCTGGGAGCAGCTAGGAAATGTTCGAAGGGTATTGTGGATAGGTGGGAAAATTTGTTGGCTGGAAGGGAAAATTCCCATATACAGCTCCTCTCCACCCTTGTTTCCAAGGTTAGGTTTGTGGTTGTTGTGGCGACCATTGAGGATAAGACATGGGAGGTACCCAGTGTTGTTGTGGGTATTGTGTAGTTGGGTATGCAAACATGTTGGGATTTTGTTGTCTCCGTGGTCTCCTAAGGGGGTAGGATGTTTCAGGTTCTCCTCCTCCCTTGAATATGACCTTAAGTCAAGGTAGAGAAGGGAACTCATTAGTAGGATGATCCTCTGTACAGAGACCACAGATTTCAATAACATTAAGGGGGAATTCCTTTTCAGGGTGCTTTTTCCTACACCGATGACAGAAAATTGCTAACACAGCATTTTCTTCCTCTTGTTTTATTTTAATTCTCATAGTATCAAGTTGGAAATTGATCGTGTTTAGGATATCTATTTTGAATTTTTCTAATAGATTTCCCATTTCAATCCTAGTGACACCTCCATATGTGGGTTTGACAATTCTGTTGTTAGGATCCCTTACACTTTTTCCAGTTTTGGCTTAACTGTGGGAGTATCTTTTACAATACTCTGCTATGTATGCAAATGGATTTTGGTACACATATCCATAACTCATGAGGTTTAGTACTTCAATGAAATCATCCCTCACACCCTTTAGAAAGATAGTCCTAACTGTAGTTGTGTCTAAGGAAAATTGCTTAGTATTTTGGTAGTTGTATAAGAACCTCTCTAGGTAATCTTCTAAGTTTTCTTCTTTAGATTGTTTCATTTTGAATATATCATTCCTAGAATCCCTAGGTCTGTAGTAATCTTGGTATTTCTAGAGGAAGGTCTCCTTCATACCATCCCAAGACAAAATAGTGTGTTCTACTAGGCTCATAAACCACCCTAGTGCTGAATATTTTAGTGTAGCTGGGAAAAGTTTTAATTTGTGAGCATTATCCGTGTAGTTATAACTCCTACACAGTATGTCAAATTCAAACAAAAATGAGTCAGGGTCTTCTATTGACATACCATGGAAGTGAGGTAGTGAGGACAATGGAATGTTCTTCATAGCAACGCCTCTAGCGATATCTAGTATGGGGAAGCCAAATGTCTCATTTTCATTAGTTGCATTTCCCTCTTCTTTTGCCATATCTCCAAACAACCTATAGGGGGGTGGTGATGTCTCTCCACTGAGTGATGGTTCAACCACTGGGTTATTTGGTATCTCTAGATGTTCCAAGATTTTTTGTGGTTTTCCAACAGCAGATGCAGCCTCCTTTATTACTACCTTTGTTTCTTTTCCATCTTCTCCTTTTGATGGGGTCACTAGTGCTTCCTCTTTTTCTTATTGTCTTATTCTTTCAATCTGAACAGTGGCTTTATATTTAGTGCCCTTGGCTATTGTTGCAATCGTTGCCTTTGAGCTCTCTCCTCTGAGAATTTTTCCTGCACGAATTTTAGATGAATTAGTGTGGGGGGGAGTTTGTTGTTTGTTTTTCTAGCTTTTCTGAAATTTGGGGAGCAATAAATCTACCCTTATTATCCCTATACCTACTCATAAAAGAAATTCCAATAAAATAAATAAAAACGCAGATTCCTAATTATCAAATGTAGGAGGACAACCTGAATTTGGAGCAACCCCACCAAAGTGGATGCACAGGTTCTTACCTCTCGTCTTATTGTCTTCTCTCTGCCCTTAGATTACCCTTAAATCCAATCCAAACTTCATCAAACTAATCAAACCTCAAAATGCTACCTATTATCGTTTACAACTCCCGGGCAACGGTGCCAAAATGTTGGTGTATAAATATGTTCAATGTATACCTTACACTCATTTATATGTCAATCTGGGATTCATAATCAAAAGAGTTGTTACACTATATGTGTCGAGAACAGGTAACCTACCTATGTCTTTTTCATATAGGAAATAATTAATAACATAAGAACTATGTTTCTAAGATTTCTGAATGCTTCGAAAACCTTGAACTTAGAGGAGAAAAATGATAATGAAACTTCTTCAAACAAACAGTCAATCAAAAGATTTTATCTTAGAGAAACAAGTATGTTCATTCCAAGATTATGAATTATAGAGATGAACTTAAGAAGCGTGTCTCTTGTAGCAATCAAAACAGTAAATAGCAATCAACTCCAATCACTCTTGAAATCGAAATCAATTCCAGCTTTATGCAATTCAAACAAACCAGTACAAGGAACAGTCAGCATAGTTGAGAGACTTCATTATGGAGCATGAAGAGGATATATAAAGTCTTATGGTTCCTTGATGTACCAAAACTAATGCAATCCTAAACTCAAGATATCAATCCTACACTTCAAACAATTAAATGGAAATCTCCAATATTTGAGAAGGAAATATCTATTTGATCTAGCACCTGATTGTTCACACCAACTTAGAAATAAATAACTCAATGTTGAACTCCTGAAATAGATTAAAGATCATTAACACACACTATTGTAAAACACTCACACAATCACACAAAACGTATACAAGGAGGTTTACCTTGGTTGGGGCAGTGGGCCCTTGCCGAACCAACAAGGAACCTCTTAAGAAAGTAACAGACTAAAACATTTTACTCATACTCGGGAATTTGCATAATAGATCTTTTGCATTAATTCAACTGGTAAATTGGATCAACGGTTCTTCACCTCATACATAGAAACGATATGTATCATCTAGTTCTGATAAAATACTTCGTTACATTCCTTATTATCCACACACACTATCGTCTATACAGCATCCCTTATATAGGAGGTAACCCAATACTATCAATATCTATGGATAAACATTAAATAGTTTTAAAGATATTACAATTGATATTTACATTGAATCTCTAGGAATCGAATCCATCCTCATGACACGAAGTGCATGAGTGATGGAGTCCCTTGTAATCTGGAAAACAGATTTGGAAGCTTCGGTCCAACTGCCTTCTCGAAATCTTCATCATCATACTGGTCCAACTGGTGCATTCTGGAAACAGAGGTTTTGGTACCAGAATACACACAGTCATGGGTCTGGTTATCAGAATCGATGTGGAGCAGACAGTACCGAAATAGCGCATGATTTGGTACCAGAATAGATGCGGAGCAGATAGTACCGGATCAAAAATACCTTGGGTACCGGAATAGATTTGGTGCTAGATTGCACGATGACTGGTAGTACCGGAATGGCGCAAGTATCAGATAAGTTGCTCATGAGTCAAACCATTAGGACTATACAAAATAAAACACTTTAATCGAATTAATTCAAGAAAGTTAAACAAAACAAGCTTTAAATCATCAATTACCTCTTGTGAACATGAGCCAGGTCATTAGGTATGTGTTTGGGAGTAAATAGTCAAGTATGGGCTTATAACATAGGAAAAAAGGCTTAGATACAAGGTAATATAGGGCATTATACATGTCAAAATAGAGACTCAACAAGGCCTATCTGTTTGTTGTTGATTCTGAAATCTGAATCTTCTCGGTGGAGGAGTGTCCCTGTAATCTTCCTTGTACATCTTCATATCCCCTTTCATTGTTTCTACATAGATTTTTGGATTTGTTTCTTGCTTTGTTGTTTTGGAGCTTGATCCCTTTTATGTCTGATTGTATCCAAGTCCAGACTTTTCAAGATGAGATTTTTGACTGCTGATAATGTCATCCAAAACTTTTGAGCTATTCTGCATATTTTTCTTTTGAATATCCTTTCTTAGAGTGACAATCTCTCCTTCCAAGTTTCCAATGATCTTGTCATTTTCTTCTAGTTTTTCTTTGAGTGTTTCTTCAATTCTTTTATATTCTTCTATTTGAACCTTCAATCTTGTGATCATTTTCTCTAGTTATCGAGTGTCATTTTTCTTGTCTAGTTCTGCTTGTAGTTTATTGTTTTTCTTCTTTTCTCTTCTAATAACTTCTATGGCACACATTAATTCTTCTCGATAGTCAACTTCTGCCTCTTCAATTTCGTCTTCGACTTATTCATATTCTTCTTCGGCTTCTTCATATTCTTTTTCAGAGTCTTCTTTGTCAGAATCTTTTACTGCCATGAATAGAACTCTTCCTGTCTCACTGTCACTGACTTCATCTTCATCTGATGATGAGATGTCTTCTTTGATGCATAAGATTTTCTTGAAATATTTCTTTGTAGTTCTTTTGCCTTTATATGTGTGTTTGCCTTTTGAGTAACCTTCATCATTTCTCTTTTACTTATGAGGACATTTATTATCAAAATGACCAATACCGTCACAATTAAAACAAATTAAAAAAAACTTACCTATATACCTACCATTGGTTCCCTTGTTCAGTATTTTGATGAAGTTGGCCACTTCGTCATCATCTTCTGAGACGTCGTTGTTGCTGCTATATTCTCCTTGCTCCTTTTTCTTTTGCTTTGATCTTTTGGATTCTTTGAAGGTTGTTTCTTTTACATATGGATTTTCATGTTCAGTTCTCATTTCATATGATGTGAAGATTCCATGCAATTCGTCCATGCTTATTGAGTTCAGATCCGATCTTTCTTCTAGTGCTGATATATTAGGGTTGAATCTCATAGGAAGAGATCTTAGTACCTTTTGAACAATTACAGATTCTTCGATTTCTTTTCCCAATCCTATGATTGCATTCACTGTTTCGTCAACTCTTAAGAAGTAGGCTGCAATATTCTCATCTTCCTTCATTTTTAGTTGTTCGAACTGACCTCTGTAAGTTTGAAGTTTTGTTTCTTTGACTTTTGTATCTCCTTCATAAATATTTTGAAGCTTGTCCCAAATATCTTTGGCGGAGTTACAATGTGCAACTTTGGTGAATATTGTTTCACTGAGACCATTCAAAAGTGCATTTGTAGCTTTGGAATTATTCTGACCAAGTTTCATTGCTTTGTCATTTGTTGGTGGAACTGTTGGTATTGTGTATCCATCTACAATTGATTGCCAAATTTCAAACCCTTGTGCTTGTATATATGTCTTCATCCTTATGCTCCAAAAAGCATACTTTTGTTCATCAAAGTGTGGTATTCCATTTTTATATGAGTTGGTACTCTCCATGATCTACCTTTCAGTGGTTAAACTGATTTCTGAAGGAACTTGCTCTGATACCAATTGTTGGATTACTGAGAGGGGGGATGAATCGGTAATAGCATAATTATAATCCTTTTTCTCCAAATAATACAAGTGTTAAATCAATGTAGAATTATTATCCAATAATGAGCAATAAGAAATGAACAATCACACACATACACAGTACACCAGTGTTTTACGTCGAAACCCAAATCAGGAGAAAACCACGGAATGCTTTATATTATATGTCTTGAAGAATTACATTCATTGGAAGCACCAACTTCCTTTGCTTTCCAGCTGCAACTGGAAGGAGGATCCAACCCCCTAGTTTCTCAGGCTACAACCTGAGGGAAGCTCCAACTCCCCAATTCTCTGGCTACAACCAGAAGGAGGCTACAACCCCCTATGTTCTCCGGCCACAACCGAAAGGTGGTTCTCCTGGCTACAACCGTATGGGAGGGCTACAACTTCTATGTTCTCCCACATAACCTGGTGGTTGGCAACCACTGCCTCTTTGCCCCCATTCAATCACTAAGTAGAAGTAGAATGATGGAACCATCACACTATCACTGTGAGATATATCATTGTGTTCTGTAATTCAATAACCTAAACCATGCATCAACTGTATATCAACCTCAGAATCAACTCCTATTCATAAACAAGTGCATCAACCATGCACCAACCTCGTACTCCAAATAATTTGTAATCAACCTCTAATTCATAAAAAAGTGAAACCAACCATAAAAATTTCTGCATAAAATTAACTATTTTTCAAGCACCTATCAACTATGACTCATCAATATGTACCAACATCATCAACTATACACCCTATGTATGTGCTAACTCATCAACTACTTGTCTCAAATCCTAAAAATCTAACTGGTACCTCAACCAAAATCCCCTATCAATTTCATCATACAAATAAAATTTGTAAATTCATATAATAGACCCGGTGGTGTATATGATCACAAGCACCAGAACCTTCATTAACTTTAATAGCAAGAGACTAGCATTTTCTATCAAACATTTCTTTAGTCTCACAAGACTAGTTTTGATTAATAACAACCCTAACTTGAAATAATCAGTAACTTTGTACATGTAATGAATAAAAGATTCCAAAAATTGATACACAATGTTCTTTAAGTGTTTTTATGCAATTCCTCCGTGTTCCACTACTTGGAACCCCTCATAAAAGGAGTTATGGCAAAAATGGCACAATCTTGGTGAATAATTATGGCTTCATCTCTAGAGAGCAGCCTTGTAGAGTGTGCCCCAATAATGTAATATTTTTTAATTGATCCGAACTGTTACACAGCATACCGCAGACTATAATCTAACCAACACATTTGGTCTTACTAAATTTGGATCTGTTATGAAGAAGTTATGATGTTTTCTAATTGAACACTTGTTTCTTTGACTAGTTTCGTGGATTCAGCTACAAACTTATTTTCCTGAAACTCCAAAAAATACAACCTAATTCCACAAGATGAAATTTTTAATACCACTCCATATTGGATATGTTTCCTTAATGAAATATCAATTTCACGGTATGAACCATTCTAGAAAAAAAAAAAAAAAAAAAAAAAAAAAAAAAAAAAAAAAAAAAAAAAACATACCTTAGAGCATCATCAAAGTATTTATCCTTCCTTGAATTTTGTTCTCTTTTCTTCACTTTCCTCGAATTCATTTCTAGATATCCTTTGTTTACCTCATAAACCCATAGGTATTCAATATGCTCAAGTGTAAGTCTTTAAATGAGAGAGCCTTGCCTCTTATTTTTATACCTCCAAGTAGCTTTCTTTAAAAACATCTTCTAGGTCACTTTTGCTCCACTTCTCTTTCCTTTATTTTAGGGTTAACCCACTTCTTAATTTCTCCATTAAATTTTATTATTGAATTAATTCTATTTTGTATTCAATTTTGAATTATAGTAAACTCATCACTTCAATTTTATTATTTACCTTTAAAAATCTCTTTAACCACTTTGACTACTTTGACCTTTTGGGGCTTCTAGATGACATATGAGGGTCCTCCAACTTCGTAAGGCCATAACTCTCAAACCGTGAGGAGTTATGTGACGTTCCACATACCACTAGAAATGGAATGACATGTAATATCCATATAAAATAGTATTACCTGAAAATATATCAAAAATCATACCGTTATCCATCAAACACACTTGGGTCCATTACCCAAACCTGGGTTCTCCAACTTCTCATGGTCATAACTCTCTAACCGTGAGGAGTTATGTGGCGTTCCACATACCACCGGAAATGGCATCACAAGCACTATCCATCTAGGATAGTTTCAATGAAAAATTCACTATAGTTCATCTCATTATTCCAAAAATAAGCATGGGTTCTCTAACCATACTTCTAAGATAACTCAATCCGCAAAGCATCTTCCTGTGAGAGATTTCACCGTAAGGGGACCACTTTGGAGTTCATCCATTTGTACTTATTATCAGCCATGACAAGACAATAACAAGTCATCTTTACATCAAACAATCGTGGGTACATTACCCAACCTTTGTGCTACGGGGCTTTCTTCAAGGGTTGACATCAATGACAACCAACCTTAATCAACAAATATTGCAAGGTAGCATGGTTAACTATGAGATATTTTGGTTGGGCTAGATTGGATAGGAATTTTGTACACCTTATCCTTTCCCTTTATGTCATCCAAGTTCTTCATCCCTTATTATTAGGTTGGATATGGTTCATGGGATCCCAACGTTCATGCCACCTCCATTGTATCCTCATCATTGGTTGGATCCCAGTCTGTCACCTTGAAGTTGATCCCAAAATCCACCATGAATAGGACAATAAACTTAGCTTCTAGTCATCTAATCCTATCCAAATAATCTACCTACTTGTCCTCCTTATCCTCCATAGAAATCACAATAATATTTTTGGCTAGCCAATAAAATTCCATTGCTCTAAGTACTTTGGTGTCTCTAGATATTGAGAATATAAAACCTGATACCCAATCTCGGAATTCTTTCTTGATCTGATGCTTTGGAGTCTGGGACCATTTATGTAAAGATCAATTAACTATGTCCCCCATCCTTTGTTGAGTTTCCAAGGATGTAACTCTATTAGAAATATTTTTGGTCTGGTCTGCATCCCTCTCTGCCCCTGTACATTGAGCCTGAATATTGTTTCTCTTGGTTGGAAGGGGCTTAGTTGGGCCTCTCCTCCTCGCCAATGGGCACTGGATTCTAAAATATCTTTAGCCATGTTGTATTCATAATAATATCAAAGGAGCGAAGGTGAGAACAAGGTGAAACTAGAAGGAGAAAGTCCCTATCCCCCTATTCTTATGACACCAGGAAAAGACTTGCAACTATAGTTGGGTCCCCTCAAGGGAGGGAAAAAGAACTAGGAATATAAGAATAGCATAACCAAGGCTAGGATAATGACAGAATGACGGTGAGCCAAGGGGGGCCGAAATCACTCCTAAAAAAAGAAGCCCACACCTATGCTTGAAACACCTCCACCACTCATGCCAAAACTCGACAATGGAAGGAGAAACCACCAACAATGACCCAAGAGCCCCAGAATACCATTCAAAAGCCACAACGATAAAGATGAAAATCAAGAAAAGGTTCAAAAAGGAAAACCAACAGAGGAACCTAAGAACCACTACCTTGAAAGAGAATTTGAGCTCAACCATTGAGGATTCCAATCAATCCCCCCAGAGAGGAGTCTTTACCTGACCATTACTTCACTGCTTAAGAATACCATCGCCACCAAGAGCCATGATCTTCCACTCCTCTGTATGTACTACTGATATTTATGAAACAAAAATGGTTTTGTATTCAATCTATTAAAGTTTCTTCTAGGTTCCTTGTGCTTCTTGGGTAGGGCCCATCCAAAAGGGCTCAAGGACCCTTTTTTCCATTTATGTAGTTTTCATGCATATTGGTTAGTTCTTATATAGTGTTTCATTCTCTATTGAAGTTGGATTTAGCTTTGCATGATCAATTTCATTTTTTGTTAATATTGTGACTAACTGGCTAGTTGTAGCAGCATCATGTAGAAATGTTCAATAACCTCTTGGAGCACTCCTAGGTGCCTCCCAATGCTAAGAACCATAGATTCACTTCATTTATTTATAGTCTAGCTTTGTCAAAAAAAATTAAGACTTGCACTACCTTTTTTAGACTCCATTTTTCTTCATGTAGGAGTTCCTTGTAGAAATTGTACAGTTCCTGTAGAACTGCATAGTTCCTGTAGAAATCTCCTATAGGTTTGTTTTAGCTTCATATTTTGACTTAGCTTGATCTTATTTTCATGAAAACATCAATAAAAATAAAAGTACATTTATATTGATGATGACCAATGAGTTAGATTATTTTATGCATGTATCAGTGTAACTTTATTTCCATTACAGTTTTCATGTCATAGTTTAGAGCTTTACTTCTATCAAAGTTCTCTGTCATAATTTCATATTGGATTCATATTTTTTCTTCAGTTTAACTTTCCTTATTCAGTACTCTGTAATGCAATAAAATAATTCATTTTCATTCATTTTAGATTAGATGTACTTTCAAATTGGTGTGTTTCCTTCAATCAATCAGTTCAGAGTTTCTTTCTGTCACTTGATTTCCTACACATTTTTAGCCTTTGATCATTTTCAAACCTTTGCTACCAACAATCACATACTGCACATATAGTGCATAGCACCTATTAAGTTTGTACAAACCCTGAGTTGAAAAACAAAATAGAAAACTAAAGTTACAGTAAATCATTAAATTCTATTCCTGGGACCATCACCCCACCCATCATCACCCCATCCAAGAAATGAAATATATAAATTATTTTAGATACTCATCATTTATTTTTATTTCCTATACACTTGATATCAATTTACAAACTAACTTTTAGTTAAAAAAAAATTAAATGTTGTTTCCTTTCTAGTACATAGTTTAGTTCTCTATTACACTAAAATGTCTTTTATAATATTTATGTTTATAAAAGTTTAAAATTATTTCTTTTATTTCATAATGTTATTTATGTTTATAAAAGTTTAAAATTATTTCTTTTATTTCATAATGTTATAGTATATAACTTCATAGTTTAGTTCTCTATTACACTAAGATTCCTTCCATAATATATATGCTTATAAAAGTTTAAAATTGTTTTTTTTTTCCATAATATTATACTAAAGAAATGTGTAGGTCATCATTTATTCATAGTTTATTTTTAAATATGAAAGATGAGTTTGTCTATGAAAATTGTTCAACATATTTTTTCATGTCTATAATGATTAGAATTAACACAATTTTTTTAATATAGATTAATATAAAATTATGAAATGGTTATGAGTATTTTAATATTTGAAAGAATGATTTTATAAAAATTTATTGTTTAAAAATTCTTATGAATATTTTAATATTTCAAAATTTTAATTTGATTTTCTAAAAATTTGATATCTTTAATCTTATATATTTCTAATAAAAAATACAATTTTGATGCAATGTGATAACATATTAAATTTTGTTAATAATCTATTTAAAAATTAGCTTATTGAGTAAGTTAGTTAATATTTTTTTTCTTTTTTTTTAAGAAAAACATTCTAGAGAAATTCATTGGGCATTTTTCCTCATTTTAAGGATCGTATTCAGGGTAAATTAGATTTTGTAAAAAGTCGAGGCTTTTCGATAGTGTACTCGTTTAAGATCTCAACATGTCACTTGTGGGATGGAAACATCGCTCAGCACAAACCACTCAGAGTAAACCCAATTGACAATAACTTGGTCAATATATATATATATATATATATATATATATATTGCATATCTACATTTTTATAGTGTAGTGATAATTTTATTTCAATACATTTTTCTCTAAGTTAACTTAGATGAATATTAAAATTGTTTTGTGGGATAAGAAAGAAAAAATCATTTTATGGAATAGTAAAGAATTATAAAAATGCCTTACAAAATCATCATGTGAACAATGGAAATCTTCCAAGAATATATTTATTTTAAAAAAAAAAAATTACAAATAAATTATGTAAACTAATATTTATTTAACGAAAATAAACTTATGTTGTTTATTTCCTCTCCTATATATATTTATATATATTTCTAAAGGAATAAAATTATATTTTTCATATTGTTGGTCTAGCATTGCAAGTGCAAAACGCATCAAACGAGACATTCAAAAAACACATAACAACGCCTAGGGAGTATATAGTCTTGTCGTATATCAGTCGATACATATAGCAACTAGTCCCTACTTATCCAAGTGAAGTATCACACATATTTGAGCCCTATATACATAGATCATCATAAAAAGGATGCATTATCAAGGATCCAAAAATACTTAATAATCCAAAAAAAAATTGGTTACCAAAGTCAAATTCTATTAATACAATTGAAAGGCGTCTTAGCAAAGAAGCTCGAAAGGGAGGGTGATAATATCTAAATCTCTTCCCTTGCTTATCTTCTTGTATATGTCATTGTCCACAAGCCATATGAGTCCATTATTTCAAAAAAAAAAAAATCAACGATAGAGTTTATTTCTATGTAAATATGATTAAAAGAGATATCAATAAAAGAAAAACAGAAACCTTGAACCTCTTCTAGAAATAGAGATAATAAAAATTTAAAAATTTTGGGTTTCTCTTTTATCCATTTTATTACATGTATCGAGTCACCAAAAATTTGTAACCTTGTAGCCTTCTATTCACATGCTAAAGAAAGGTAGAGTTCCAAATCCATAAGCTCAGCATAATTTTTTGTGCCTTGCCTCAAACTTGCTTTGAATTTTATATAGTGTGAATCATTTAAGTATAGGAATCCCCCAACTCCACAAATTTGGGGCTCAGCTTGGGTTGCCCCAGTAAAATACGCCCATGCTCCTGACTTATCCACCACCTCCTCAACAAATTGTCTTAGAGATTTTTCCATAATCTCTTGAGGTAAACTCTTAAGTATTCTTAACCCATGAAATGCATATTGAATTGGAAGAACTTGAATGTATTCAAACAAGCTATCATTTATAGCCATCCAAATACCCCAAGCTATAACTAAAGGAAGGGTTGTAAAAGACTTTACTACTTGATTATCATACCAATTCCTTAAAGCCTCTTCAACAGAAATCCCATGCCAGTCATCCTTTAATCCCATCAAACTTTCCATTTCCTTCCAGACTTGAGAAGAATATGCCCTATATAGTAGAAGATGAGTGATTGTTTCCTCGTTGATCTTGCAAAAAGGGCACCTACCTGGGCCTTCCCAACTCCTCTTTTGTATGTTGTATGATATGACCCAAACTGGGGCATATATGGAGTTAAATATATATGTAATGGGGTAATTGTATATGTAATATGGGTCAGCCTAATAAAGGGTCCACGTGTGCAATGCATGAATAGGTATATTTACATGTCATGTAGTTATTATTGAGAGGAACATGTGATTTGGATATATGAATGTATTGGGATATTTGGAGGAGGTTCTCCTATTTTTTAAGGAGTTATTGTGTTACTCATATCTCTTATATATTTTGGAGTTGTGCTCTATGCTCACATTTGGTGTACATTATGTGTACTCTTGCTTATTGTGCTCTCTTAAGTATTTGGTACTTAACATTTGGTTTCAGAGATTATGGTCCTTGGTTTCAATCCTTCAAAATGGGGCATCTTACCATATTCAATATAACCCTTTTCATTGAAACTTTCAGATAGAAAAAATTTTAGAGAATTGAGAAGAGACAATGAAGTACATTTTTTCAAAATTTTAAATTTTGGTTTGTTATATAGTTGTGGAAGTGATTATTTTTTACTAGTTCTGAAAATAGTCTCAAACAAGTATTCTTGGTATAACATCAATATATGAATCTAATGAGCTCCAAATTGAGTGAAACTAGTTACATTGGATAGAATACATATTAAAATATTTTGGGTAAAAATTGCATAATCAAATTTGAAAAGTGGACATGTTGCATACAGTAATATTATCTCTTCTGAAAGGGCCAAAAATCAGCAAATCTTGGGAACATTACCATAACTTTCTCTTGGTACATCATAATTTGGCCCAACCTATGACATTGAAGAGAAGATATATAAGGATACTACAATTCAAAATTTAAGACTTAGAGGTGCCTAAATTTCAAGTTTACATCAAGTGGAAGGTTGGCTAGCATAACAAACTCCAAATCGAATTTTAAAAAGTATTTTAACTCAAAATTAGCATAAATTTAGCATAAATTTTGACTAGGATGTTCAATTAAGGTGATAAAAAATTTGATGGAAAGCGTAAACACAAGAGCATTTATTGGAAAAAGTATAATAACTATTTGGGATTATTAGTGCTACTATATTGAGGTTGGAAGTTGAGGTTTTTGGCTAAACCTCAATTAAGAACCAATGGCAATAGGTATGTTTAGAGGAGATGAAGATGAAGATAAAATTTATCCTAGGGAATGGTTGAAGATGGAAAAGGAAAATTATATAAATCCTTTGTATGTTGCAGTTGTTTATTTTAATGTTGAAGCTTCTAAGTGATGGAAAAGTGTTGATGAAGATATTTGACGAAAAGTGTGATGAGAAAATTTGAAAATCTTCTCAAACAAATGGATTTAGGACTCAAAAATGGAAGTGATTAATAAAAGTCAAGATGAATTGAAAGAAGAAAAATAAGAACTCAAGAATAAGGTTGATGAGTTATCCAATATACAAGCCCTTAATGAAGCACTCATTAAGGAGGTTCATAAATTGAACCAAGAAAATATTGGCAAAGGAAAGTGGGAAAAATATTATCAAGGGAAGAATTCAAAAAGAAAGATGAAGAAATCAAAAGGTGGCATGAGCATAGTCATGACCTTCTTAAAGAAGTTAGAATATGAAAAATCATCCATAGGCGTCTAAACCAAAGGATAAGGATAAAGATACTACCAAAATAGTTGAATAGAATACTACTAAAAGATGTGAAGTGGAAATTTGCTATAAGGTTGAGGAAGCCCTAAATAGTGATGAGGTAAAATCAGAAATTCAATCTAGAATTGAAAAAGGACATAAGAATTTGATAGATGGGGTCATATTGCAGAATCAAAAGAAGAAAGAAGACAAGATTCAAGGAGACCAAAATATAATTGAAGGATTTGAACTCCATATAGATGATGTACATGTCAAATATGATGGTATTATCTTAAAGGCTAGAGTAATCAAAGACCAAGTACAAACTTGCATAGAGTAGGTCATTATATTCGAAAATGAGAGTGATCATATGGTTGTTTCGAATGAAGGAAAACCATCAAAGGTGAAACCATATCGACTCCCTCATTATCAAGATTTTTTTCAAAAACGACAAGAAGATCAACATCAACATTATGAAGGAAGAAGATGGAATAACCATCAATATTCATGAAAAAAGGAATCGCAAAGCCATTATTCATCAATATTCATGGAACGGGGCATCATAAAACCATTATTCATCAATATTCATCGTGGTATGTAAATCCCTTAACTACAAATCTTTGAGGAAAAATATTTTTGAAGGAGGGTACTATGATATGACCTCAATGGGGGAATATATGGAGTTAAATGTATATGTAATGGGGTAACTATGAGAGAGAGAGAGAGAGAGAGAGAGAGAGAGAGAGAGAGAGAGAGAGAGAGAGATTGTATTTGGATATATGAATGTATTGGGGTATTTAGAAGAGGTTATAATACTATTTAAGGAGTTAATGTGGAACGCATCTCTCTTACCTATTTTCAATTTGTGATCCACTTTGTGTACATTATGTGTACTCTAGTTTATTGTGTTATCTTAAGTATATGATACATAACATTTTACCAAGTCAAAGTCTTATTTGTTAAGACAGTCCACATGAAGATGCAAGAATTCAATGGGAACTTGAATTTCCAAACCCTTCTCCACCACCAC
Source organism: Picea sitchensis (assembly GCA_010110895.2). Lineage (NCBI taxonomy): Eukaryota > Viridiplantae > Streptophyta > Pinopsida > Pinales > Pinaceae > Picea > Picea sitchensis. The sequence continues at coordinate 164,508 of SNQJ01S0002461.1, forward strand.
ACATAATTTATTTGGATCTCGGTGGAACTTAAGGCCTCATGACCTATTTTTCGAGTGTAATCCCTTGTAGGATTTTTATCCCAAATAATATTATCCTCATTTTATGTGATCCTAACATGGATGGATTTTAGACTTTCTAAAAAGACTCCCCAAACTAGAGCATCATTTCCCCTAAAACCTAACTTGTCGTTAGATAGACATTCTTGGATCCAACTAGATGTAATACTAGGATCAGAAACATGAATTGTGTTATAGTAACATCTATCTCTCAAAAATTGAATCATGTGAAAGAGAACATTGTAAGAAAACCCACAACCCACCCAAGGGTCCTCCCCTATTCAGAATATTTGTCCATTCCCCACCCTCCAAACAATCCCTTCTCTAATAATAGAGAAGGACAATAAAATTTGTTTCTAGATGACAAATACATTTTTCATCTTCTTTAGGATTTCTAAGTCAATCCTCAATTGAATCTAGAAATATGTACTTTTGAGAAACCACACGAAGTAGGAGACACTTTCCCTATATAAATCTCCACACATTTTGGTTGCCAAAGCCTTGGAAAATAGAAATATATTATTTAGGCCCCAACAACCTAGTGCTTTGGGTATGGCCAATATTTTCCATTTCACTAGGGATATATGTTGGACTTGGTGTTATGGTGTTGGCATTAATGTCAAAAATGGTAAACATGGTCAAGATGGTCACCAGTATCAGTGGATAATATGGTATTTTCAGTGAAGACAAAAGGATTGTGTGTTTTTGATGTCAAAAATAGGTTAATATTGTGGTCATCATCATCAAAACAATGCATATGATATTGTCAAAACTCATGCAATGTATAAACAATGATGCTAAATTTTTCCCATATAAATCCAAAGGGGAAGATCAAAATATGGTGCTCAATAAAATGAATAAACAATCCCAACCTTACCACACCTGGTCTACAACAGTATAAAGAATCTTAATGAAACTCATGAATCTCCACATCTAGCAAGTTGTGTACACCTCCTATGGTTGAATAGTAATGGCCCTACTACAGATTAATTAAATTCACTACAGGGTTCTCTTCACTCTCTTACTATAAAGATCAAAACTATGACAATTATTTGCAAGGAGTTTTTATTGTGATCGTTAGATAACTAGATCTAGGTACAGGAATCTAAAGAGGCATGATCCAAATCTACCCAATATTATATTTCTTCCTTTATTATAATGATCGGTGATCTGATCATTATAGGCTGCAAGAATTGATAGTGAATGAAGTATGACAGTGCTATTTAGATCACTAACTAAGCCGCAGGAATCATAAAACTCGACTGTGAACAACGAATATTGAATGTTGATTGCTGGATCAACGTGCAAGCACAATCAGACGAATCAAAACAATTTCGTGTTTGGAATAGCATGAATGATAATTACCCTTCTTGAATGCGAAGACTTATTTTAAATCCACGCTTATATTTTTTGTGTCCACCGTCAATTGGATCAGATGATCCATAATCATTTATGGCTTGTTTGGCAGTTGACCAAATTCAACACAAACTTGAACCCGGAGATTTTATCAAAACGATTTTATATGATTTTGAGTTCACCGTTAATCAAGATCAAAAGACCCTTGTTATTTCGTGTTATGTTGAGTATTGACTAGAGTCAAAATAGACTCGGATGTGAAAATATAATTCAAAGACACATGTATATTATTCGTCCATCGTCTCCTAGTTGAATTATGTGAAAATAAAATTATTGAAAAAGGGGCATCAAGGCGTTATTGCACAACTATGCTCACTAGATGTTCAAACATCTAAGCCATTTATTCCTCAAGATCTCCAAAGGATCATTGATAATCATTCCAAAGTATTTGAAGATATTCCCAAAGGTCTTCCACCCACTCGAAATCATGATCATGAAATTCACCTAATTCTTGGGAGTGTTCCTCCTAACATCAGGCCATACAGATACCCTTACGCCCAGAAGAGTGAAATTGAGCGCATGGTTGAAGAAATGTTAGAGGCTGTCATTATTAGAACTAGCCAAAGTTCTTACTCTGCACCATTCGTAATGGTATTCAAGAAAGATAGCTCATGGCGTATGTTTCCAGATTATAGAGAGCTCAACAAGATCACTATTAAAGATAAGTTTCCCATTCTCGTCATTGATGAATTGTTAGATGAACTACATGGATCAATCTATTTCACAAAATTGGATCTGCGTTCAGGGTATCATCAGATCATAATGAAGGAAGAAGATATCCCAAAAACAACATTCTAAACTCATGAAGGCCATTATGAATTTTTGGTCATGCCTTTTGGCCTTACAAATGCACCTTCCACATTCCAAGAGTTGATGAATTCCATTTTCAATCCCTTCCCTCGAAAATTTGTATTAGTATTTTTTGATGATATACTAATCTATAGCAATTCTTGGGAGGATCATATGCGACATGTTGACAAGGTGCTACAACTACTAAATGAGCAACAACTATATGCCAAACCATCCAAATGTTTCTTTGGAGAAAAGGAGGTAGAGTATTTGGGTCATATTGTATCTCATGAAGGTGTCAACGTATACCCTAACAATATTAAGGCCATGATGGACTGGTCGATTCCCAAAACATTGAAGAATCTTAGAGGATTTTTGGGTTTGACAGGTTACTACCGCAAGTTTGTTCGGAACTATGGAAGAATAGCAGTGCCTTTAATGGCACTAACTAAGAAGGATGAATTTTCATGGACTCCAGAGGCAACTAAAGATTTTGAACAACTTAAAGAGGTGATGTGTAAATCTCATGTCTTGACCACTCCAGACTTCACAAAAAAGTTTATTGTGGAATGTGATGCCTCGAGAAATGGAATTGGTGTTGTCCTAATGCAAGAAGGAAGGCCCCTGGCTTTTGAAAGTTGACCACTCAAAAGAAAGGACTTACACAAACCCATTTATGAGAAGGAAATGATGGAAATATTACATGCATTGAAGAAATGGCGTCCTTACCTAATAGGTAGGCACTTCAAGGTCAAAACAGATCATGATACTCTTAAATACTTCTTGGAACAAAGACTATCTTCAGAAGAACAACAAAAATGGGTAAACAAGATATTGGGTTATGATTTTNGTTAGAACTCCCAACTCAAACAAAAGGTACTATTGGAATTGCACACCTCTCCAGTAGGAGGGCACTCGGGATTTTTGAAAACCTACCATAGAGTCAAGAAGGATTTTTTGGAATGGCCTTAAAACTGATGTTCAAAGGTTTTTGGTAGAATGTTTGGTTTGCCAACAAAATAAGGTGGAAACAATTAAGACCCCAGGTCTTTTACAACCATTATCCATCCCAAGTCAGCGCTGGGAGGAGGTTTCCATGGATTTAATCACAAGGTTACCAAAGTCTGAAGGAAAGAGTGTCATCATGGTGATTGTTGATAGACTGACCAAGTACGCACACTTTTGTGCACTCTCTCATCCATTCAAAGCCAGTACAGTTGCCACCGCATTCATGGAGACAGTTCAAAAGCTACATGGCATCCCAAAGATTATTGTAAGTGATATATATCCCATCTTCACTAGACATTTTTGGACAGAATTGTTTTCTTGTTTGGGTACTCAATTGGCGCATATCTCATACTATCATCCCCAATCTGATGGACAAACTGAGATAGTGAACAAATGGTGTCCATAAAGTTCTCAACAACAACAAGTTCTCCAAATCTTAAAGGACAACCTGACCATGGCACAGAATCGCATGAAACAAAAATCAGATCAACATCGTAGTGAAAGAAGTTTTGAAGTAGGGGATTGGGTGTTTTTAAGACTACAAGCATACAAACAGATGTCCCTCAAGCAAGCCAAGAAGGATAATAAATTATCACCAAATTACTATGGCCCTTATAAGGTGTTGCAAAATATTGGTACTATGGAATACAAATTGGAGTTGCCTGCATCTTCACGAGTACACCCAGTTTTCCATGTTTCATGCTTAAAGAAGGTTATAGGCGACAAGATTTTGAATTCAAACTATATTGCCAGAACTTGACGAGGAAGGAAAAATCATATTGGAGCCTGAAGCCATCACTGACATAAGAATTTGCCAACTAAGGAACAGATCCATTTCAGAGTATCTCATTAAATGGAGGAAACTATTGGCTGACGATTCCGCTTGGGAAGATGAGTCTTTTATATAGAAGAATCCAAAGGTACTCAAGCGTTGTGGACAACACTTGTCTCAAGGGGAGGGGCATGTTAAGCCATAATATTGGCTCATTACCCCTTAATTAGGTCATATTATATTAGTAATGTTATTTTATTTATGTTGGCTTTACACCATTAGTTGTAATTATACCTCCTAGTCTCCTATATATACCAAGGAGATATTTTCATTTTGAATCATCTTGTACTTGAACATTTAAGTGGGGTAAAAGGAGGTTGCCCCCTCAAAGAGGCTTATTATCTGAAATTATCTCTTTTTCAAGGCGTTGAGAACTTTTTCTGAGGTTTTTCTATGCTATATTGATATTTGGTTCTTAACACACAGGTATAGTACTTCTCTGGATGACTGTACCTGCCTGAGACACAAGAAAAGACACTTTGCAATGATATATGTTAGTTGGATCAGCAAGTTAAGATTTTTGTCCCTAATTTTAATAAATATATAACAATATATATCAAAAAGTAAATGGTACTATAATCTGCTCAATAACTGCTAGAGATCAAGTAGAAAATACAAGAGAAAGACTAGCTAAACTCAAGATGAAAAATTGATATTCTAGCACAAAAGATAAGGTTGTTGTAAATACTTGTTTGCATAAAATTATATCAGACTTATGGATGTCACATTCAATGTATTACAGAAATAAAATAAGCCACTGAAATCCCCTCAAAATTTTCCAAAAAGTGTGTTAGGCCAAGGAGAGTAAGTGTGCAAACTTTGAGCAAAATCCAATGGTTGATAAGAGAGTTATTCAAGCAAATGAGTTAGGGCTTCTGTAGCAATAATGGTTGAACATGAAATTTTGTAATAGAATAAAAGATTATCCCCTTTATGGGGATTCCCTAGTGGTTTTAAGGTGCCCAAGGCACAAGGAGTACAATCCACTTTGTAAGAAGTAAAAATGACTGAAATTCACGTTTCCCAAGGCAATATTTTATTTCTCCAATGCAAAAAAAGTATGACTAGTTCCTTTACTATTGGGTTGATGGAGTCAAATAAAAAAATATCTTAGAGAAGCTACCTCCTTGGGGGTGTAAGCCCTTTTACTTCCCAATGCAAGTTTCTCTAAGCTAGGGTTTAGGCTAAGAGGGTGTATGCCCTTATACTTCTCTTAGAAAACCCTGATATAATCAATGAGATGAAGCAATAAAATGATGAAGACTATGGTGGGGGTGTATTCCCTTATACTTCCCACCTAGCTCCTACCATAACAATACTTGACTTGAATAAAATGATAGCATAATAGTAGAAAACCATACCAAGATCAAGAGAAATGCCAAGACAATCCACCATAAGAGCTAGAAAAGCATCATCCAAGGCTAGCGCTAGAATTCCACTAAACATTCACCAATATATAGCCATAAACAAGTGCACAAGAGCTAAAAAGATCCAAGTGTGGTGCAAATTTCAGACCAAGGCCTCTCACAAGAGGGAGACTTATGTTTAAAATGAGATCTTATGATCTCTATTTATACAAAATGTTGCTAACATATTTTGTCCAAAAATTAAGGAGTAAACCACAAGATTAGGGGTCAACAACCCTAATCATGCCCCTTAACAAAGTAATATTAAACAATTCACTTAAAATTTCACTTTTTTCATGAATAAAACCATAATTTAGGAGGATGTCATCCCTTTAGGGGACGTTTTGCCACTTTTAGGAAGTTGTTGTTCTTGGAGAAGCATGGATAGGCCTCCAAAGGCCACATGTCAAGCATATAATCACTATCATCATGGTGAATACCCTTCTCCTCCTCAAACATCCATGTTTCAAAAGAGTGGCACCTCACCACCATTCCCTAGCCCCAAAATCATGACGTCAAGCTCAAAATTAGAATGTTTTTCCCCTCCTGCGAAAAACGTTTGGCAAGTGAGGGTTGGGCTAGGTTGTCCAAGTCATCATCAAGGTTGTTGTAGTATGATCTCTCTCATCTGATATGTGGGCCCCTGGAATCCAACATGTGGTCTTGTAGTCCCATGGAAGCCCAAGCTAAGCTTGCTCCCCCAAAATTGTCTACCAAATAGGTCTTGCAAAGACAAATGAGCACGCCCTCCAAGGATCTCAAGTCATAACATCATGATAAGTGAATCCAAACAATAAATAATCCATCTAAGCATGTGCATAAAATATCACTATATCAAACAATTAATATCTCAAAGACACTATGCGAATTGTCAAGCTTGAATATGGGAGGTTTGACTAGGTGTCTTATGTAAATTCTAACCTTGAACAATGTCTACTGTAAACAGATATTCAGAAAAGAACAGAAAATATACAATGGAAAATACAAACATTACACAGATATTTTTCCCCTGGAAACCCAAACCGGGAAAACCAGCATATATTATATTCATACATTGTGTTACATTGTTTACAATACAATATACATATAGGATCCAGTGGCATCAAAAACCCTAACCCAATGACTTGGATTAGTCCAAAACCCTAATTCCTTAACCGGAAATAGAAAACCATCGACAAAAATCATGTGTCGAAAAACCACCTAAATACATGACACGTTTCCAGAGGTAGGTGTCACGTTTCACGAGGAAAAAAAAAATTCTCGGGAGTGTTTCCCCCCTGCATCCCCCTCTCTAACCCCCCTACGCGCCCGGTGCAGATGCTCAGACACTACTACTCATGCAAATAATATAACACATACCCAACATTCTCCCACTTGTTGTTTTCTTTGCACACAAGGGGGTTACAGGGTTACATAATCAACAATCTAGGGCAACAATGCCCATGGATCCTCTACACCAAGATAACTTCTCAGTGCTCACAGATTTTGTTAATGAATCTGCAACATTCTTCAAAGTGTCCACCTTCACCAGTGATACTTTCTTTTCTTCAATCATGTCTCTCACAAAGTGATATTGAACATCAATGTGCTTTGTCTTAGAATGATAAGCAGGGTTCTTCGTTAGAAAAATTGCACTATGATTGTCACATTCTATCCTTACAGCTTGTTGTACCAACCCAATACCTAAACACAATCTTTGTAACCATATTGCTTCCTTACTTGCATGAGTGGCTGCCATGTATTCAAATTATGTAGTTGAAAGTGCCACTACAGCCTGTCTTTTGCTCATCCAACTTATTGCTCCTCCAAACAGGTTAAACACATACCCGCTTGTAGATCTCTTACGATCCAAATCTCCAGCCCAGTCTACGTCCACAAAGCCATCTATATCGACCACTATGTCCAATCCTGGTCTTCCTTCGTAGCACAATCCATAGCGAGCAGTGCCACGCAAATACCTGAAAACCCTTTTTACTATTGTCCAATGCTCCTTCCCTGGTTTTGACATATACCTGCTCAAAACTCTCACTGCATGTGCAATGTCTGGTCTAGTACAGACCATTGCATACATCAAACTACTAACTACACTTGCATATGGAACATGAGACATGTCCTCCTCTTCTTCATGTGTCTTGGGACACTGATCCGTAGATAACTTTACACCAACAGGAATAGGAACCTTGACCGGTTTACATTCCTACATATTAAACCTCTGCAATATTGTCTCGGCATATTTTCTCTGATTTAACCAGAGTTTCCTCCTTTTTCAATCTCTTTTAATTTCCATGCCCAAAATGAAATTTGAAGCACCAAGATCCTTCATGTCGAATTTAGAGGACAACTGAGTTTTCACATCCTGGATAATCTCCTTGATGTTTCCTATCAGCAACATGTCATCCACATACAAGACCAAATAAATCAAATGATCACCAATTAAGTGGGATATCTAAGTCTAAGGGTAGATATAAATCTCCTGGAAAGTTTGTAAGGGTATGTTGGAGGTGTGGAAAAGAAGGGCACTACAAGAAGCAGTGTAGATCCAAAGTTGAGAAAAAGAAGGGATCTGAAGAATCTTCTTCTACAGAAG
>SNQJ01S0002461.1:174211-212665 GCA_010110895.2 Picea sitchensis
TTTGATGCCACAACATAACCTTTTCTCCAGAGACTGTAGGAGTTCTTTCTTCTTCAACTTCAATATCAGGAACAATGGAGCTATTACACCCATCACTAATAGTGCTTCCTAGCATCTTATACAGAGTTCCAAACCGAACTCCCTTCATCGACACCATTTCTCCTCGAACCATTCTGCAAGTTCCCTTTTCAAAAATTGTTTTTACCCCTGCATCTTCCATTTTGCTTACAGAAATCAAATTTCTGGCCATACCTAGGATGTGTAGGACACCGGGAAGTGTTCTAATCCTTCCATCTATGAGTCTCAACTTGACCCTTCCTCTTCCTATGATTCTGGTTGTCGAATCATTACCTAAGAAAACATTACCTCCATCATACTTTTCATATTCGCAGAACCACTCCCTATGGGGAATCATATGAAAGGATGCACCATAGTCAATCAACCATGCCTCATGATCTTCATGTGTGATTGAAGAGGCCAAGTACACATCCCCTCCTTCTTCCTTGGAGGTCTTTTCTTCTGTAGAAGAAGATTCTTTAGATCCATTCTTTTTCTCAACTTTGGATCTACACTGCTTCTTGTAGTGCCCTTCTTTTCCACACCTCCAGCATACCCTTACAAACTTTCCAGGAGATTTAGATCTACCCTTAGACTTAGATCTCCCACTTGAGAAATTAGATCTATTTATTTCCTGGGAACATCCTCTTGCAAATAATGCATCTGTGCTATGTCCTTCCATATTATTTCGTCTCATCTCCTCCGACAACAAGGATGAGACCACTTCTTCAAACTTCAAATAAGTTGTATTACTAGCTATGGCCACAACCAGACTATCCCACGATTCTGGTAAAGAACACAACAAACTGATACATTTATCTTCATCTGAAATTTTAATCTCAACAAATACTAACTGACTTACCACAGTATTGAAGGCGTTCAAATGCTCTGCCACCAAGTATCCATCTCTCATCCTCAAGTTATACAGCTTCTTTCTCAGGAATAGTTTAATTACTAGGGACTTAGACTGATACAACTTCCCAAAAAATTTCCATAAATCCTTGGTTGTAGCTTCCTCTGACACATTCAATGATACTGAATCAGAGAGACACAGTCGGATTGTTCTCTTTGCCTTCCGATCCATCTTTTTCCAGTCATCTACAGAAGTTCCTGTAGGTGTAGTACCTGGATCTACAGCGATCCACTGATCTCTTTCCACCAAAATATCTTCCATCTTGAGCTTCCACAACTCAAAGATTTTCCCATTAAACTTCTCGATCTCCATCTTCGAATTGCTTGCCATTTCTTTTCACCTGAAAAACAATACCGCAGATCTCCCACTGTAACAAGGCTTATCACAGTCCCAATCCAAACCCTTGACCACAAAGGCGTCCCCCTGAAGCCAATAAAGCTCTGATACCAAATGTAAATTCTAACCTTGTACAATGTCTACTGTAAACAGATATTCAGAAAATAACAGAAAAGATACAATGGAAAATACAAACATTACATAGAGATTTTTCCCCTGGAAACCCAAACCGGGAAAACCAGCATATATTATATGCATACATTGTGTTACATTGTTTACAATGCAATATACATATAGGAGCAAGCGGCATCCAAAACCCTAACCCAATGACCTAGATTAGTCCAAAACCCTAATTCCTTAACCGGAAATAGAAAACCATCGGCAAAAACCATGTGCCGAAAAACCACCTAAATACATGACACGTTTCCCAAGGTAGGTGTCCCATTTCCCGAGGCCAAAAAAAATTTCTGGGGGTGCTGCCCCCTGACCCCCATGAGGGGGGCTCTGCCCCCCTGCGTGCCCAGCGCAGATGCTCAGAAACTACTACTCATGCAAAGAATATAACACATACCCAACATCCTATTGGGTAGATCTTACCCTAGGTCAAGGAGATTTTCCAATAGGTACCTCTCTAAGCCATGTAAAGTGGATGAATTGGATGGGGTCAATACTCAATTGGAATAGGGCTCATGACATACAAGGGGTCATAGTGTCTCATTCATGGGTGTATTTGTAGAGGTTGTGTGGTACCTTCGTTCGCAATGCACTTTTTCCAATCCCATCTATTGCCTTTTATCTTTATTTCTTTATTTTCTTTCAATATAGAACAAGGAGAGGTTGAAGTTCATTTCCCTGGTGTGGTGACCAAGTGATGGAAATGTCACCCACAAATACCTAATGGAAATGAGAATTTTGGCTCGTGATGAGAGCACCTTTATCTCATCCATGCAACTGTGAACCATTACCCTGGTTTGGTGACCAGATGATGGTAATTTCATACCACTAGATATTCATGGACGTGATAGGTCAGGTCTTGATGAGACCTCTTATCCTTCAATTAACCTCTTAAGAATTCTTTATTATATTGTGGGTCCCCTTTACTCAAAGATAAGTGTTTCATTTCCTTCTTGGGTGATACCTAGGTGAAGCATCTATAAGGTTTATATAAGGCTTTTATATTTTACCCAACATCAACCCCTCTGGGACATTATCCCCTTCTTCCCTTAGAATGAGGGACAACCCCTTCTTGGGTCAATACACCCTAAAATCCCAAGAGATAAGGAAATGGAGGGGAACAATAATGGAAAGTGGTAATTATGGTCGAGAACAGTATGATGGATCATTAAGGGAGTTCCCAATAACACACCCATCCCCAAGGAAAACCACTTACTAAGGCACAATGTCAACCACCAAGGTGACGCAGGGAAAAATGAATAATTTCCAAGCACATATCATGAAATCTAGAGAAATATAAGATACAACATAATCAAATGGCTTGAATATTGAAATGATGCTCACCATAATACTAATTTCTACCTCATGGAGCAAGGCCCATTGTCTTCCGGAAGCCACCTGGTGTGGTGGATGCCATCTGCAAAAAAGTGACCATCTGTGGTGGTGAGTAGTTTTTCCATCTGTGCAAAGGGTACTTATGGTCATGTAGTCTCTCAGCGCTCCATATATTCAACCTAAGGGCCTCGAGACATAATCTCCTGAGCTATCCACAAAATGGGTATAACATCTACCTCCTACTTGGGGACATGTGCTCGTCGTAGAGTGCATGAGAACCACAACATCTCTTGGTAGACATGTGCCTGCAATGAAACATCAAACTGTCAAGTGTAATAAGGCCTACTCATCCTTGTTCTCATAAGATGAAAATTCAAAACCCACTAAACTAGAAAAAGAAAATTTTGAAATTTTTGTTTAATTCTAAACTAAGCATGAAATCAATATGCAAGTAGAGTAGAATGAAAATGAAATGCTTCTAAACTAGTATGAGAAATCAAGATGGATGATGTTAGGTGAAGTCGTATAACCAATGCAACCATTTGATCATCTCATCAAAGTATATCCCTTTGTTCTTAATCATATAACACAAAAAAGATAATTCAAGCATATAATAATCATGAGTATGAACACACATATAAACAATCATGAAATAAAACTCATGAAGATGGGCAGGAGGGAGGAAATCATGTTGGAAACAGAAACCATCAGCCCAATCATCCTACCTGAAAGTGTATCCACATGATTGATTAATCCATCTCTGAAGGGGGATATTATACATAGATGATGGCTCGTCTTCATCTTCACCTAGAAGATCATTTCTCCCTGAAGGTTGAGAAAGGACAAGAGATCCAAAGAAAACTCTATGATCTCCCAAACAAGATGAAACAGGCTAAGGCACAGCCTTAGAGAAAAAATCCTTCGTCATACTAAGGAAACGTCTCTTCTTTTTCTGCAAATCCCCGCCCAAAGTCTCAACATGAAAGTACTTATGTTTGGTAGTATGGACCTCGTATTTCTTTGGGCAGGCCACGACCTAGTGTCTATCAAAATCTGACTATGGTGGTTGAAAATCATCCTGAAAATGTTGCATCGGGTCATCCTCAAATGGATGGAACAAATATGTAACCATATCATCATGTTGGCACATATATGGACCATCCGACTGTAAAAAAAAATCCTCTGAAGAAATGATTTATGTATCCTTTATCTGAGATGTTCCTTCAATGTCATAGATAGGATCTCCATCAAAAATGAAACAACCCAAATCCCAACTGCATCTCCCAATCTGTATGAAATCATCAATGTGATCATCAACTATATCTGGGGGTTGTTCCATGATACCATATGTATCATAGAAGCTTACTACTTCTTCTCAATACTGGATAACTTCATCTTCTTTGAAAGGGAAAGTAGAGGACAATGTCTCGTTCAGAGATTCTGCAAGAGAAACTTCATCAAGATCCTTTTGGAATTTTTCTTAATTTCCATAGTCATGGAACAAAACATCATCAAAGTTCTCAAAAGGATTATAACTCATCATGTTCTCTTCTTGATGTGCAGGAGGAGAAGAGGTATGGATTTCCTCATCAAGTGGAAGAGCATATACTTCATCTTCATCATATGTCTCATCCAGATCTTCTTCAATCTTTTCTTCATATATGGTCTGATCATCGATCGGAAAACCTTCTCGACAAAGATTGTGTTTGAGCTCTTGGAAAGCATCCTGCAAATTTTGAGTAGCTGGCCAATATTGCCTGAGAAATTATTCAATGATCTTTGTATAATAAGGGATACTTTTTGGATCATATGAGTGTGCAAGCCAATCCTTTTGACTTGATTTCAGTGAAGACATGAAAATTTTCATCGACACATATTCATGTAGCACATTTAAGCTCGATGCATACTTCATATAATTCATGACATGGGCGACTGTTAGAGCAGGATCACCGTCAAATTTGGGGCAACTCACTCTCCATTATGTTTCACAATGATTTGGATAGCTAGGGACATTCTAAACATCAAGATAAGGGTACACATTATGGAATTCCCATGGTAAGTATCGTGAGGCCATGGTTCCATCACTTAGGGTAATAGCTCAATGCAGTTGCTAGATGAGCTAAAGGCTCATCAAGGGATGAAAGGGGAAAAAGGGAAAAGTCAGTTCTTGGAAGGTGGAGTCACCATATGAGATCATCAAGAAAAGGGGAAAAGTAATGTCCATTGGGTGAAGTCATCAGGAAAGATAAGGGAAAGGATTTGGGATAGCTTTCCAAATTGTCGTTTAGGGTATGAAGAAGATGCAAAATCTTCCTCGAAAATGGTGCCAAAATATTATAGCATAATTTGTATGTTGGGAAAATCTTGACGCAACCACAAAGAAAGAGCTACAACTTTGGAATCCTACACCCAATGCCACCTTGATGTAGGTCCCGTACTTCAAGGGTGACTAGGTCACTCTAGGGAGGTGATCCTAGTGACCCTAGGGGGATTGAGATGGAAATAGATGGAAATATAAGTGAAGCCCCTAGAGGTCAATTATAAGTGTAATACAAGGTATGGAGAGATGTATTTCAAGTCAAGTAATTGTTTCCCCACAAGTATAGTACTTTTCTGGATGATTGTACCTGCTCGAGACATGAGAAAAGACACTTTGCAATGATATATGTTAGTTGGATCAGAAATTTAAGCTTGTTTTCCCTAATTTTCATCAATAGATAACAGTATATATCAGCAATTAAATGGTACTATAATCTATTCAATAACTGCTAGAGATCAAGTAGAAAATACAAGAGAAAGACTAGCTAAACTCCAGATGAAAAACCAATATTGTAGCACAAAAGATAAGGTTGTTGTAATTACTTGACTGCAGAAAATTATATCAGCCTTATGGATGTAAAATTCAATGTATTACAGAAAGAAAATCAGCCACTTAAATCCCCTCAAACTTTTCCAAGAATTGTGCTAGGCCAAGGAGAGTAAGTGTGCAAACTTTGAGCAAAATGCAATGGTTGATAAGAGAGTTATTCAAGCAAATGAGTTAGGGTTTATGCATCCCTAATGGCTGAAGATTCAAGTTTGTAACAGAAGAAATAAGTATCCCCTTGATGGGGATTCCCTAGTGGTTGTAAGGTGCCCAAGGCACAAGGAGTACAATCCACTTTGTAAGAAGTAAAAATGACCGAAATTCACGTTTCCCAAGGAAATATTTTATTTCTCCAATGCAAAAAAATATGACCAGTGCCTTTATTATTGGGTTGATGCAGTAAAATAAACAAAGAGCTAAGAGATGCTATCTCATTGGGGGTTTAATCCCTTTTACTTCCCAATTCAAGTTTCTCTAGGCTAGGGTTTAGGCTAAGAGGGTGTATGCCCTTATACTTCTCTTAGCAAACCCTTGTATAATCAATGAGATGAAGCAATAAAATGATTAACATTATGGTGGGGGTGTATGCCCTTATACTTCCCACCTATCTCCTACCATAACAATACTTCGACTTGAAGAAAATGATAGCATAATAGTAGAAAACCATACCAAGATCAAGAGAAATGCCAAGACAATGTTGGACAACTGAGAGGGGGGGGTGAATCAGTTGTTACTGTGCTTAAACAATTATGCCCATTTTAAACTATTTACAGAACACTCAATGATGATCATAATAATGCAAAGAGGTAAGCAATAGAATATTCAACATCAATCAGACACATGAAATATACAGAGACAAATATTTCCTGAGGAAACCCATAAAGGGAAAAACCTCTTCTTCTTGATATGATAAGTAATCTTTATTTTATGTACATTATCATTCTTGGGAGCTCCAACTTCTATTGAGGCTACAACCTCTGTTTTACAAGCTGCAACTTGTTGAGAGCACCAACTCTCTGGTTTCTCTAGCACCCACTAGAAGGAATCACCAACTCTCTGGTTTCTCTAGCACCCACTAGAAGGAAGCACCAACTTCCTGAGTGTTCCAGCACCAAATGGATGGAAGCACCAAATTCCAGTTGCATGGGAACCAACCTGTATAATAGAGAACAATAGTTCTCCCTTACACCACCCTGCCACCTTGGTTTTTTCTAGCTGCAACCAGATGGAAGCTATAACTCCCTGTGTTCAAGCACCCACTTGAAACTTTGAGGACAAAATTCCTCCCTAGCACCTCCCTACCACCCTGAAATATAAATCTTTGCTTACTAAAATTCATTAGAGTGATATAGTGTTCATCAATTGCTTACCAGTCTCCTCACTGTTCTGCTACACTGCTCTGCTCTGCCTGCATCAGTGTCTTCCTGCTCACATCTCCTTGAGATTTTTGTTCTTCTTCTCTATCTCTACATTCGCACCTCAACTTTATCTTCCTCTCTCAGATAAGCATTTATGTTTTGTCTCTTTCTTATGTGCTTTATGCTCTATGTATTATTTCCATTCAATGCGCTACACCTCTTCTGTGCATTTCATCTCTTGCTCACATAATTCTTCAACCCACATGAATAAATCTCTACAGAAGCAACCATCTCTTCTTTGTTCTGCGTATTTTTATCATGCCAATTCCATGTCCGATCATGCACCTAACTCTTCATTCTCTCTAGAGATCATTGAGAGATTGTTCTTCATCAGTGGTCGTTATCCTGAGATTCTTTGGATTCTCTGGTAGTTAGAGTCTTCAACAATTTTCCATCTGTCAGTTGTCTCTATGAGGAGTCTTCATCCCACTGGTAGTCACCTCGAGACTCTTTAATTCCTCTGGAAATCACCCTGAAGCTCTTCGAATTCTATGGTGGTTAAACTCAGATTGTTCATCATCAATGGGAATTGTGCTGAGATTCCTTAGCTTCTCTGGTAGTCGAAACTCTTCATCTTATTTGTCAGTTATAGCCAGTTGTCTTTGGCTTCTTTGGCTTCTAAGCCTCTTCCTTCACGTGACCATCAACAGTGACCAAATGCCTATCCAAAAAGGTGCTTCCCGATTTATATCTAGTGAGCGTTGGCTCTGTTTCACGATATGACATTGTGCTATGAGCTTCATGTGACCACGTGATTGTGAGCGCGTCCATAGGTGGTTTGAGGGAAACCCTCTTTTCGCCCAACAATTCACTACAAGCCTCCACGCGTCCTTTCTCCAAAATTGTGGTTTCAATTGCAGCCTGCTCACGAAAAAATTAAGACCCAAGCATGTTCTGGCCCCGCAATGGAGCACGACCATCGATCTCATGATCTTGACAGTGCTCTTGAACGGAAGGTTCATATCTTTCCTCTCAAGTCTGAGGACCAGATCTCACCTTCCTACATCAACGGTTGATATTTACTTCGTGATCTGGGCTCCGGGAGTTTCAAATATCAAACCCTGTTGCTGATGAATGGATATCTTCTGGAATGGAAGATCTGCTGACATCTGTCCTCTTCAATCGATGGCTCTGCCTTCTTTCCTTTTTCCACGAGCAATCCTTAGTCTCAATGATCAGGTGACATGTGGCCCTCTCAGATCGATTTCTCCTTTCGGGCTTCAGAATTTTCGATTCTCAAAATCTGCTTGCTCCCAGAGCATTTCACCAGGAGTCCACGATCTAAAGACGCTTGGTCTTCGAATCAACGGTCACAATCCCTTCAGGTATTCGCGGTTTGGAAATCTCAACTTTCCAACCTTTCAACCTTTCTTTGATTTTTCCTGGACCTAACAATCCACCGACACGTGTCCCTTTCAGATCAACGGTCATGATCCTTTCGCGTCTCCGAACTTTGGAGATTTCAACTTACACTATCCTTCCACTGGAGTAGATCGACAGATGAGAATTCTCCCGAAGTGATCTTTCAGATCAGACATCTCGTGTCCACTTTGGGACTTTGGCATTCGGGACTTCAGAGCTTCTGTCATTTGCTAGTGGTAAATCTCCCGAAGTAAAACTCCTAGAGTGACTTCACATACTTACGTCACTTGATGATGTGTCATAAGCCTAGTAGCTTCCACGTGTCACTCAGATTTGTGATTTGCACGTACCTGAAATGTCGAATCAACTTGACACTTTTCATTGTCTGATTGTGCCACGTGTCCTTGCTGACATGGTCTGCCACATGTCCTTGTATATGTGATTTGTTGCATGTCCTTACTGACGTAGTCTTGTTGACATGGTCTGCCACATGTCCTTGTATATGCGGTATGTTGCATGTCCTTGCTGACGTGGTCTGTTGACCAAAAACCCTGATCCAATAGTCATCATATGTCTTCCAAATCTGATGGTCCTTATTCATTTCGGGTTTTTAGGTTTTGGGTATTTCAAATCTCAAACTTTCTGAAGCATAACCTCCTCGCTTATTTATACCCGAAGTGAATTTTGTTCATCGATCATGATCCTAGATCGATAGCTCGATCTGTCTGCGATGCAACTCTTCTAGCTTATCCTTTCCTTCCACTTCAAACTGATCTGACGGTTGTCGTTTACTCTGGCTCTCCAGCTCTCCGAACTTCGGGTTTTTCAAGTTTCAAACTGAAAAATCCTCGGAGTGATTTTCTCCAGAATTGAGGATCGTGTGCCACCTGTCAGCCTTGACGATGGACGATCCCTGCTTACTTCGAGACTTCAGGACTTTGACAAGTCCGCTCTCCTACACTCATCAAAGTCTTAACCTTCTTGCATTTATTTTTGGATCCAACGACTGTTGATCCTCGGCGCTCAAATCCAACGGATCAGATCTGTACTTCTCCTCTCTGCTTCCTCTGGTCATTGGACATTTATTTAATAGTCATCTTCTATTCGGGATTAGTGATCCAACAGCCACTGTCGTTCTTCCTCCTGAGCTTTCTGATCTCTCTGAATTATAAAGTTTTCTAAGTGTTCAAAGGTCTCGATATTTGCTTCTCCTGCAAGTCCTTCTCTTGGACCTCGGCCCTGGCACACACTTGCGCTCTGCGTGAAACTCTACGCTATTCCTCCTGATCTTTGACTCCTTCTAAGCTTTGACTCCTCCTGCGAGTCCTTCTCTTGAACCTCAGCCCTGGCGCACACTTGTGCTCTGCGTGCAACTTTGTGCTATTCCTCCTAAGCTTGATTCCTTATACAAACTCACGCTATTCCTCCTAATCTTTGACTCCTTCTGAGCTTTGATTCCTTCTGCACCCTCTGCCTGTAATAATTCCATCGTCGTTGTTGTTCTTGCCATCAATGACAAGCACACGCTTTCCTGTAAATTATGCCAATAGAAAATCCACCATAAGAGCTAGAAAAGCATCATCCAAGGCTAGAGCTATACTTCCACCAACTATTCACCAATATATAGCCATAAACAAGTGCACAAGAGCTAAAATGATCCAAGTGTGGTGCAAATTTCAAACTAAGGCCTCTCACAAGAGGGAGAGTTATGTTGAAAATGAGATCTTATGATCTCTATTTATACAAAATGTATCTAGCATAGTTTGTCCACAAATTAAGGATTAAAACAAAATATTAGGGGTCAACAACCCTAATATTTCCCCCTTAACAAAGTAATATTAAACAATTCTTAAAATTTCACTTTTTGCACCAATAAAACCCTAATTTAGGAGGATGTCACCCCTTTAGGGGACGTTTTTCCACTTTGAGGAAGTCGTTGGTGTTGGAGAAGCATGGATAGGCCTCCAAAGGCCACATGTCAAGCATCTAAGCACTCTCATCATGGTGAATACCCTTCTCCTCCTCAAACGCCCATGTTTCAAAAGAGTGGCACTTCACCACCATGCCTTAGCCCCAAAAGCATGACGCCAATCTCAAAAGTAGAATGTTTTTTTCCCTCCTGGGAAAATTGTTTGGAAAGTGAGGGTTGGGATAGGTTTTCCAAGTCGTCATAAAGGTCATCCAAGTCTGATCTCTCTCATCCAGCATGTGAACCCCTAGAATCCAACCTATGGGCTTGTATCCCCATGGAAGCCCAAGCTAGGCTTGTTCTCCCAAAAATTTCCACCAACTAGGTCTTGCAAAGACAAATGAGCACACCCTCCAAGGATATCAAGTCATAACATCATGATAATTGAATCCAATCAATAAATAATCCATCTAAGCATGTGCATAAAAGATCACTATATCAACCAATTAACAGCTCAAAGACATAATGCGAATTTTCAAGCTTGAATATGGGAGGATTGACGAGGTGTCATATTGGGTAAATCTTACCCTAGGTCAAGGAGAATTTCCAAGAGGTCCCTCTCTAAGCCATGTAAAGTGGATGAAGTGTATGGGGTCAAGACTCAATGGGCATAGAGCTCATGGAATACAAGGGGTTGTAGTGTCTCACTCATGGATGCCTTTGTAGAGGGTGTGTGGTACCTTCATCCGCAATGCACTTTTTCCAAGCCCATCAATTGCCTTTTATATTTATTTCTTTATTTTCTTTCAATATAGCATAAGGAGAGGTTGAAGTTCATCACCCTGGTGTGGTGACCAGGTGATGGAAATTTCACCCACAAACACCTAATGGAAATGAGAAGGTTGGCTCGTGATGAGACCCCCTTTCTCTCAGCCATGCAACTGAGAGCCATTACCTTGGTTTGGTGACCAGATGATGGTAATGTCATACCACTAGATATTCATGGATGTGATAGGTTGGCTCGTGATGAGACCTCCTATCCTTCAACTAACCTCTTAAGAATTATTTATTACATTGTGGGTCTCCTTTATTCAAAGATAAGTGTTTCATTTCTTTCTTTGGGTGATCCCTGGGAGAATCATATGGAAGGTTCATATAAGGCTTTTATCTTTTACCCAACATCAACCACTCTAGGCCTTTAGCCCCTAGTTCCCATAGAATGAGAGACAACCCCTTCTTGGGTCAATACACCCTAAAATCCCAAGAGATAAGGGAAGGAGGGGAACAATGATGGAAAGTGGTAAGTATGGTCAGGAATGGTACAATGGCTCATTAAGGGAGTTCCCAGTAGAAAACCCATCCCTAAGGAAAACCACTTACTAGAGAACAATGTCAGCCACCAAGGTGAAGCGGGGGAAAAGGAATAATGTCCAACCACATATCATGAAATCTAGAGCAATATAAGATACAACATAATCAAATGTCTTGAATATTGAAATGATGCTCACCATAATATTGACTTGTACCTCATGGAGAAAGGCCCACTGTCTTCAGGAATCCATTTAGTGTGGTGGATGCCATCTACAAAAATGTGACCATCTGTGGTGGTGAGTGGGTTTTCCATCTGTGCAAAGGGTACTATTGGTCATGTAGCCTCTTGGCACTCCATATCTACAACCTAATGGCCTCAAGACATAATATCCTTAGATATCCACAAGATGGGGATAACATGTACTACTATGTATATTTGATTAAATAAAGTGTGAAGATTGAACATAAGGATGATGAACAATATATCTAGGAAATCACAAGCTAGTGAAAGATAAGAAAGTTTTAGATGATAATAGAGGATCTTATATCAGTTAGAAGTTCTATCCAAAAGGTTGAAAGATAGAACCTCTTTGATCGAAGCACCCAGGAATTCCATTGCAGCTGCAAGGGTTTTGGAAAGTGAAGGGATAAATGTTGAACAACTTACAAGGGATTTGAATATTTTTTAATTAAAGATCAATTATTAATGAAAAATTAAAAATGGAAACATTATTGTTATAATTAAATGAAGAAGTGCAATGGTTCTGTTAAAAAGACACAACGCTACAATGACATACCTATTGAAAGATTATATAAACAGAAAATCATGGTGAAAGGAAAGTGTCTATGTGAGCTAATTTAGAAAATCAAAAATAGAAGTAGATTCCAAGAAAGCATATGAAACCTGAAACATACACATGAAGTGAGGGTGGAAGGGAGGAGCAAGGGAGGAGCAAGGGAGGATTGGAGTCCTCTACAGGTTGAAGCATGAAATAGGGAGTTGTAGCTTCCTCAAGTTGGTTCTTGAAAACAAGAGGATTGGAGTCCTCTACAGGTTGGAGCCTAATTTACAAGGAGTTGGTTCTTCCTTAAGTTGGTGATTTGAAAATGGGGGATTGGTGTCTACTTGAGTTGTTGATAAAAATAAGAGAGATTGGTGTCACTTTCAAACTATAACTTGTAAATGAAATATAATTTTTATGATTATTACATTTAAAATTCAGAGTTTTGTACATTCTTGTTGATAAATTGTTATAAATTAATAAAGAAATAACTTAAATTGAGAAAAAGAAGCAATATTGATTCACCCCCCCACTCTCAGTATTGAACAACACTCCAACAATATACCCCTCTTCTCCCTACACCCAGCCCAAAGAAATTTGAAGCAAAATCTTCTCAAAATGTCTAGAACACTCTTAGGGATCCATGAAAGAGGCATCCATTAAACTATACTAGCCTCTAAAATATCCTTTACCAATACCAATCTCCCACCCCTTGAGAACCAACAATGGAACCAAAGATTAACCTTGTTTTCTACCTTTTCAATCAGCCAAAGACAGTCTTTCTTGAGGTAAGTATTTTCTTTTAGAAAGAAACATAAATGTTTAAAAACCTCTTCCAAAATCACATATTTATAAGGAAGTATCTCATTAAAATATTCTTTGTCTTCATTGAAATTCCCCATATAAGAAATGGATTATTTACCAACATTTATCATCACCCCAATATCCCAACAACAAATTCACAACATCTCATACAGTTTAGCAAGACCCCTTCTTGACCCATCACAAAATATTAATATGTCATCAACAAATATAAAATGAGAAAGACAAAAAGATCCCACTAACTTAATACCCTTGAAAGGCCCAATCCTCTTTGCCTCAATCAAATCTCTACTAATCCCTTCTGCTACAATAAGAAAGAGAAGAAGGGATAATGGAAACCCCTATCTTTACTCTCTTATAGCTTTGAAGAAACAAGAAGCAATGTCAGTGAATGGGAGTAAGAATGATGCAAATGAAAAATGGCTCATCACCCAGTTAATAAAAGGAATACAAAATCCTAAGTGAGTCAACATCAATCTCAAATATAATCGACTTACCTAGTCATAAGCCTTTGATAGGTCAATTTTAATAACCACGGCCATAAGGCTCCTGGATTTTATGGAATGGATGCCCTCTTGAGCCACTCCAATTGATGCATGGGTTTTCCTCCCTTCTAAGAAACCAAATTGTTCCCCCAATATTAAATTAGACAACACTTTTTTAACCCTCTTGGAAATAATCTTTATTATAATTTTGTAATGTTATTGTACAAAGAGATAGGTCTAAATTCCTTAAATGAGATAGGATTATTAGTTTTTGAAGTGATTGCAATGAAATTAGCATGAAAAATTGGTTTCCCAGAATATCTAGACTCCTCAAGGACCCTCATAAGATCCCCCTCTATGAGATCATAGACGACCAAGAATAATTTTCCAGGCCAATCATCAAGGCCTATACTTTTATCTTTTTCAAACCTATGTAGAGTTGTCTATAATTTGAATGGGGTATGTGGTTTTCTCCATGTCTCTACCATTTCTAGTAGCACAAGAAAGTGGCTTGAGTCTCCTCATGATATTAACTACTACCCTATCCTAACAAAACCATCTAACAATGATTCAGATATAAGGAAATGGTATAGTCTTTTAGCCACACCATCTAATCCAAGCCTTTTATTTGTCCAACTAGGTCTCAACTTTATAGGCTTGATATCAAACATACACTTATCATCGAATCTTCTTAGAAAGAATTCAAAAAGAGGATATACCTATGTATTTGGGCCCCAAACTTCTGAGCAACCTAAAGAAATTCAAGTCCCCGCCAAGAATAATATTATCCATCTTCATCTGCCCCCGGGGTGTAGGGAAGTCGGTGATGGAGTGTAATGTTAAGGAACTCCATTATGTGAAGTCACCATTTTGAAACCTCGGCTTACCTTGTGTGTCGTGTATGGGGCATCGTGGTCACACATGGAGGTTATAGTGGTAGCAATCGAATAACACAACCCTGTGTCACGCGAGTACGTGCCCAACTAGTTGTTTATTCCACCAGTAATAAAAAAAAATATTATCCATATTCATCTAATCCCCATTAAATAATTTTTCCCAAAAATTGACTTTGTCATCATATGGCCCATAAATATTCAATATTTCCAACTCTTCCCTAGCTCCTAAGATAAAATTCTAGTCCCCAGTGCTAAATCAAAATACCAATAATTAGAACAGGGAAAAGACATGTTTTCCAACCTATCATAAGCCCCCAGAACTCCCTCTGGAATCCAAAAATATAAAGTCCTTCCCTCCTAGAAACTTCTTAAGAACCCCAACCATTTTTCCCCATTCGCTCAATAAGTCCTGCAACAACAATATGTCTAGCTTATTAATCTCTATTAGTCTTCTCAAGGCTTGTTTTTTTTAAGGTTGGACAAATCTCTACATTTTAAATTCAAGCAATTCATGGAGAAACCCTTCCAAAGGTATTCAAATATCTAAGTACCCCATCAATCAACATTTTTCATCCATTTGAGACTTCAGTTGCAACATTTTCCTAGGATAGGTATATGAAGGAATTTATGCCTCTATTCAACTTTAAAGGGCCCATCCTCCCATTTATCCCTAACCCTCTAATAAAACCCCCAAATGATCTTATTGAAGGCTCCTTCCTAGGCCTTAGGTTATACCTAAATGAACCTTCTTGATTTATCCCAACAAAATAAGTTCTTTTACCGGGATAAATCTTCTCAACACCTATTGGGCCAATTTGTTTACCCAAACCCATAGTTACTAGAGTAGGAAGAGAGCCCTAGGAGGGTTGGAGACACAAACCATTACAAAAAGCAGCTAAAAGAACTTGTTTCCATGGTGATCATAAAAACTATGTCTCAACTTGAACCATAACCTAAAAATCAAATCCTTTTTTGAGGAGGAATAAAATTTTAAAGTGACTAAGTGATTTATGTTCTTACCTCCATGATCAAATGAGGATTGGAGGGAGTATGCTCCACCTTCTTCTTCTTCTAAGTCTGGGAGAGAATTCACATAGCCATCACAACACAAGGCAAACTAACCCAAATCCTTTAATGGAGAGACATCGTCACATGTATCAAATTATTTTTTGCTACAGAGGCAAATCTAATGAAAGTCCCATTTTTAGCTTGAACTCCAATCGGAGGACTCCCATCTCTAGACAATTTTTCTTGACCTCCTTCTACATGTCATAACATTGGGTCCTTTTTCACCTAAACTTTCTCCTTAAATGGTATCCTACACTCATCAACTATGTGACCATAATTGTGGCGTCAATTGTAGTGGAAAGGAACACTATAGTAGTCTAAAGTCTGCACAAAAGAATGATTTCCCTTCTACAATGTTCAAATTTCTACCAATCAGTCCTTCAAATCCACCTTGATCGGAATTCAGGCCACTACCATCATGCTTGTGTCCTTAAAATACATATTGGCCTCAATGAAGTTCCCAATAGTGCTTCCAACATCTCTGAACACCTTGCTTGACCAAAAATATAAAGGAAGTCTAAACAATTTAACCCAGATAGGGACCAATTCCATCATTTCCCTTCTAACATCGAAGAATGGTGTCCACAAATTCAAAGTAAGAGGAGAGGAGTCCCAGTGCCAAGAACTAACCAATATCTCAGTTACATCACTAGTTGTATGAAGAAGGAATGTCAACCACCTTCTTATAAGAACAAAGTGCATAAGCTCATACCCTATCAATTAACCCCGAGAATTTGAAACCTAGTCCTTTATTATCACCCATTTGATGACCCAAAAATGCCCAACCAAGTTCATATATGCCATCTCTACGACCTCGTTTAGCTTCATATCCTCACACATAACTAGGTTTAACAATGTAGACTTCTCCTTTATGTACTTCTTTTGTCCTCTCTTTGGGCTAACGCTCCTTCAATCAAATGCTTCATTCAGTATTTTACCACTTGATATAGATTGCATTCTTCTAGAATCTTCCTTATTTAACTGAGCACCAAAGCCTCTAATGTCGAACCATCTTAGTTCTATCCCAATCAAAGAAGACTCGATAAACCCACTTCCAAGAAATTGAAGATCTCCATGCCCAAATCTAGATTCAAGGGTTATAGTGTTACATAGAGCATAAACCTTTGGCAAGGTTGAAACATCCAATGCATACATCTCACTGAAAAGGCCAAAATGAAATGATCGTAAGTCAACCTTCTCATAGTAAAAGAAACTACCAACAAGCTAATCTAGATCACCAACCTCCACAACATCCTCCAATCTTATAGTTAAAGGATTCTATGAGTTTGACTGGAAATATTTAGTGTACCTGGTCAGATCTAACAATACACCCTCGAAATCATCCAGACCCACTTTTTTCAATCAACCCTAAAGTTTTCTTATTATGTGAACAAAGGACCATGGAATCTGAAGTGTTACCCTTGCTCAATGAGAAACTATGGGAATTGCATGCACTAAGAGTTTTCCAAAGTTGGACCCCCTCATGGGACCCCTCGAGGGGCCCTCTAAATAATACAAGGATCCTCAAGCATCACTCCAAACGAGCACTATTGCTAAAACTATATTTCCAAGTGATGTTCAAGATACACTTATGTTCTTATTAGTAAATGTTTCTAAAATTCTATTAAATATGTATATATTTGGTAACATATTCTGAACACTCATAATATTGAAAACCGATTTGTATGTGATGTTAAAAATACTAGAAAAGTTGATGAATTAATCACAAAAAATTAATGTGAGTATTGCAAGAAACGTATATACTCTTAGAGTTTTTAATCAATTCAAATTGTTGTATTCTCACTTATATGTTTGTTTATTTAATTGTTCATACTTGTTTATACAACTACATCGAAAAATAGTTCTAATTAACAAGACATACATTTCTCACTTTGACCTCCTATCAAATTAAAGATTAAATTTTTTTATTAAAAGTTAATGTATCTTAACAAAGTGTATTACATTTCCAATTAAACTATCAATCCATTTAAAATTGTTCAAAACATAATTATGATATAGAAATTCAAATTTGGATTTGGCACAATTCCAAATAAACTATCAGTCCGTTTAAAATTTGTTCAAAGCATAATTATGATATATAAATTCAAATTTGGATTTGGCACAATTCCAAACACATTTGTAATAGAAAATTTTAATTAAAAAAAATATGGAAAAATACATCACACTTANTATATATATATATATATTGTGTCTTTTCGATACTCATGTATATTCCCTCAATGTGCTCTCTTGTAAATTGTATTTCCAAATTCTTGTAATAGCTTGTATTTGCAATTTGAAGGACAAATGCAGATTTTTAGTTGGAATGAAATTTTTAGGTTTTCATACAGAGGGAATTCAAATTTGTGGAAATTCAAATGAATCAAATTCATAGCCAAACTTTCATATCAATTTAACCAAAGTTTATTATTACAATTCAAAGTTATGCATGTGTATGTAATATTTTATACTTTTTATGTGTGCAGATTGATGCATTATTTCATATCAATTGCATTGTTTGGAAGGTTAAACATGCATATACATGACTCACTAAGTAGTGGAATAATAGAGTTAGAAGTAAAACATTAAAATCTTGTATTGAATGTGACTCAATAGAGTGCACATTAATATATTGCAATTGGTACAAGAGACACACAATGTGAAAGTATAAAGGATATAACTTTTTGTCACAATAATAATGACTTATCAAGTTAAGATTATATACTTGGAATATGCCTTTAAGCTTGACATGGAGGCAAAGAAGGATCAGTATCATTAGCCTTTTTTAGTGACAACTTCTTTTGTTTACATAAAGTACAAAATTTGACTATTTTAACTCCCAAAGATTTGGGAACAATCTTTTAACACGTAATTTATCTTTGAAATTGTAATTTCCAAAAAAAATTCACATAAACTTCTTTAAATTTAGTGAAGTAAACACAAGTTTAAAGTAGCGCATCCACAAAGGAATAAAGATGGAAAGTTAATTCTTGCAATGTTTTCAAAGAACAATCTCTAAAATTCTTTCAATGTTTTCAAAGAACAATCTCTAAGAAATGGAAAATATGATGGCATTGCATGTTAAAGTTTAAAGTATTTTAACAAGGATGCTAGTACAACAAGAGTATTGGCGATCAACAACAATGATTCAAGCAAACAACATTATAAATTTGACCACATGATAATGAGGTCAAAGGCTCCATAAGTGTTCTAAATAGTACATGTGACAAGATGCTCTTCCCATCATAAACATGCCTTGGGTTGTGCACATGTGCAAAAGAAACAACAAGAAAAGAAGACATAAAAAAATGTCAAGACACTACTACTGTGCTCAATTATTTCATGGGAATAGAAATGGGAACTAATTATTTCATATTTGATCAAACTAATTGATATGATTTCCTAAAATAAGAGCTTGAATGCCACTATCATTGATCATCGATCCAACCATAACTAGTCCAAATGGTGAGTATTGATGATATTGCATATTGAAGTTGAAAGTAATTTAACAAAGATGCTAATATGGAAAGAATATTGGTGATCAACAAGATTGATTCAAGCAAGCAACCCAAGGGATTTTACCACGTGATAATGAGGTCAAAGGCTCAATAAGTGTTCTAAATAGGACATGTGACAAGATGGTATTCCTATCATAAACATGTATTTTGTTGTGCACATTTGAAAAGAAACAACAAAAAAGGATGATATCAAAACATAACTAGTCCTAATGGTGAGTATTGATGGTATTCCTATCATAAACATGTATTTTGTTGTGCACATAACTAGTCCTAATGGTGAGTAGTGATGGTATTCCTATCAACAAGATTTATTCAAGCAAGCAACCCAAGGAAGTTTACGACGTGATAATGAGGTCAAAGGCTCAATAAGTGTTCCAAATAGGACATGTGGCAAGATGGTATTCCTATCATAAACATGTATTTTGTTGTGCGCATTTGAAAAGAAACAACAAAAAAGGATGATATACAACCATAACTAGTCCTAATGGTCAGTATTGATGATATTGCATCTTGAAGTTGAAAGTAATTTAACAAAGATGCTAGTATGGCAAGAATATTGGTGATCAACAAGATTGATTCAAGCAAGCAACCCAAGGGAGTTTACCACATGATAATGAGGTCAAATGCTCAATAAGTATTCCAAATAGGACATGTGACAAGATGGTATTCCTATCATAAACATGTATTTTGTTGTGCACATTTGAAAAGAAACAACAAAAGAGGATGATATCAAAACATATCAAGAAGACATTACTATTGTGGTTAATTATTTTACAGAAAGAGATATGGGAACTATATGGATGTATAGTTGAAAAAACTCAGTATTAATATGTCCTCGACTAAGATCTCATATGTGACTATCATTGACTATCAATCCAACCACAATTATTCATCGTGGTGATTATTGACCCAAAACTATGTCATTGATGCTTCTTAACTATGATTTTGTAAGAGGAACTATGGCATAGTGATACTGAGGTGGAGAAATATTGTCCCCAGTCATTATTATTAGGATGTGAGTGGTGAATTATATATTTCTAGATCATCATAATGTGAAAGACTTGGTTATTGTAGCTCCATAGTAGAATACACAGATGGTGTAGGTTCTAGTACCTACAAATTAGTACAAAAATAAGCAGCAAGATGAATTGCATCTGGAAATGAAATAGTATATTCAAAACCTACTCTCACTTGTCTCATATAGACATCGATAATGATAATAATAGTATACCAATACTTACTATGTCCACCATTAGTATATACTGATGGATTATCTCAACCAATCATCGCCAATGGTGTTAAGCATTTGGCTAGTTCCATACTAATAGGTGCCCATTCAAAACCCACTAGGCGAGGCGCCCTAGTCTACATGTCATGTACCTTCTTTCTTTGGCCATTGGGGTGCTCCATACTAAATTATATATTTAACTAAAAAAATTGTTAGGGTAAATTATAACACTGACAGCAATATTGTTTAAAATTCATATGCACAAATGTTATAGTAATAGAATAAAAATGCATATTCCATACATTTCCCATTAAATAGAAGGCACCACACATAATATTTCACACAAAAACAATTCCAAGTAGATATAGATGTGAATATTTATATATGCATTAAGGTAAGTCCACCAAACTAGTGGTTGAGGAGAAATTCACCACCCAACCATAGGAATCAACTAGGGATTATACCCCCAAGCCAAAACATGATTCCATCGGGGTGAAGGAATCTCTTGTAGAGATATAATCTCACTTATCCCAACCCATTGGTCTCATCTCAAGCCAATATGCTCGCAACTATGCATTGAAAGCCTTCATACAGTGAGCAGTCCACCATGGCACTATCTTCCCATTCACAACTTAAGGAAGATATTCCCTTTATATATCCATAGTCCCTTATAGATCTTCTCCACTTCCAGTTCAAGAAAAAAGAGTCTAATATTGTTGGTTTCTCACTTCAAATGAATTGGAGGAGAAAACTCAACCCAAACAATCCATGAGCGGCACCAACAAGGTTGCAGTTTTATGGTGTTTTCTTCAGCTATTATGGGCAACCCAAGAACAATGTACCATCCGATTTCCTCTTCAAATTATTAGATCAATTCCATAGCCCCCATAAGCTCTTACCAATGATAATTTCATGGAAATATTCTTGCCAATTCCAAGCATGAAAAAACATGGCATTCACACAATCCTCTTCAATAACCCAAGAGAGGAAGAATATGAACGAATGAATAATGCTCATGGAAGAGTGCTCCCAATTGGAATGGAGGAGATCGATAATAATCCATGAATGAAGGTGAATAATGGTCTTCCCCCAAGAGTTTGGATAAGACAAGTGTGTTCTTCCCAAGAATCTTGGAAAAAATGTCAAAGGACAACACAAGTCAAATATTGATTTGAAATCATTGTAAGAAAGCATGGCTAAGAAAGGTTGCACCTAAAAGAACAAATGTCAAGTCAAATCAACCATGCACCCCCTTTAATCTTCCCCTCTTGTGGTATCATGGTCCATGTGTTGCTTCTCAAGCAACATTTTTGGTGGATAGTATATTATTATGTGTTTCCTCTTTATTCGTGCTTTTATATAAACATAGTACACCATGAAAAATATAACAACCACACCATAACCTATATCACCATGGGGACTTGTACACATTCACTACTTGGGCCTTAGTCTTGAGCTCCCCACTAATAATACGTATTATACAATTACATTATTTATACATGGGATCCTTATAGCTCATTATTAGATACTTAATCCTTTGGATTACAATATATTGTAAATATTAATTTAGGATAAATATGAAGATTCATAAGTGAATAGGAAGAGTCATCAAACCTCTTAGAAGATGAAACCAAAGGTCATATGTCATGATATTTATATGTGGCTCACTTAATAAAATTCATTCAATGTGTGTAGTTATTCAATGCCCTATTTGTTAGTGGTATCAAAGCCTTGGTTTTTTGTATAACTCCATGATTTGCTTCCCTTCTAATCAGTGAAGAAATATTCACAATGATCACTTGGGATTGTTTGTGAATGTTTATATAGGTCCCAAGTTTCTTCTTTGATCAGAGGAGAGCAACTCGCAAGGTCATTGAACATCGAGAACGAATGCTACACTCCTATCTTTTATATGTTTGAAATATTGTTAATAGGTAAAAGGAAGTGCAGCTACTAATGGGTAAGGCGAAGTTCAGCTACTTACTAAAAGGTAAAGCGACCAGAACTCGACGAACGGTAGCCAGCTCGTTTCAATGTTTACAATTATGACTTCCCCTTGGATTAGGGATTAGGGATTTATTTCTGTATTAGGGATTGATTTATCTTATCTCTATCAAACACTCATTTTGTAGGCCACCAATCCCTTGATCTTCACTTGGTTTTCATTGTTTTGGGAGCCACTCACTCTTCTACACATGGTTGAAGTTGCCATCTCTTGCAATGATCTTGAAAGGATTTTCAAGCTAGGAATCAAGTATTGTCTTACCCTCAGAAGTTGAGGGTGGGTTTGTGTTCTTTGTATTCTTATACCCTTCCTTTTTCTTCTTCTTTTGTTGTACAGTTTAATTGTTTAGAGGTGATTTTTGTGAATCCCTCAAATAATTCGAGCTTTATATTTGCCTCTGATGTGTCCATTAAATTTCCAAATTGTCAGAAAGATTAGATCTAGAGAAAAGGTTGTTCAAATCAAGGTTTCTAAGGCTTCTTCTAGAAAATTTACGAATTGAATAATATCATATTTCACAATGTTTGGATAAAGTAATCCATTTCGGAAACTAAGTTCCAAACCATTTGAATCATAGCCAACATTTGGGAAAACCAACACTACAAATACTAATCCATGTATCTCAAATAATTTTGGTAGCATAAGTCCATTTGGTGCATAGACTGGTAGTTAAGTGTTTGGCAGCACAACAACTAGCATTTTTGGAACCACAGACTCCCATGTCATTGGATTCTTCCACCTTATCATTTGCCACCTCTTCTCCAGCTTTTGTCACCTCTTCAAAACCATCTTTTGGTGCACTTTCGACACTTGCATTCAGTATTACAACATCTACTCCATTTGGTAGAACATCTACATTTGGACAAGAACCTACATTCAGGTCAACAAGTGCATATTCCTTTGGGGCTTCCAATACTCTACTTTTGGGGGCTTTCAATACTCTATATTTTGGGGCTTCAAGTAATCGTTCCTTTGGTTTTGGAGGCACTACAACTTTTGGTCAATCAACACCATCATTTGGTGCAACATCTACTTCAACATTTGGGATCAACACAACATTTGGAAGCACCCCATCTCCTTTGGGTTAGAGTTCATCTTTTGGAACTCAGTCAAAAACTCCAACATTTGGAATCCCTACATTTGGACAAACTTCCTTTGGTATAAATCATGGAGGTAGTAGGAGAGGACTTGGAAATAAGTATTTCAAAGGAAGGGGGTTAGGCACAATCAAGGCAATAGATCTAATGTTCACTATGTTCGTTGTGGAAAGAATGGACATGATGCAAAGAATTGTAGGATCTCATAGGAGAAGATCAAAGAAAAGTAGGAACAAAAGGAAGAAAAATGTAAATCTCATGAATCTGCTCATTTTGTTGTTGCTCATTGTAATACCGACATAAATGAAGAATTGTTCAAAACTTCAATTACTTCTTGGAAAGATTCCTAGTTGTTTGACATTGGTGCTACTTTCCACATGACATTCCGAATATATTTTTTGAAGAATTGAATGATGATGTAGAGGGTGTAGTATACTTTGTAGATAGATCCAATCCCAAACCTATGGGAATTGGCACCATCATGTTGAAATTGTCTGGATTCCTAGACTTTCTTTTGCATAATGTTATTTTTCAAGAATGTGAAGTTGATGGTTGGGGTTGATGCATTTTTGTGTGCAGTATATGTGAGAAATAGAATTCCATCTCATGCTCTTGGGAACAAAACTCCTTATGAAATGTGGTATAGTCACATTCCTTCAATGAGGTATCTCAGGATCTTTGGTTCCACTTCTTATATCTTAATTCCTAAGGAGAAAAGAAACAAACTAGGAACATGGAGTTGAAAGTGAATCTTCTTGGGGTACTCAAATATCGCCAAGGCATTTCATCTTTACGATGAGGTAAATAAAAATTTTATTATTTCCATAGATGAGATTTTTCTTGAATCCACTAAAAATGACAAGATTGTTGAGCGACAACTTGATCATCTTGATATAGTTACCCATGTAAATCCATATACTGATTTTGATAATGAGATTCCACATCTTGAAGAGGGGATCCCTTTAGTTTATCAATCTCTAGAATCTCCTTTTGAACTGTCATCTCCCCCTCATGTAGAATATCTAGCCACTTCATCTAAACAAGAGGTTCAAATGTATGATGTGATTGAGAGGATTGAAAGGTTGAACCTTGATGGGAATGCGGTATCATCTCAATCAGTTGATAAACCTAGACCATCACTTTAATTTCCAAAGTATCTCCTAAAGACGCTTGAAAGTATTCATCCTAATGAAGTTAGAAAGACAGGAACCAAAATTTCAACAAGACAAGATGATGGAGGTGATGTAGATAATTCAGATTTAGGTGATGTCAATTATATGGATGTTTCATATGATTGTGAATTGAATTTATCTACTAACTTTGAACCAACTTCCTTTGAAGGAGTTGTTTCTCATGATGGGTGGAAAGAAGCTATGTGGAAGGCGTGTGATGCTCTAATCAACAATGGGACATGGAAATTGGTGGATCCTCCCTTTGAAACCAAACCAATTTGTTATAGGTGGGTCTACAAGAAAAAGTGCAAATCAGATGGCTCACTTAACAAGCATAAGGTGAGGCTTGTGGTGAAAGGATATGCACAAAAAGAAGCATCAACCATGAGGAGATTCTTTCCCCCAAGAAAACATGGGCTAACTATTCGTGTTTTCTTGTCTTTGGCAGCACAAAAAAGGTGGAAGATTCATCAAATGGATGTAAAGACAACTTTCTTGAAAGAATATTTGAAAGAGATTGTATGCATGTCTCAACCAGAAGGATTTGTTGTGAAGGCTCAAGAAAATAATCTATGCAAGCTCATTAAGTCTTTATATGGCCTAAAGCAAGCACCTCGTGCATGGTATGAAAAGCTAATTGATCATCTTTTGAAGATCAATTTCAAGCAAGAAAAATTGGTGTGTATATTGTGGTGTATGTAGATATATTTCAATAACAAGGAATGATGAAAAATATATTGCATCCATAAAGAAAGAATTGAAGAAGGTTTTTGAGATGAAAGACATGGGACATCTTCACTACTACTTGGGAATTGAAGTAACTAAGAATCTAAGGTATATATTCATCTCCCAAAAGAAATACATTGGAGAGTTGTTGAATAAATTTGGCATAGTTGATTGTAATTCTCTCTCTACTCCAATGGAGAAAAATTTGAAGCTAACATCAAAAGAAGGGAATGAATTTCAGGATGCAACTAAATATAGACAACTTGTGGGGGTTATGATCTACCTTACCGCTATTAGACCAGATATTTCATTTGTAGTTGGAATACTTTCTAGGTTCATACAAAAACCTTGTGAAGGACATTGGTGTGTTGCAAAGAGAGTTCCAAGGTACTTGAAGGGAAATCAAGATTTTGGGATCAAATACACTAAGGTGGAGGACTTCAAAATAGTTGAACACACAAATTAATACTTTGATGGAGATAAGGAGAATGGAGTGTCTACTCCAGGATACCTCATGAGTCTTGGATCGGCAACTATCTCTTGGAGATCACATAAACAGTATGTTCCAATAGATTCCACTACAGAGGCAGAATGTGTAGTTGTTTCAAAGGCAACAAAGGAGATTTTGTGTGTTAAACATCCACCTATTAGATTATTGATTAATCACTATTGCCTTCAACCCACTGGTTAGTTAGTATGCCTTCTTCGACTATTGATCGTCACCCATGCCCGCCCGCTTGCCTGTTAGGGAGGGTTGAGAATCAGAAGAGTAGTATAAGCCTACTAGAATTCTTGAAGCAAAGTCACTTATTTGGTGGTTCAGCTACACAACATGTGGAATCTTATATTAAAACCTAACACAAAAATGTTTAACCAGTTCTTTATAATGTGAGGTTTTCCCTCGACAAAGTCTTGTGTTATGCATAAAACCCCTTATTAAGCCCTAAATATTGAATTATTACATTTATAGTGTTATATTTGTATGTAGGATAGAACTCTTCATTGAACCCTTTCATATAATTGTACCATTTGTCTTATATATATATATATATATATATATATACCAATGAGACCTATTCTTAGGATGATATTATTTCATCTCATATTGTCTTTTGAAATGGATATATGGTAAAAGAAGCTTTCTCCCTTGAAGTGGATTGTATTGATCGAATTTTTATCATTTTTAAGGCGTTGGATCATAACATTTGGTTTTAGAGATTACGATCCTAGGGTTTTGTTCCTCCAACTGAGACATCTTGGAATTTTCACAATAACATTTTTTTCGGAAATTTCAAACATGAAGTTTTGAGGATATTGAGGTGAAATATGAACGTACAGGTAGAAAAAATTTCAAGGTCTTGGTCCTTATAGTTTAGGAGATATATACTATGGCATATAGGGTTTGTGGTTCATGTTGAATTCAGTTTTAAACGAGTCATCTTGGAATTTTCGTTATAACTATTTTCTAGGAATTTTCAGACAACAAAAAAATGTGTGGACTCAAGAGACATTTCATAATACAAGTGGAAAAAAAATTAGGCTCTGGTTCACTATACTTTTGGAGAAATAGTCCATGAAAGACAAGGTTTGTGACTAATCCTAAAATCAATTTTAAAAAGTCATATTGGCATTTTCGTTGTAACAACGTTTTTGTCACGTTTCGGACTCTAAATTTTTTAGAATCATAAAGAGACATAGAAAATTATATGTGGTAAAATTTTCAAATTTTGAATCATTTTAATTTGTTATATATAACTTGTGTAAGTTGGGGATTTTTACTAATCCTTAAATTAGTCTTAAACAAGTTATTTTGGTACTTGTGTTATAACATTTTATCAATGAAGGTTCAGACTGTGAAATTTTCAAGAGTTTAAAAGGTCATATCAGAGAACTATTGGATGAAATGCCATACTCATAAGGAATCAAAGTTCAGAGATATATCATGACAAAGGTCAACCATCCATACATATTCCAAATTATAGATTTGAAAGGTACATAAAATTGGCATAAATTTTTGTTGGAATATTTGTTTTTGGTAATTCAAAATTATGATAAAGAGAAAATAGAGTATTATTATCATTATTCCACACGGCTTCCAAAAAAATTAACACCAATTAAACCTCTAGAAGTCTCATCTATAACTCATGAATAAAATGAGCAAATACATAACAAGCTATTTGAATTGGAGGAACAACTTAATGATTTGAGTGTTAGGTCAATAACAAGTGATGAGTTTGTAAACACACAAAATTCACTAAATGGAAAAGAATATGTATGAAAATAAGAATGACATGAAAAACAAGATGGATGAAATGGAAACTAAGATGGATTAGAAGATAAAAATAAATAAATACAAAAATCCATAAAGGAATTGTAAAATTCCACATCTTTCATGATATTTCATGCTCTAAATGAGAGACTCCATAAAGGAGATATCAAAGTGCAAGGAAATTATGAAAATAAAGAAGAACAAGGTTGTTGAGACTTAATCACATATGAGGAGTATTTTGTCACTTTTGGAAAGCACAAATTATGAATCTCAAAATCATGATCATTCAATACTCCAAGATCCACGTTATCAAGGCTTCAATTCGACACCATGGAACTACTTCATTCTAAAGATCGATATGAGGAAGTTTGATGGAAAAGATCCTATAACATGGATATTCCATATGAAGCAACACTTTGATCTACACCAACTGTTAATCTTACAAAAGGTACCTATTGCATCCTTGTACTTAAAAAATTATCATTTTGTTTGGTATCAATAATTTTGTGAAAGAAAAAAGAATTTTATTATCTCGTGGTCCATTTTTATGGATGAATTGATATCACGTTGTGAGGATATTAAAAGTAATACATTCTTTAATAAATTGATAAAACTTTGGTAAAAAAGCTAGTTACAAAACACATTCAACTATTCTAAAAGATCAGTATCAAGGTAAAAAATATTCCTTAGGATAATTTGTTAGATCTCTTTATATGCACTTTAAAGAAGAACATTCAACAAGAGGTGCATCTCTTTGAACCTGAATCCCTAGAACAAGTTTTCAGTATGGCAAGTTGTAGGAATTATGACCAGCAGAGCAAGAAATAATGACACACATAAATCATCATAAGAACGTAAAGATACACACAAAACTCACATATTCATTAATGTAAAAAATAATGATACATCTCTCTTACACACAATACATTCGTGAGGCATCATAATATAGCATTGAGGTTCTCATAACGAGATGTCCAATATAGCATAACAATCTCCACAACTATCTCTAAGAATATCTCCATCCCTAACTTCACTCATTGTCCTCATTTTTTATCATTCGTAGACTTCTAGAATAAGTCTACTTACATTAATAATAATTTCATCATATAATTATCACAATTATGAATTATTCCTGCATACTCCCCCTTAATGAATACTTGTGATTCAAACCAGATATATGAGTTGTCTTCATTTGTGTCTTTTGTATTCTGCATCACCTTTAGTCTTATGCATCCTCTCTGCGTCATCTTCATTCTTCTTCATCTGCATTTTTTTCTTCATTTGACATTGTCTTCCTGAGCTATATCTGAGTCAATCATCTGAACTACATCATCTTCATATCAAGGATTTTTAGCTTACCCTTGACCTTCCCATGGGTTTTCTACGACTTACCCTCAACCAATACATCATATCATGGGTTTCCTCGAATTACCTGTAACCATTACAAACTCAAACTGGTTTCACATTATCGCAAACCATTCATTACATCAAGTGGTTTCAACTAACCACAAACTTCATCTGACATTACAAAGTGGTTTTTGGGTTACCACAAACCAATAAAATGACTCAAATCAATAACTAAATAAATTGACAACTCTTTCTTAAACATGCACAACTAATTTTAATGACAACTGACCTTTGGGGGACCAACTAACTCATGAAATTTATATGGGAGATATTGTCGTACATTTGAACACTTAAACCTGTAAAATCCTTTCAACATGAACATAAAATTTTCCATTTAGGGACATCTATCCATCCACATTGTACTTGTATATGAGGCTTTGAAATTTCTTTGTTCCAACACTTTTGATGATCATGATTTTTAAGACCACAAATACTGCATGGATATAAATTCCAACATTTTTCTTTGGCATGTCTTGTTCTTCCACACTGACTGCAACATTCTTTCTTGTTCTTCTCATGCTTTTTTACTTGGTTGGATGTTGTGGTTGTTGCACCAGGTTCATTGCTTCTGTTACTACTTGTAGATGATTAATTTGTTGTCGATGATTCAACTTTCACAAATTTGATGTCGTCATTGCTTGTGTTGTCTTCATAACCAAGGCCTTCATTTCTTTGTCTTATGTATACTTGTATGGGCTTCTGGATACCTTGAGAATTCTTTCATAAACCTTTACCATCACAACCCATTTTATTCAAAATTTTTGAACCTATTCCTTTAGTATGTTTTTCAAAGAAACCTATTTCAACATCATCACTATCCTCGTGATCATCATCATTTTGAACATCATTTGGAACATCATTCGGAGCCTCCAAAAAAGAGAGAGAGATATGTACATCAACATTATTATCATCAACTAGAAAACAAGAATCAGTCGAACTATCAATCTTCTGAATCAAGTCACTAGTATCACACATTGCATCACACTTTACTTTTTCTTGTTGTGGTTGTTTGACTTCATTTGTGAGTGTTGACAATACAATCTCCTTTGCCAATAGTTTTTGTTGTAGTGATTCTATCAATTTATCCTTTTATCTTCAGTTTTAAAAATATCATCCATAAATTTATCTAATGATGTCAATTTTTCTTCTAGTGTGTCAATGTGTTTTGTAGCAAAGCAAACAAATTCATGATAGAGTTCATTGTCTCGTGTCCTGAATTCTGCAACTTTTCCAATTATTGATTGATTTTTTGTGTAATCTATCTATTTCTTTCAAAGCATCTTCAAGGTATTGTTGTAATAATTCAATTTCTTGATTAGTTGTTTGAAATATTTTTCCTCCTTTGCCCATTATGAATTGTGGAATCGCGCTCGCTTGTAAACACGTTCTCTTGTAAACAAACACAACAGATCGGGTGTCGGGTTCAACCGATCATGCACCCATCTCTTCAAATACAATGATTATGAGGGTGTCGGGTACCACCAAGCATGCACCCAAAATTAATACTTCAAACATTGTGACTTGACTCAAACTTCACCTCTTTACATCAATAATTTGACTTCAACAAGACTAACTTGTATCCCACATTTGGACTTGACTTTGACTCAATAAATCACCCTTTCATAGCCTTACATTAATGCACTCTCAACAAGACTATACTCTCAACCCTTATAACTTATTTTAAGAAAACTTAAATTAATGTGACTTTGACTTTAAACCACATGCATTGTAGCCTTTAGCTTTGACTATATTCATTACCAAATATAATTCCACTCAGTTAACTTAAATCTCCCATTGAAAACTATCACATTTGCATGGAACATTAAATCTTTAAATGATATGCTTTTCAAAGTGAATATAATCCACTCGGGCAACCTCTTCCTTGAAGCTTGTATTTCTATTTATGTTTATATGACATAGCATGTCATCTCCTCCGAATTTAACCACAATCACTCCACTGTCCTTTTAGTGAAAACTCTCAACACCAAATATTTTCGAACATCAATCTACCGCGTTCAAAATACAAACAGGAGAGGCAACACTTTTCTTTATATTCCAAGCGGAGTTTGGATTACGGGAACCTTTAATCTTACCAATCATATAACTTTGTATTTGGATAAAAATGTCGTATTAAAGGCATCATGGGACACGAATGAATGACTTGTCCATACCTGAATTCACCTTTTTGAACGTGCATCCCGTTTATTGTAGCAATGTCATGGTTTGAGCATTGATGACTGCTTACAAATCTATTTTGTTTAACCATCAACTTGTCGATTTTCAATGGATACAATTGATTCACATACCTCTATATTGCTAGATAATTATTTTTCAATGATTTTGTGAAGTGCTCAGTGTGTAGTGCTTCCTCCGCCAGAAACAACTAGAAGATCAAACATAGATGTAGTACAAGCACTAGCAATAATTTCTTAATGCCACTGTATCTAGTTTAGCACACGTCCTGGGCAACAGGGGCCATTCTTATTATCTTAATCTGCAAATTCTTCCTTGAGTCTTTCAAAATTTACTCCACACATCTTCACTCATTTTTTTATTTGTTGGTTGCATATCTAGGGCTTGTAACAGACTCGGTGCTCCATGCTTTCATCTTTCAACGATTTCTAACAAATTCACGATATCTTCCAATAAATCAAATCACCCATGATTATGCAGAGTGGTGTGAATAGAAATCAACAACAAGTTTCATAGGTCGTCCATCAAGACCTGCATATTTCACTTGTAGTTCACAGAGTCACCATCCAAGAAGATCACGGTCCGCTTGACTAAATGCACCTGATATTGTAAGGAAAATGACACAACAAAGAATTTTCCCAGCATGTGATTCTCCACCAAAGGCGCATCCAAATCCATCATCAAAATGCTTGCAACTTAAAAATGTAGGCTACTAAAAAATGTTAAACATTTAACCAATAAATCCATATCTGAATCTCGATATGACAGACAACACCCAAGTACGTCTTCTTCAAATTCCACAAGATTTATTAATCGATTCCATCATTGGGAGCAATGAAAACAATAGTTTTCATCTCTGAAGCAAGATCTTGTGGAGAAACTTTTGGAACACATGATTTTGTTGAACCTTTTTTTCTTTTTGCAATCCGATCATTTCCAACGAGCAGCGACAAAGCCAGATCTACCAATTATTGCTTCAGCAGCATATCACCTGTCCAAATAATGTAACTGCAAAGAGTATTCTTATTATTATTGATATTTTATTTATAGGATCAATCCCCATTCTGGATTGATCATGTCGGATATTGTAATAGGACCAAATCCCCTTTTGCGGATTGGTCAAAAGACAATTGTAATAGGCAGAACAAGAAGTCGGCCCCAGCAGTTAATTAAGAGACCCGGAAATATAATAAAGGTGGGTTTACCCACCCATATTGAGAAGTCGGGCCTGCCATTGAAGAGACACTTCACACATGCCAGAACTTGTATAAATAAAGGAGTCCAGTGCCTCATTTGAACACAACTCACTTGCTCAGTTGGAGAGACAAGTTCTGATCTGTTACCGGGAAAGGAGAAGAGAGAGTGGCGCATATCTTGGAGAGTACTTTCTGTTTTAGCATAGAGATCTCTTGGCATTGTGTTGGCTATCTATATTAAGGAAGTTTTGTTGGGTTTTCTTCCCCTAGAGGGTTTCCCAGGATAAATGTTGTGTCTCTTGTGATTGTGTATTTCTCAGTGATCTTGGATTATGCTATTGTTATCTAATGAAATGTAAACATCTATAATAATGGCTTAAACATTAACATGGTATCAGAGCCAACCTGAAGGAAGCATATTTCGCAAGAGGAAAAATGTCACTGTTACCGTACCTAAAAATTAGGGTTTTACAAAAGTAAAGCTTTTTAGCTCCAAAACCACCTAGAAATTTGCGCCCTCCCCCAAAGATCATTTTGGCACCTTCAGTGCACCTTTTCAGTGGCTAGATCTCCCGGAAAGTGAAACCCTAGTTTCACAAAGTACCAGATAACCAGAGAAACAGAAGTACCAGATAACCAGAGTACCAGAAGTACCAGAAAACTAGAAGCACCAGTCCAGAAATCCGCAGATCAAGTTTGAGGGGGTAAAAGTTGGATTTTCGAAATTCCAACTACACCAGCATACTCGCCTCAGCCCAGCACATCTATTCCCTGGATCAGAATCTCAAAAATTGAAGTTTGAAAAAATAGGTTTTTCTCATAAAACCCTAAGTTGCAGTTGCAATTTTAGAACCAATTGCAGTTGCAATTGCAGCATCAGTTACAGTTGCAGCCGTAAAACTAGATGCAATCACCCTTGAATTTTTCTTAAGAGTTGGTAATGATTACCACTGCTACCAGAGGGAGCCACTACCTGCAAATGTCATCAGAGGTATGTACTCACATATGTTTAATGGTTAAACCCTAAAGATTATTTGCAATAGAAGGGATCTCTTTCCATAGATCCAGAAGGATCTCAAGATCCAACACATTCAAAGGAATGATGCAACCCAGGTGTGATTATTCTGATATGCACCTATTTGTCATGACATTATTAGTGTTGCATGTTGAAGCTATGATCAAATTATTAGGAGGATTAAAAGTTGATCATAGAGATTATCCTCTAACCTAACCTTTTGTCAAGATAGCATATTGTCTCAGTACAAAAGGCAGGTTGAAGAAAGCACTTGTCACTTGAGTGAAGGAGACTTGGAAGAAAAGAAAGCACTCATTCCTGAAGACAAGGCTCCAGGTTTGATTAAATCAAGTTGATAATATTCAAAGGTACACATGGAAAATTGATGACTATAGTTGAGATAGCAGTCTTTGTAAAGTATTATACCTTATAGCATGTGAGCATATAGAGGTATATGCTTTGTGTGATACAACTAACATCTCCTCTAGGAGAAACCTTGTGTGTTAGTTTCAGGTTTCCATGGAAGAATGCTTGGTCACAACACTATAAGAGTGTTGACATCATTTTGAATTGCATTCCTTACCTTTAATCTTTGCTTACGATAAATTATAAGTGATAGCTCTAAAGGAGCTACTGGGATGATTGTTTGTGCTATTGCTTTATATTATCAGAGGGATATTATTCTTGCTTGTTGTTTTGTTGACCTTCCTCCAGGTCACATGTAATAACCTTGAGGAAGCTATAATGAAGGTTGCAGAAGGCAACATGATAAAGAAGAGACCATAGATGAAGCAATCATCATTGGAAGAGAAGAAGGTAGCTTGCATAAGCTAAAGGGTCACTCAGAAGCTGTCATGACCCACACCATTGAAGAATATTGGCATAGAATATTAGCTCACTTCAACTACAAAGTGCTATCATACATATGCAAAGTGGTCACAAGTTTACCAGAATTCAAAGGTGACCATGAAGGCGTATGCAATGGATGTGCACAAGGGAAGAATATCAAGAACCCTTTTTCCGAAGCGGGACAGCAAGACAGAAGGAGTCCTAGAGCTCATTCATTCAGATATGTGTGGCCCAATGCCATCGTCCTCCATTAGTGGGTATGTATACTATGTATCATTCATTGATAATTATTCTCGTAAAACCTGGATATATTTGGAGTGTTCAACAAGGTCAAGGAATTCAAGCCTTGATAGAGAACCTTTCTGAAAGGAAGATTAATATACTCAGGTCAGATAATGGAGGAGAATACACCTCAAAAGAATTTTTGAACTTCTGCAAAGATGTGGGAATCAAGAGGGAACTCACTACTCCCTATAATCCACAACAGAACGGTGTCATTGAACGGAAGAACAGAATCATGCTGGAAGTTGTAGATCTTCCTATGTGCTTATGGGCAGAAGCAGCAATGGTAATTGTTTATGTGCAGAACCGATTATCCCATAACACACTTGGGCTCAAGACACCGGAAGAGATGTTCACCAGAAAGAAGCCAGAGGTAAGCCATCTCAAAATATTTGGTTGTCCAGTGTTTATTCATATACCTAAAGAAAAGAGACACAAGTTGGACCCTTCAAGAAAGAAGGGAATATTTGTGGGATACTGTAAGGTCTCCAAGACCTTCAGAATCTATATACCAGGTCAACATCACATTGAGATCAGCAGGGATGTGACCTTTGATGAAGATGCAGCACTCAAGAAATCTAAAATATGCCAGCTTGAAGATGTATGTGAAGAGGAACCCATAATCCCCATGAGGGAGGTTCCCAGAGTTGCAGAACCTGATGAGGAACTTCTAGAAGACCATGACATAGTAGAAGTGCAAGAACCTCCTCAGATGACGATCCTCCATAAAAGAAAGTCAGCTTGGGCTAGAGAGCTTATTCAATATGGAGAGAAGTACGATGTTCCCCAAGGAACTACGAGACAGGTGAAAAGACCAAAGTCATTCTCCAGTTATACGGCTTTGATGTGTGACCTCCTAGAAAAGGAGCCTACCTTCTTTGAAGAAGCCATTCAGAGGAAAGAATGGGAAGATGCCATGACAGAGGAATACCAATCCATAATGAAGAACGAAGTATGGGAAATAGTTCCCAAACCAAAATAATAAAGATGGGGTATCCTACAGATGGATCTTCAAAATAAAACATGTTGTTGATGGAAGTATTGAGAAATATAAAACAAGATTTGTCACTCGTGGCTTTTCCCATAAGGAAGGCATTGACTATGAAGAGACATTCGCTCATGTGATCAGATACACTTCAATCAGGACCATCATAGCTCTTGCAGCTAAGATGAAGTGGAAGTTGTACCAGATGGACGTGAAGACATCTTTCTTAAATGATGTCATCGAAGAGGAAGTGTATATAGAGAACCCTCAAGGATTTGAGGTTGAAGACAAGAGGTCTCATGTCTGCAGATTGAAGAAAGTCTTATATGGATTGAAGCAAGCTCCTAGAGCTTGGTATGGCCGTATAGACAGTTTCTTGATGAGCTTAGGATTTACCAAGAGTAAAGAAGACTCAAATCTCTACTTCAAAATTATAATGA
Source organism: Picea sitchensis (assembly GCA_010110895.2). Taxonomy (NCBI): domain Eukaryota; kingdom Viridiplantae; phylum Streptophyta; class Pinopsida; order Pinales; family Pinaceae; genus Picea; species Picea sitchensis. The sequence goes on from SNQJ01S0002461.1 coordinate 210,328, forward strand.
GTCAGTAATTTTACTGCTATATGAGGATGACTTATTCTTAACTGGAGAAGAAAAGCTTATCGTTGAATGTAAAAAGAGACTTGCCTCAGAATTTGAAATGAAAGGCCTTGGCCTAATGCATTATTTCTTAGGTCTTGAGGTATGGTAGAGTCCTGAGAGGATCTTCCTTAACCAAGGGAAGTACACGGTCAAAATTTTAAAGAGATTCGACATGCTGGAATGCAAACCCATGAATACACCCTTGGAAGTGAAGCTGAAGTTGTTGGTCGATACTTCGTCATTTTTTATTGATGTCACACTGTATAGACAGATTATTGGATCGTTGATGTACCTGATGAACACCAAACCAGAGATTTTTTTTTCCGTGAACACTTTGAGTCAGTTTCTGGTAGAGCCCAGACGTGTTCACCCAGTGGCTACAAAACATGTGATGAGGTACCTTAAAGGTACATTAGATTATGGTCTCAGCTATGATGGAGATCATAATTTCACATTGAGTGGATACACCGATTCAAATTGGGCAAGAAGCGTGCTAACAGAAAAATCACTTTCGGATGCTATCTCAGTTTGGGATCAACCATGATCTCATGGCAGAGTAGGAAGCAATCCAGTATTGCTCTCAGCACAGCGAAAGCAGAATACATTGTCGCATGTTCTGCTAGCTGCGAAGCTATATGGCTTCAAAATTTGTTGATCGGTCTATTTGACCTAAAGATGGAAGCAACCACGATCCTATGTGACAACCAAAGCTGCATAAAGATGACATAGAATCTTGTATTCCACGACAGGTCGAAGCACATAGAGATCCACTATCATTTCATCCACGACATGGTACAGAGAGGAGCCTTGAAGCTCCAGTACATTAGCACGGATGAACAGGTTGTTGATGTGTTGACCAAACCTCTATCTCGTGTAAAGTTTGAACACTTTCGAGATAAGCTTGGTATAGTCCGAAAGGACCCTCCCTGAAAGGGGGAGTATATATGATTCATTGCTTCTGACCTCGCTGTTAGACGTAAAGCAAGATGGTTCATTGCTTCTGACCTCGTTGTTAGACTTAAAGCAAGATGATTCATTGCTTCTGACCTCGGTGTTACACGTAAAGCAAGACGATGTGTGTGTTCATTGCTTCTGACCTCGTTGTTAGATGTAAAGAAATATGAGTCATTGCTTCTGACCTCGCTGTTATACGTAAAGAAAGATGAGTCATTGCTTCTGACCTCGCTGTTAGACGTAAAGCAAGACGATGTGTGTGTTCCTTGCTTATGACCTCGCTGTTAGTGTTAGAAAAACGGGACCGCGGAGCAATAAAATAAAACAAATGCGGAAACAAAACATAGAAAATACACAATACAAGAGAGACACAGATTTACGTGGTTCACCCAGTGTGGGCTACGTCCACCAGAGAAATTGTCAGGTCATTTCTTTATTATTATCCAGCAAATGAAGAGATACAACCTACAGCAAAACCCGTTGTAACTTCCTCTTATTTCTCTCACAGTCTCTTCTCTCAGAATACAATACTCGCCAACATACATAGCCGCAATACATTTCCCTCATAAAAGAGGGTTGCCTTCTAGGGAAAAAAACCCTAACATAATCTCTATCGTTAGATCTGCGACCTTATAATGAACGATCGAGATTTACAATGAAATTACAATATACTTTTACAAGGCAATTTTTTCTTCGGGGGCTTCGCCCCCGAACCCCCGCTGGGGGACCACTTGCCCCCAGACCCCCCAGCCAGGGGGATAGCCCCCCCGGACCCCGCAGAGGGGGTACCCCCCCTCTACACTCCCCCACGTGGAAGAGTGTACATACTTCTGGGGTGTAAATACTTCATGGGGTATAAACACGGCTGAAAGTAAAAGACCTCTAAATTAGGAAGATAATCAGGCTCCACAACCAAGAATCTCCCACTTGGAAACTGAGCTCAACAAATCCACCGCTGTTGTATATGATGTACTCTGAACCTCCTTGGACCTGGAAAATTTCTCATCTTCATCTTCATTATTGAAGACCAACTGAAACTGAGCAGGAACTCAGTTTCTCCCTGGTTACTCCATTTGTTAACATATCTACAGGATTCTGGCTAGTGTGTATCTTTTCTAGCTTCAATTTTCCATCTTCCAAGGCAGATTGTATGAAGTGGTACCTCAACTTTATATGCTTAGTCTTTGAATGGAAGGTTGAGTTCTTTGCAAGGTGAATGGCACTCTGACTGTCACAGTACAACCTGTTGTTCTCCTGCTTCTTTCCCAATTCCTCCATAAACCTTTGTAACCAAATCATCTCTTTACTAGCCTCTGTAGCAGCAACATACTCTGCCTCTGTTGTT
>SNQJ01S0002461.1:224426-251238 GCA_010110895.2 Picea sitchensis
TAATTTAAAGTTCACTTTACCACTTATAAAGTGACTTTATGAAAAAGACCCACTTTTAAGTTGTGGACCACATTCCTAGGTAAAAGTTTAAAAACCCATAGGAACCACTTGTCCAAGGTGCAAATCTTCATTAAAATTCAACAATGTGGAATAGGTCCCTATGCTTCTCCGACCAATCAAGCAAGAAAGCTAGTCAAGCTGATATAAACAAGCGAGGGGGAGGTAGACACCTGGTAAGCCAAGCCTCTCCCTATATGAACTGACTCCGGCCGGCCAGTGGAAACGGACAGGAATTAAGATGCATCGCCACTAAGCCAACGATGAAATGAAATTGGTGAATGAGTGCTCGATTCACAACTCATAATGAATGAATTAACTGCAGGAATCCCTGCTTTCCAACTAAATTTCACTTATTTTCACAATTCTCAATACGGCTGATGCATCAACTCTCCTTGTTACTCGAAGTGGCATCATGATGGCAATTTTATTCATTTCCTCTAGGAAATAATTCACTAGAGAAATTCTTGTTTTGTTATTAATTATAGTTCTCTTTACAACTCACCCCAATTGCTAAATGGCAATATGATGTTTTTTCACTCATTTTTTCTAGAAATATTCTTTTCGGAAGCTTTAACTCTTAAATCGATTCTACATTACATAATCACCCACCATATCAGCCATAGCAAAATGTTAAATTTATAGCAGCTGCAAGAGCCATTCTCCGGGAAGATGGCAAAAACCCTAGCCGAGATCTAAGGCCCCCAGTGCACTCCTGGGGTACTTGGACTGGGACCAAACAGTCAATGCCATGGCAAAAGAGCCTTGTTAGGGCCCCCAGTATATGACTAGGGTTCTTGGTATGGGACCAAGCAGTAAAGACCCCTGAGAGGGCCCCCAGTATATGACTAGGATTCTTGGTCTGGGACCAAGCACTTAAAGCCCCTAGATATGTCTAGGGCCCCTGGACATGGTCCAGGGTACCCATGCCTGGGGCATGGGTTGATCCTTGGTCTTGTACCTTGGTGGATAAACCCCAGAAATGTTATGGGGCAACTTAATCCTTGATCAGGTACTTTGTTGGTGTATGACCCTCTTGAAGGTGGGCATGACCACCTAAGGGATGTATTTCATATGCAATGATGATAAAGTTAATAAGGTCACCTTGAAAATGAATGGACAAGTATTGCCACTATGTAACCCCTCCTAAACCCCCTTTACCCTTGCTTGTGTTGGTTTGGGGTTTTTGTTTTTTGTCTTATGGGTTAAAGTAAAGTATTAATTTAAAATATTAATTATAACATGTTTAAATTAATTAATTTAAACATGTTATTACTTTTACTACCCTTACTTCTAGCCTAGCCTAAAAGTATAAATAGAGGTCTACCCCCCCCCTACTTTACACTTTTCTTATGCTCTTGAGCTATCTTTCTAAGGTGAGTGGATCCTTTCTCTAGTTGTCGCGGCCCTTTTTTCATTTGTTGTTGGAGTATCTTTTGTAGTTGTTGCGGCCCCCTTTCTTGCATCTTTTGCTGGTGGATCTGTTGTTGTGGTGCGGCCCCTTTACTACTGTTGTGGTGTGGTTGTTGTGGTGCAACACTTGTTTATCCATTGTGGTGTTTCAGCCTTAAGGTTTTGGTGGTTCAGCCCTTGACTCCCTGTCTTGTTATCTATCTGAACCGTGACCCTTCTAGCCTCTTTTCTGCATGGACAGTGACCTCTCTCCACAGATCTGACCTCTAGTTGTTGGCTACAATTTATTCTGCTTGTTGGGGTTTGGTTGCTTGAAGTTTTTCTGTGAGCATAAGGATTTAAACACAAAATTTTATGTATGTGTTCTCTTTCTTACTTGTGGCAAGAAAATTCATTCATCTCTTGGCAAGAGATCTAACCTACATGGTATATCTATGAGCTAGGATTTTTCTGAGCATATTTACAGTGATCTACATCACCTATGTGTGGCTGCTCTCCTTCAGAAATTTGAGGTAAGATTTCAGGTAAGATCTTACAGTCAGATCTGTAAGTTGTTGTTTACTTTCTGAAGTTTTCATTTATGAGATCTACTGTTTATCTACCTACATAGTTTAGATCAGTTTACTTCTATCAGATCTGGACATTATTTTGAGTTTGGTTCTTATTCCTAGTTTCTGAAGTTTGTTATATTACTCATGATCAGATCTATGTTTATTTGAGTTTAGATCTATATAAGATTTACATCAGCACTGTAGATTTAGAACTGATGTTTATTCTAGATCTATTATTTTGCTAAATAACTAAACTAGCTTAGATCTGAACACATATGTTTGTCTTTTCTGTTCCAGCAGTGTAGTTTTGGTTTCTAAATATAAGACTTAGTTGTTATTCTCATTGAAATTTTAAAGATAGTTATGTTCTGTTTTACTGCCCTAATTCTAAAATGGTATCAGAGCTCAGGGTGTGAAGAGAGCTCAAGGATTTAATCTTGAGTCTACACAGATCCACTTTGTTATGGTTGTTTTGCAGAGATCAGCCATCTAAACTAACTCAGATCTAAGCATGGTTTTCTCATCAGTTAAGATTGAAGACAGACTTGTAGGGGCTGCAAACTTTAATGCCTGGAAATACATAATAGTAAACATTATTGAAGAGAATGATCTAGAATAGTTGATCTCTAGGGAGATTGAAAAACCCACCTCAAACACAGCTAGGGCAGCGTACAAAAAGAAACAAACCAAGGCTAAAAGAATCATTTTTTATTCTATCAAATACAACATGATACCCATCATTGGTCATCTAAGAACTGTCAAAGATTGTTTTGATGCCTTGGCAAACCTCTATGAGAAGAAGGCACCTACTTGGAAAAGAATTTTGAAGAAACAATTACGTACATTGAAAATGGGAAATGATGATACAATTGCCCCCTTCTTCTCAAAAATTGCACAAACCAAAGATCAGTTTATTGCAATAGGAGTTCATGTAGATGATGATGACCTTGTTCAAACAGTCTTTGATGGACTTCCTGATGCTTGGGGAGTTTTTCTTGCATCTGTGAATGGAAGAGAATCCCAATCTAATTTTGAAAGATTGTGGCATGACTGCTTAGAAGAAGGAAGACTAAACAGCAGAAATGACTATTTAGTTCTGAAAGATCATGCCCTTGCGGCAAAGACCAATAAATGAAAGAAGTTTCGTAAATCAAAAGGCAAAGGTAAGAAACCCCAAGGTAAGCTATCTCATCTCAATCCTCATTTATCTAAAATTAAATGTTTTAACTGCAATAAGCTAAGACATTATGCAAGAGATTGCAGGAGTCCTCCCTTTCAGCAGAAAAGAAAAGAAAGATTTCAAGCCTCAGTTGCCACTGAAGAGGCTAAACCCCAAGAGAAGCCTCAAAGAAGACAAACCAGCGTTGCCACCAAAGAGCAAAAACAACACAAGGAATATTATCTCATCTCAGCTCTTCCTGGCACTATCACCAAGTCATAAGAGATTTGGTTAATAGACAGCGGTGCTTCCAGACACATGACAGGCTTCAAACAAAACCTTGCAAACTATCAAGACAAGAAATTCAAGACAAAGGTTGAACTAGGTGATGATGGCACCTATGATATAAAAGGTTTTGGATCTACCCATTTCCGATTTCACTCAGGTAATATCTTTCACATTGATGAAATTCTTTATGTACCTGGTCTAAAGAAAAATTTAATCTTTGTTCCAGTTTTAGAAAGTAGAGGTTACTCAGTAGCTTTCTCCAAAGAAAAGGCCCTCTTATGGTCCTCAAATGTAGATTTAAGTACTGCTATAACCATTGGAACTTGTGAGAGTGGACTTTATAAGCTTTCAGGTCATGTTGTTCAAACTCTAGTTCATGAGACGATCAATCCCTGCGAGCTTTGGCACAGGAGACTTGGACATCTCAATTATAATGCACTTTCAGGTTTGCAAAAGATGGTGACAAGTATGTTAGTATTTTATATTGAGCATGATAGTGTTTGTAAAAGTTGTTCACTTGGTAAGAACATAGAGGAACCCTATCCTCTCAATAATAGAAAATCAAATGGAATTTTGGATTTAATTCATTCGGACCTTTGTGGACCCATGTCTGTACCCTCTATGAATGGTTGTATTTATTATATCATTTTTATTGATGATTGTTCGCGTAAAACTTGGATTTATTTCTTAAAAACTAAAGATGAATCTTTTAGCAGATTTCAAGATTTCAATAATATTGTTGAAAATCAAACATCCAAGTTTTCGAAACAGATAACAGTAAAGAATTTGACTCCTTCAAATACGACGAACTATGTCGAGCCTCTGGAATTAAGAGGGAGCTAATTGTACCATACAACCCTCAGCAGAATGGGGTTGCTGAAAGAAATAATAGAACTATCTGTGAAGCAGCCAGGGCCATGATGCATGATCAAAACTTACCTCTATCACTTTGGGCTGAGGCTGTCAGTGCTGCAGTCTACATTCAGAATAGATGTCCTCACAAAGCCCTTGAAGCAAAAACTCCTGAAGAAGTTTTCACCGCTCAGTTGATCATTTAAAAATCTTTGGCAGCTCAGTCTATATACACATTCCAAAAGAGAAGAGGACTAAACTAGAGCCCTCAGGTAAGAAAGGAACTTTTGTGAGATACAGTGAGACCTCAAAAGCTTACAGGATTTATATCCCTGGTCAAAAGTTCATTGAAGTAAGCAGAGATGTGACTTTTCATGAAGAAACAGCTTTTCGTCGGGCCAGAGAATTTCCATGTGATTCAGAAGAACGGGAAGCTCCACCACTAGACCCTTCAGACTCTCCTCTTCCAGATGAGCAGAGGGAGGAAACCTCGAAATTTCCAGTGGACCCCTCAAGGGATACCTATTGAGTTTCCAATAGAGATACCTCCTACTAAAAGGAAACCAGCTTAGTGTCCAGAAATATTGAAAAAAAACAGAAAAGCATTCAACTCCTAAGGGCACCTTCAGAGAAAGCAAGAAACCAGATAAGTACTCCGGTCTCATAGCTCATTTAAATACTGTAATTAATTCAGAACCTTCCACGTTTGTTGAAACCTCAAAACATAAAGTGTGGAAAAAAGCTATGAATGAAGAATATGATTCTATTTTAAAGAATGATGTATGGACCGTAGTTCCTAGACCTCATGGCAAATCAGTAGTAACTTCAAAATGGCTTTATAAGATAAAGCATGCAGCAGATGGCAGCATTGAGAAATACAAGGCGAGATTTGTGGCTCATGGTTTCTCCCAGAAAGAAGGAATTGACTACAACGAGATTTTTGCTCCAGTTGCCAGGTATACTTCAATCAAAATTATTATCTCACTTGCAGCAGTTTTTGATTGGAAACTTCATCAGATGGACGTTAAGACTGCATTTCTTAACGGTGAAGTCGAGCAAGAAGTATACATTGAGCAACCAGAAGGTTTCGTGACACATGATAAAAGATCTCATGTGTGCAAACTCAAGAAAGCCCTGTACAGGTTGAAACAAGCTCCGAGAGCTTGGTATGGTAGAATAGACAATTTTCTACAAAGTCTTGGATTCTCCAAGAGCATAGCAGATCCAAATCTTTATATAAAGATTGTTCAAAATCATCCAATTATCTTAGTCTTATATGTGGATGATTTGTTCCTCACTGGAGAGGAAAACTTGATAGCTCAGACTAAGAGGGAGCTTTCTGCAGAATTTGAAATGAAAAACTTGGGGCTCATGCACTATTTTTTGGGCTTGGAGGTTTGGCAGAAACCAGGAGAGATCTTTCTCTCACAGGGTAAATATGCAGTTGATATACTTCGCAGAGTTGGCATGATGGACTGCAAGTCCATAACAACTCCAATGATCTCTAACCTAAAGAAACTACAAGATCAAGTTACAGGTTCAGATCCAGAAGACCCCACTTTATATCGGCAGAGCATTGGATCTTTGATGTATCTCGTACATACGAGACCAGACATCTGTTATGCAATAAATGCTCTTAGTCAGTTCATGTGTAAACCAAAGCATATACATATGGCTGCTGTAAAACATATTCTGAGATAAGTTCGGGGAACTATAGCTTATGGTCTCAGATACAACTCCAGTGGGGGTGTAATGCTCCATGGTTTTACAGATTCAGATTGGATGGGCAGTACAGTGGATCGAAAGAGTACTTCTGGATATTGCTTCAGTTTGGGTTCAGCAATGATTACCTGGTCCAGCAGGAAACAGGGCTCTGTAAGCCAAAGCACTGCAGAAGCAGAATACATTGCTGCTAGTGCTGCTGGCAAAGAAGCGGTGTGGCTCCAGAAGCTACTCTCAGACTTGTTTAGTTCAGAGCTTGAACCCACAGTCATTCATTGTGACAATCAGAGTTGTATAAAGCTCACTGAGAACCCAGTGTTTCACGACAGATCGAAACACATTGAGATGAGATATCACTATGTGCGGGACAAGGTTCAGAAGAACGTTCTCAGCATTCAGTATGTTCCGACTACAAAACAGAGAGCAAATATTTTTACCAACCCACTATCCCCGACAAAGTTTGTATACTTTCGTGACAAGCTGAGAATGTCTCTCTTGTTGAGAGGGAGTGTTAAATTTATAGCAGCTGCAAGAGCCATTCTCCGAGAGGATGGCAAAGACCCTAGTCGAGATCTAGGGCCCCCAGTGCACTCCTGGAGTACTTGGTCTGGGACCAAACAGTCAGTGTCATGGCAAAAGACCCTTGTTAGGGCCCCCAGTATATGACTGGGGTTCTTGGTCTGGGACCAAGCAGTTAAAACCCCTAGATATGTCTAGGGCCCCTGGACATGGTCCAAGGTACCCATGCCTAGGGCATGGGTTGATCCTTGGTCTTGTACCTTGGTGGATAAGACCCCAAAAATGTTCTGGGGCAACTTGATCCTTCATCAAGTACTTTGTTGGTGTACGACCCTCCTTGAAGGTGGGCATGACCACATAAGGGATGTATTTCATATGCAATGATGATAAAGTTAACAAGGTCACCTTGAAAATTAATGGACAAATATTGCCACTATGTAACCCCTCATAAACCCCCCTTTACCTTTGCTTGTGTTGGTTTGGGGTTTTTGTTTTTTGTCTTATGGGTTAAAGTAAAGTATTAATTTTAAATGTTAATTATAACATGTTTAAATTAATTAATTTAAACATCTTAATACTTAATTTAAACATGTTAATTATAACATGTTTAAATTAACTAAAACATGTTATTACTTTTACTACCCTCACTTCTACCCTAGCCTAAAAGTATAAATAGAGGTCTATCCCCCCCCCCCATGTTATTACTTTTACTACCCTCACTTCTACCCTAGACTAAAAGTATAAATAGAGGTCTATCCCCCCCCCTACTTTACACTTTTCTTATGCTCTTGAGCTATCTTTCTAAGGTGAGCGGATCCTTTCTCTAGTTGTTGTGGCCCTCTTTTCATTTGTTGTTGGAGTATCTTCTGTAGTTGTTGCGGCCCCCTTTCTTGCATCTTTTGCTGGTGGATCTGTTGTTGTGGTGTGGCCCCTTTACTACTGTTGTGGTGTGGCTGTTGTGGTGCAGCCCTTGTCTATCCGCTGTGGTGTTTCAGCCTTGAGGTTTTGGTGGTTCAGCCCTTGACTCCCTGTCTTGTTATCTGTCTAAACCGTGACCCTTCTAGTCTCTTTTTTGCATGGACAGTGACCTCTCTCCACAGATCTGACCTTTAGTTGTTGGCTACAGCTAATCCTGCTTGTTGGGGTTTGGTTGCTTGAAGTTTTTCTGTGAGCATAAGGGTTTAAACACAAAATTTTCTGTATGTGTTCTCTTTCTTACTTGTGGCAAGAAAATTCATTCATCTCTTGGCAAGAGATCGAACCTACATGGTAGATCTATGAGCTAGGTTTTTTCTGAGCATATTTACAGTGATCTACATCACCTATGTGTGGCTGCTCTCCTTCAGAAATTTGAGGTAAGGTTTCAGGTAAGATCTTACAGTCAGATCTGTAAGTTGTTGTTTACTTTCTGAAGTTTTCATTTATGAGATCTACTGTTTATCTACTTACATAGTTTAGATCAGTTTACTTCTATCGGATCTTGACATTATTTTGAATTTGGTTCTTATTCCTAGTTTCTGAAGTTTGTTATATTACTCATGATCAGATCTATGTTTATTTGAGTTTAGATCTGTATAAGATTTACATCAGCATTGTAGATTTAGAACTGATGTTTATTCTAGATCTACTATTTTGCTAAATAACTAAACTAGCTTAGATCTGAGCACATATGTTTGTCTTTTCTGTTCAAGCAGTGTAGTTTTGGTTTCTAAATACAAGGCTTAGTTGTTATTCTCACTGAAATTTTAAAGACAGTTCTGTTCTGCTTTACTGCCCTAATTCTAACACAAAATACACAATAACCAGAAGCCAATTTATTTGAAGGTTGTAAGATCATGAAAAAAGCCAGACATCATAAGGTGATTGAAATTCGTAACAGACACCAGTGCATGCCATTTTCATGTTAGCAGGTTCTGACGTGTTTTGGAGTTTTCCTTACCTGAACTCAAATGATTTGGAATAAAAATTCCAATCAAGGATTGCCTAACCCCCGAAGTATTATATAAATGAACTATTCATTAAGCAAGCATTTTTTCTCGCAGGAATATTGAAAAAGCAGTGTGACTGCCATCCTTCAGGTCTTTCTTGTACGCTCAACATTTTTTTATGATACTTTGGTTAATCTATTTTCCCATCTCTGTTCAATCCATTTAGAGACTAGCTCAGAAGTTGATGGCTCATGTAAAAGACAGAACGGAAACTTCAGATAACACAGAAAAATTTATCAAAGTCCACAAATGACCAGAGAATTGGTCAATGGGACGACATTCCTAGCACTTGATATTTAAATTTCTTATTGCAGCAAAAGTATCATATCACCGATCATCTTTAAAGGGAAATATTGAAGTCTCGGCCTGCTTTTTTCCTCCAGCCATTCTGAGAATTCCATATGACATAAATATTTCTAGATTAATATTTACCTGAAGCAATAGCAGAGCATACTTTTAAATTGATCAAATATTAAGAAATACAATATGGCAACGTTTTGTTCAGAAAATGTATTTCCTCGTATTCCTGAGAAATGCACTAAAGCAAAATGCAGCTCCCATAGCAGAGGATAACAAAAATCACCCAAGATCCGCCCTTTTCTCAGAAGCCATGTTGAAGAGTAAATAAATTCAGGTCACTTACTCTTTCTGCAAGCAAATGCTGTACGTGTATTACTGCATGATTTTCATTATTTTAAATAAACAATGATGTGGAAAGATAACAGTTCAACACAAAAACGATATCATGATACGAAGGGGTCTAACTCTAAGCATTCCAGTCTTAATACAAAGCAAAACTAATGCCTTCCTAGTGTCTGAAACAAAAATTCACCTCTACTGAAAAATCAGCACCATCAAACAGAACATACATTCACATCAATATGACACATCAGCACAGAAATGCAGCCTTTCTACCAACCAAAACTATACAACAACATAACATGACTAACCTTCAAGTCGACCCAATTAATGGCTTTGAAAAACTGCAGAGGCTTTCCAAGCTCAGGAACTTAAAATTACAAAATTGAGAACTCACTTATAAAAACAATGAGGACAATGTCGCTTGCACCATTCCATAAGGTGAACTGATCCAAGTAGCAATCTGCATGCTACTTGACCTTTCTGCAAAACTGTTTGAGCTGATTACTCATTGCTGCAGCTCTACGAACATTTACAAATATTCAAGTCTCAAATGCATGTACAGATACCAGTCCATGCAGGTCCTGGCCTAACTACTACACCGTGGGCAGTTGAAAATAAATAATTCACAAAGACTCTCGTGGTCTAATCATCAATACTCTGAATCTCACCCTTCATTATCCGTGTTGTGCTTTCAACACTGAATCCCAATACAGCTGGACTTACTTTCTTGCCTCTCTTGCTTTTCTTCTTACCCCCTTTTGCTGAAGCATCTAAATCATTGCCAATAAAAGCATCTGAATCTCTGCCAGATCTAGAATCCAAAACAGGCTTCCTACTCTGAATGTCGTTAATGTTAGCATGTTGACTCTGAATCATCATGCTACCTTGACCTTGAACATCTTGACGGGAAAAGGCCATCTCAATGACATCTGCAGGTAAAAGTTCCTTATATTTGAGAACTTTATCAATAAACTCACGCTCATGATCAAAGGTGCCCAAGTTCTCAACTAGAAGCACTTCAGCATCTGTCGTCGACTGTTTCAGGCAAAATTCCAGAAAATGCGTGTCTGGCAATATGCAGTCAAGTGTACATCTTTCCAATTTTTCAAAGTAACTGCATAGAACTTGAAGATCAACAACACATTATTGCAGAAACTGGTTTCAAATTCAATATTCCCCATTGATTGGTATATCCAAAAACCCACGCAAATAAAAAAGGGAGAGATACAGAAAAACGAAAGGATTGCATTTAGAAGTTTAAAAAGAGAAGGAAAGGAGGCAAAGGAATGAACCGCACCATCAATCTAACAAAAAAATGATAGTTACCAGCCTTATTGCACAGCTTGCAAAAAAGAGAGAACTACAGAAGCACATTCAATGCTATTACCAAAACTGATAATGACATAAAATACTATAAACAACTCAACCAGGAATAGATGACGGAAAAACCGAGGGAACAGAGGCAAACTGGAAGCACTTGACCCCAAATAGAGCAGTATTGTACTCTCATGCTTGATATTTGTGCCAAAAAGGCAAAATAACTGCAGGAAATTGGAACAACCCCAGCATACTAATAACACCAGAAACCCATGCACCAAACCCACAGAGATGTTGGAACACATGCACACAAACATAAAACTGCCAAAATATAATCCCCACCTCCAACTTACCACAATATTCCTAGCAGCACCAGAAAACTCAAATAAGATCCCAGTATAATGGAAAGATGCACCTTGAAGAGCAATAAGATGGATGTAATTAAAACATTTACCAGAGAGATCATTTCAAGGCACATGCTGATGGAATGAAATTTTCTACATCTATCCCTCAAAAAAAGAAAAACAAACTACTGCCAGCACAAGTGGTCGTTGAAAAGTTAACAATCAAGAGAATCAGGTAGCATACAGTAGTAGATGAATGCTTTGAATTATGGAATATTCTATAAAATGATATAAAGGTGGTGATTCAAGTCTAGATCTAAGAATAGTGTTTTCCGAAGCTAATTTTCTGAAAGGATTACAGGAAATCAATCAAAAGGGCAATATATAAGCTCAGAGATTACACAACCTTTTGTGATAACCAGGCCACAAGGACATGACAACTAAAGCATATATAGCACTCAATATACCTTCCCTAATACTAAAAAGAAGTTTTCTCCTGATGCAAATAAGACAGTTGGCCCTTGTCAATAAAAAAATGCCTGTAGAAAGTGGACAACTTAAGTAAACAAAAACATTATTAACTTGAAGGATACCATTGTTGCCAACCAGCCTATTCAACTCTGCTTCACACCAATCATGAAAGTCCTTTGCTTCTGTGAAAGGCAAAAGCAAACATATAATATAACATGGACAAATCAAAGCAGCGAAAAAATACAAAAATATAGATATAAATATACCAAACACCTATATAACACAACATGCACTCAGACATTACCAGTAAGCTTGCTAACAAGCTGCTTCTTTCCCTTTGCTGACGATGATAAAGAGAGATCTGAAAACTTATTAACACTGACAGAACCAGCTGATAGTTGTCGTGATGACGATGATCCAAACGAGTGCTTTCCTGCACTGAGTTTTGGTGTCAAGCCTTTGCCAGTGAGCGATGGAAAATCTGGCCTGCACAAATGACAATTTATCCTTCTATGCGTTAGACCATATGCTAATCATGGCCCCATTAAACCTTCAAAGGAAAATGAAATACTTACGACACAATTTTGATCAAAACATGAAAAAGAACAAAATGAAATTGAAAGCACAAGTTCTACCAGTTGAAGTTTAAAACATGACCTGATATTATACAATATAAGGTAGTAATTTATCTAATTGTTAGTTATATGCTTTCTACTTCAGTTGAGTTTATTTAGTAGAATTTTTCTAAATGCACAAGTTTTACATTAGAAAAGCCTATATACAAAATTAAATTGAGAAAATATTGATAACACGGGATATTTTAGGCTTCAATAGGCAAATGTTGTACTGGGTTTCAAATTGCATATGCACAGTAGGAATTGTTTCTAGTTATGGATAAGCTATGCTTCAGCGGAGGAATGTTGGTTTATATCTCCACTGTCAAAGCTTGAAAGCACCAGTTCTTTCCTTCTTTCTATTCATCTTTCTTACACTAACACTGCAGTGATCATTCAAAGTGAATTATACTATCTTCTTCCTAACGTCTTGGCAGTTTTAGACGCTGTCCAAGACATGTTTGGCTGCTGTTTTTTGTGTTTCTTTTGCAGAAAATCAGACCCAAATCAGCAGTGAGGTACCTAGGGACTCCCCCCTGAGGTTAGCACGCACCAGCCCGAACGAAGAGGAGGTTTGCCTGTGACATGTGGGGCATTCTCTCCTTGAATTAGCCACTTTTCCATCTCTGATTTTACATTGTATCAGATCTGATTGGAGGGTGAAAAATTATGCTAACAGGACCCAACCAAATCCATAACCAAACACATGGATTCTCAATATTATGAGAAAAATGTAGAGGGCAAGGAGATTGTTCAACAAAATTTCACTTGCAACAACGCTTCTTATGTTTTGATCTTGTATTGCCCATAAGAACGATGTAAAGAAAATGTTTTATGGTAATGAATGAGGTGAATCAAGGCCATTAATCCTCTTTTTGTTATCTTGGGAATGGTGGATGCAGATAAACTCGCAATGGCTTATATTTATGAGACCATGGATCAGGCCAAAGAGGCAATTGTTAGAATTTTAGGAAAAATAAAACAGAGATATATTTTCAAAATGGAACTCTACTGTACATACAGATCAGCACTTTAAAACAAAAATATGAAGTAGATGAAATACTGAAAATACAAGACTGAATATGTTAAAGAGAACAGACTTAATCTAGGACTGATCAAGAACAGAAAAATAACATTTCTGAATATTAAATTAAACTAGAAACATAAGTAAACAAGAGTGCAACCAGATCTGAACTTTACCTTAGCAAAACAAATGATAGAGGTACCTGATGTAAGGCAGTCCTCTTTCTTTATGCTCAGACAAGCTATGAAGGTCATGGAACAAACCCTCAAACCCTCAAGGGTTTGATCTCATCATGATCTTTAAGTGAACAGTTTTATCAAGAAGAACTCAGCAAGATAAAACTGATATAGGAAACCCCAAAGACCATCAAAAAGGCTCAACCAAAACTGACCAAGATGAACTGTAGTGCAAAACACTTAAGACAGATTTTAATAAACAGCAGTAGGTGGCAGCCAAGGAGAAACATCCACAGCAGCAAGAAGAAACTCAGCGGCAGCCAGGAGAAATGAGGGGAGGAGCCAAAGGGCTGCCTAGGAGGCAGCACCACCCTTACAACACACAGCGGCAGCAAGGAGAGATGCCCAAAGAAGGCCGCAGCACCTACACAGCAGGAGGGAGGTCCATCGCTCCAACATCCAGCAGTAGGAAACCCAGAAATAACCACCAGACAGCAAGAAGAACAAAACTCGGGAGGCAGCACCTCAAACAGGAGAGAGAGTCCACCAATGAAGGCCATACCGTACACCCAACATGAGCAAAGCTGAGATAGCCGCAGAAAATCAGACTTAGAAGAGGAGAGCAAGTGAATATGAAATGAGAGAGGGGTAGGTCCTAATTTATAGTTTTGGGAAAGGTTAGAATTTAGGTTTAATTAAAACCTAAAAAATAAAATAAATAAAAATTAATATTTTAATTACTTAAATTATTAATCACAAAGTCAAATAAGTAAAAGTGACTTATAGAAGACCAACTCAACATCAAGCAAGAAGGAGAAAGAGAATCAAGCAAGGGGAGGCTGAAAGACAAAGTCAAAGGGGTCTTCTTCAAAGGTAAATTGTCCACATATGTCTCATGATAACTTATAAGCTTTTATCATCCCTGCATAAGAGGACAAACCAGTGATGTGGTCATGTCAATCTTCTACCTACTCCTAGGTCTCATGGACCATCCCGGGAGAGAAGAAGATCACACATCATCACATCTTGGTACACAACCAAGAACTACTTGGTCCAAGACTAGGATACCCCAAAACACATATGGGGGCCCTAGAACACATCTAGCGTCTTTCATCCACCAAGGTACAAGACCAAGGATCAACCCAAGCGTTTAAGAAAGGATTCCCTGAAACACATCTAGGGGCCATAGAACACATCTAGTGACTTACATCATCAACCACCAAGGAACACATCCAAGGATCAATCCAAGCACCGAGCAAGGATTCCCTATAACACATCCAGGGGCCCTAGAACACATGTAGGGACTCACTGCTTGGTCCTTGACCAAGAACCCCAAAAATACACTGGGGACCCTCACTAGGATCTTTTGCCATGGCTCAAACTACTTGGTCCCAAACCAAAAACCCCAGGAGTGTACAGACCCTAGAACACATCTAGTGACTTACATCATCAACCACCAAAGAACACATCCAAGGATCAATCCAAGCACTGAGCAAGAATTCCCTAGAACGCATCCAGGGGCCCTAGAACACATGTAGGGACTTACTGTTTGGTCCTTGACCAAGAACCCCAAAAATACACTAGGGACCCTCACTGGGATCTTTTGCCATGGCTCAAACTACTTGGTCCCAAACCAAAAACCCCAGGAGTGTACCTAGGGGCCTAGATCTCAGCTAGGGTCTTATGCCATCCTCTCGGAGAATGGCTCTTGCAGCTGCACTAATTTTAACAGCAATAAAGAAGGTTAAATGGAACAAGGAGCTCCATTAACCTCTACAAGAAGGTGGGTGTTTATTAAACCCACAATATCATTATTCAAAGAAATTGTTAGCAAGTGGGGAAGACAAAACTGGTTGTTATCAGTACATAGAGCACATTGTCTCGAACCTATTCTGCAAGATGAGAATCACTCCACCGTTTTGGATTAGTGTGCAAGAGCTACTTCATACGTAAGATTACAAAGCAAGCCATGTGCACAATTGTAATTTAAGTTATATTTTTAATTCTAAATTCAAGAATCTAAAAGTCTAAATCTGAAAATCACCATTGATTCATTCATATTAACTCTGTCTTATGACAACTTATTGGTGGAAACAATGTAGAAGCCATTGCCCTAAGTTGCATTTACACGAAGAAAAGATTGAACAACAACAATTGACTGATTTGATTTTTGTGAAATACAATCTTTAGTTGAGGTGGTGCATCATGCAACCAATTGACCAAAACTTTGGGGATCTCGTAGAAGATTCATCCCACCTCGGATTGGGTCATGGGCAGTTAGCCACCAACCTTTCCAGAGGGCACCTTTAGTAATAGTTGGATGACCTTCGAACAAGTCAATCTGTCAAAGGTGAATAAGTAGTGTTGGACATTCAAGGGAAATCCCTCAAGAAGGAGCACAATAGATGCAAAATATGATCAATAGGGCATTGTTGGGGATTCAATGCATGATGATGACCTTGATGATCCCTCACTCAATGTTTACTCATTTGGTTATAATTGATGATTTTTTAACTCCCAATGCTCAATGTTTATGCATTATGTCTCAAAACTTCAATTTTATGTACCTCAAGAGTCAAAACTTATGGTTTGTATCTCAATATGATTTTGCCTACTTGAGACCTTACATGCAATATAAATCAACAAACTTGCATATTTGGTGTCAAATTGTTTGTATTTAAATTGTTGTGCAATAATGTATTTTTCAAATTTAATTTTGAATATTTATCTACTTCTAAATTTTGTCAAGTCGAGTCTAAGACAAAAGCCAAGTCCCAAGGTGACTATGAGTTGAAGATCAAGTCCAGACTCCAGAGGTGACTCCAAGTCAGAGGTTGAGCCCCGAGATGACTGAGTCAAATGTCAAGTCCCTAGTCGACTCCGAGTTGAAGGCCTCACTAAGTCTAGCTCTAACTACTTTGCTCAAAATGGTATTGTACCTAAACTCTTCTCCAAAATTGTTATCACACTTTGCAACCTCACAACTTTACACTCTACGAACTCATGGTTTCAAATTTTGCAACCTCAGAACTTTACAATCTACGAACTCATGGTTTCAAATGTTGTAGCCTTGTGACTTCACATTATGTGGCTACACAACTTCTCACCATGCAACTTTACACTCTTTGTGGCTTGGGATTCACATTTTGAGCATCACATTTCACAATTTCCTCCCTCGGCACTCAAATTGTTTGGCCCCTAAACTATTCTCCATAATTGTTATTGCCAACCATGGATAGAGACAAACATGCTATTTCTATATTAACAATGCTGCCCTATATTAGCAATGCCACCAGAATCTTTCCCACTTTATAGGACGCAAATATAGAATAAAATAAGTTTGCAGGGAGTATAAAGCATGCACACAATACAACATTCATAATAGTCTACATCATCCAGATAGAACACAAATGCACCAAATATGTTATTTCAGTAAGAGTCTTTTTTCTGTAGCCAAAGAAGCACATGTTTTTAACTTGTCATCATTTGATTTCCTTGTCCACTAGTTTAAATTTCAACCCCTCACAGGTCATTTTCAGCCTCAAGTTTATTAATGCAGTTACCAGTCAGTGTATGCCAGCCACACGTAGTTTTTGTCTAGAAGATGTTATTGCTATATTTTCCTGACCCTTTCTGAAGTCCGAAAAAGGCTATTGTTAACATACTGTATTATATATGTTGATAAAATTATCTACCTTTTAACCAAAAGAAAGAAACTATGATACAAAAGTTGAAACATAACCCAATTCTTGTTCCAAAAGCAAATAACAAAGTTGAATGGTTTCCAGCAAGTGTTCAGTTTCCCTGTCTTACTTCCTTCAAAAGTTCCTCGTATGATATATCTTATTTCAATTTTTCATCAAACAAAATAAGCATTGAGGAAGGCACATACTGATCAGTTTCTTGCTTTGTCTGGATGACAGGACCCCAAAAAAGTTCATCTTCAGCCTTGGACCTGGAATTATTTGAAGGGATGGTGATGCTTTGTGATGGAGCCACCGTTTTTGGTGATTGTGGGAATGCCGAGTGCTGCCATGTAGAACTATTTCCACTTGAGCTACGATTTGTCTGTACTTTAGGAGCAGCAGCAACCTGTGGTTGGGAGTGCACCAAAGTCGAGAGTTTTCTTTCCTGCTCTTTCTGAATGTCTCTCAGTGATGTAGTTTTCGCCTGCTTAAATGTATCAACTGACCAAGCTGGAGCTGGTGGAGAGCTTGAAGATTCTGCTTTCCATGGCAGGAAATCTCCTAGAGATGGACCAGCAGGTGGAGCGGGTAATACTTCCTTTTCTTGCTGAAGTTGACGAGAGCTTTTGCTTTTCTCAAGTTGAACAGATGACACAGGAGACTCCAAAGAAGCAATTGTAGGTACTTTACCTGTGGCACTCTTTCCTTTTGGTGCCCTCTTCCGGCTCTTCTTTGTATCTTTAGCCTCAACAAATTCGCTATCATCTGCAGTAGTGACCTCAACGGGGGATGAAACTACAGATGTCGTAAATAGTCCAGGAGACTTCTCGACATTGACGGTGACAGAAGCTTCAGTTTGTTGGCCTGTTTTAGCTAAAACTTCTTCTGCCAGCAGATCATGCAAGTGGCTCTTCTTGGATTTGGTGGAAGAGCCACTTTCCAAATTTCCAGAACTAGAGCGTATAACACTGGCAGCAGATTTCACATCCTGCTGAACGTCCCTTGAAGATTTGACTTCTGAACCAACCACAGCTCCAGTCCAAGGACCTGATCCCGTACTTGGCAGATTAGTTGGCGTTGCTAAAATAGGAACTTCAGAAGCAACTTTCTCTGTTTCTGCTTTTTGTTTCTGTTCTTCCAGTTGTATCTCCAACAGGGATTTTGGTTTTGGACATGGCGCAGGCTTCCAGGCTCGATAAGAGACAGAGGATGCCACAGAGCTTCTAGCTAGAGATTCTGTATCGCCTGAAGCACTGATATCAGCTAAACCTGCCGCTGGGATCCAATCTACAGGAGGAATAAGATTTTTCGGTGTTGTTGATGGTAAACCTGGTATCTGCGGAGCAGAACAGAAGTTGACATCTTTACAAGCTAGAACCGGAGTAACTTCTCTAGTGGTTTCATTTTCCTGCTTCACCTGCTGATGATTGGTTACTTCCAAAGGCCCTTTATTCCGCTCAGATGACATCTTAGAATTCTTTTGTTTTCTAGACCTTTTCTCTGTGCTTTTCTTCACCTCGTGTGTTTCAGCCGTATCCATTTCTCTTACTGCTGATGTGTCATTATTGACCTGTTTCTCATGGAGTTTAGCCTCTTCGGCATGCACAGCTGTTGATACCATCGGATCACTATGATACATATTCTCATCAAGACTAACCTTTTCTGGCGTATAGCCAACTACTGAATCAGCTACAGAACTTGTCAACATCCCAGTGTTTGTAATATATTTTTCTGGTAAAACAACATTTGCATTAGGTAGAGATACTGGAACTCCATGGATATGCTCCACCTGTGGTGCAGCTTGGGAATCATTTATTATCAGTGACAAGTCATTCAAAACTGGAGCACTGTGGTTAACATCACCTAACTGATGGGATTTATGTTGTTCCTTTGATGCCTTTTCTAATTGTTCATATGGAGATGAATTAGATGCTGTCTGAACTTTGGACAACGTGTCTGTCTCAGCAACACCCCAAACATCAGACAGTCGGATTTCCCCAACTACATTCTGTTGGGGCACAAATGCAGCCATCTGACTGTGTTTGAGATTTTCATCCGATTGGATCTGCTGTGGTAAATTTGTTCCTCTTGGAGCTTGCTGATTCCTCAAGTGTAAGAGACTTTCCACCATTGAACCTTGTGGTGAAGGCATTTGCTGTGGCAGCTTAGCATTCATTATAAATTGATCATGAGGTTGCCTAAACATGACATGATCTGTAGATGCATTTCCCAAGGCTCCAGATGCCTGTGCTCGTTCATAGGATGTTTCCTGAAGATGCTGATGAGATAACTGCTCCAAGAGAACCTGAGGTATCAGCTGTTGTTGCTGCTCCTGCTGTTGTTGCTGTTTTTGCTGATGAAGCATCAAAATCTGATCCAGCATAGACACCTGAGATGGCAATGAAGCCTGAGAACGTGACTGAAGCTGAGAAAGTAATAGTTGATGTTGCTGCTGTGTTTGAATTAAATTTAAAGCCAGAGGATCCTGTGAGAGGACAGAGGGCAAAAGCTGTTCCAACGGCATTCCACCAGAGAGATTTTCAGAGGGCACTGACATCAAATGTTGCATAAGTGGCTGCTGTTGCTGCTGTTGCCTCTGGTGTTGGAATTGAAATCCTGTTTGAACTGGAGCAAACCGCTGTAGATGATGCACATCTCGCAGATCTTGATGAGAAATATCCATACTGCCATGACCAAGACTGCCACGAGACTGAACATCACCATAATTTGCCCATTGTTTAACTGCATTATTTAGTGGTGAAACACCACTATTGTCTGCTGCACCTTTCAGAATTGACATAAGGTCTACATGTTGACTACCATGAGAGATGGTAGGAGAAGCCTCTGCTGTCATGGTAGACAGTTGGGGCAATGAGTTCACACTATCAGCAACAGTCTCCGAGTTAGTTACCAGAGGTAATGCATCTCTTGCTGACCAAAGATAGGGAAAACGATTAGGAAGAGATTTCTGTCTTTCCATAGAAGGGTATGGTGGCACTGCCCGTCCCACTGCATAGTTCATGTCCAATCCACCGTCTGTCCCAAGTGATAAAGCCCCCCCAGGACTAAGCCCCTGAAATCCACGTGGCCCTCCTGTAAAAGAACGATGGTAGTCAACAGAATTGTTGTAAAGATTTACACTGGCAAATCCTTTTTCACAAGTTATATACAACACTTTTCATTGGCATGCCAGAAAACTATGAAACTATAACAACACTAAACTAAAACTAAAACTAAAACTAATAACACTTCCTCTGGCATATAATATCACTTGGAGATTTCACAACAATCTAAATTATATGCTTCTTTATATATCAATGCAAACAACCTTCTTTAAGGTTAAAAGATTCCACTGGATGAGGACTGTTGAAAGTTCCACTAATAAGAGATTCCATAAAAATTTTCTCAGCTCCTGCTGTCTCCCTTGTATCTTTTTGTTCATAGAAAGCTGATTCCTGCTGTAACTTTCCATGGCTGCCAAATTTATTTCTAATAGTTGAGTCTGCAACATCCCCTTGTTTTGGGGTACCAAACCCTGGAGGAGCTCTTGATTTCATCCGCAGGTGTGGCATGACATCTCCCAGTGAAAAGAAAGGAGAGTTTACTGAAGCATTGACTAGACGAACTGGCAAATCTATGCCAAAATATCCAGCTTCAAACCAACCAATCACATCAGCTCCTGAGAATGGACCCTGAATATCACCCTGGGGATCTCTGTAATATAGGGACAATTCTTCAGGCGGAATATGTCGAATGCTATCTTGAGTGCCTTCCTTCTCCCGTTCCACATAAGAACCTTCGCTAACAAGCATCCTATTGCTCTCCATTGAAGATTGGTGTTTAAGACGATTTGAATCAGATTGCAGAGCTTCATGGAGGTGCCATACTGTCCCATCTTCCCTCGAAACCATTGTTCCCAGTACCTTTCTTTCATGCTCAATACTGGGATCTTTGCCCAATGCTGGCCTTGTAGACCAGATTGCATCCTTGACATCAGATCTTTGAGGGTGAATTTCAGACTTAAAATCCTGCCAATTATGCAGTGGTCCCTGAAGTTCTTCTCCAACTGCTTGTTTCCTCCAAGATCCATCAGTGTGAGCAGAAGAATCTCGACTATAACTTACATCTTTATATAGTTTACTGGAATCATTTCTATGCTTAGAACGAAATTCTTCATTCTTGGAACCTGTGGAGAGAAGATATTGTAGTTATTATTCACATAAACATATAACCCAAAGGTCACTAATTTTCAACCCCACTCTGAACATTCTTCTAAGACTGATCAATTAGAAATACATACAATCCAAAGAAAGAATTTAGGGATTAGATCTTCTGCTTCAGTACAGTAACAATACCCTCATTATCCATGCAACTATCTCGCAAAGCCTGCTGTTCTCGAAATTCTCCGATCTTCAGTTCCATGGGCAAGAATTCCATGTTCTTCTCAATTGCCTCAGTCTCTTGATGACGAGTATAATCAGCTTTCGAATCATTGGCATCCTCTTCCTTCTGAGAATCACTTGTGGATATTCCATCATCCCTACTACCTGCTCATAATTTCAATAAACTTCAATAAGGCTAATACTGTTCAAAGCATAAGCATGTGTGCATGATTGTAAGCACTCAAGTCAGAGAAACAAGAAAAGTAAAACTTAAAATTACCAGTTCTTTGCCTTCTACTGCGGACCGTATCATCACGGTTCCGATTAAGTGCCCCGTCTTTAGAAAACTGAGGCACACCACTACTAACTATATCTCCTCTATCAATTCCTTCTAGAACAGCCTAACAAAAATGAAGAACAGAAACATCTTCAGCAACATCTTTTAGTATTAAGCGGTTGACATACATATTACCAAAACATGAAGAAAAATATCCAATTTTAATGAAAGTATTTTCAAGAAAGAAAGAAATTCCTTTACCTCTTCTTCTTGGCTGGGAACATAAAGAGCCAATGGTTCTAATGCCTCTACTTGTGTAAGTGAGGGAACCTCACTAAATCCATCCGGAAGTCTTGCAAAAGTGTGTTGTTTCATGCCACATTTCCGATAAATATCCAATAATTTTGCCCTATAATACTTTAATGAGGACGAGTTACCCAGATTAGTATCCCACCTTTCTGAAGGTGCACCAAGTGAACTATAGTTTGAGGGGTTAGAAATCAAACTGCTACCACTAAAATTGCCTCTGCCACGACCAGCACCAAAGCCTGAGTTCACCCCATCACCTCGCCCCCTACCAAGGCTAAAACCCGGAGCCTGTTTGTTTGGAGTAGGAACTGATAAGTAGGGTGCTTCACCTCGACCACGACTTTGTAAAGAATTTGACCTCCAAGGACGAGGATAATGCTCGCTTTCCCTTTCAGAATCCCTAATATTGTCAGCTATCACAGATGGAACTTTCTCTCGCTGCCCTTCACCATCCTTGCTAGATTCCAACCATTTTTCACGGCGATTATCCATATCCTTATCCTCTCGTCCCCATCGAGTGTCCCATTTACTTTCACGGCGTGCATCATAACTAGGTTCACGATTTCCAGTGTCGTTCCAACGATCTGAAGGGAGTCGTCTTATTTCCCCTGGACTTCTACCCATTGCATTCTCTGCCCAACGGTCTGACCTGCGATGATCACCCAGATCTTTGTCACCTTCTCTCCACCGGTCTCGACGAATGTTAGTGTTCTCTCTTTCTTCATCTCGCCAGTTCTCACGACGTTCGGCTTCCACCAAGGCAGATCGCCAAACGTCTTTCCTCTTCTCTGTATCAATGGTCTCATCCCCATTCCCAGATACTTTAGCTATGAAATCAGTGCGATTGACATGTGTGGCAGTGGGACTGCAATTAATAGGGGGATCCTGCATTACAACTGCATGCATCAGAAAATTGATACAGAAGATAATCCTGCAATACAACTGTATGCACCAGGAAACTGATACAGAAAATACATTTGAATATCACCATATCAGGTTCTCTCTGTTCATCAAGATTTTTAAACGTGATCTGCACTGTAGAATCATTCCATTGATAAACATCAATGATGCTGAGAAACTGCAGATAGTTTTTTCTCCAAAACATTATCAGAGACTCTTCTTCAAGTAAGATGTCTGAGAATAACTATACTGGAAAATTGTGATCAAGCGTGAGGTCTAATCTATAAAATGGTAAAATTATTCACAATCTAGATGTTACAAACAAAAGCCATAAATTGATATAAATTGTTGAATAGATTTTTGAGCACTATAAATTCAAATTGAGAATGCAAATATCAGGATAGAATGCAGCAGATTTCCATGAAAAATTAAGGTGAATATGCAAGAGTGAAGGTCATACCCCTGTTGCTGCCGCAGATTTATTCTCCCCGGGTTTTGGAAGCAGCCACTGTGGGGAGAGGGGAATGGAGTTTTCAGGCCCGTGCAGATCTGCAAACATTTCAAAAGTAAATATACACACATCATTTTCAGATATATCTCCCAAACACGACAATGGCTACCCACATCATCTAAAGAAAAATGAAAGCAAAGTCACACCCACACACAATTATCAAACAGCATAGGATTCTATGGTTTTTGATAAGCCTATGGAAGTCAGATAATTGCAGGGCATTTCCTCTCTGAAAGAAAATAACCAAATTCATAAAATTAAAAAGTAACAGTAACCAAATAGCAAAATAAACAATCAGACTTTATAATACTTTCTGTTTTGGTTTCAGTTAGTTTGATTGACATCTAGGGATTAATACGACCATAAAATTTGTCAGATTCTGTTTTCTTCTTTACATACAAGTAAATAAAACTGGAGAGAAGAAGTAAACTAATTTTGATTTCAGTTTTTTTCATGATACCACATCTACATTATCAAGATCTTTGTGATGTGAAATTAAAACAGGCAGCTCAACACTTGCTAGGAAACAATATAAGGCTTAAGCACAGAATGACAGCAAGAATGGGTTTCCTTGATCAATTCCTTCAATCAAGGGCTACTTGAAATTAACACTTTTCTTCTAACATTTAATCCCTGTAAAGGTAACTTCAATGTATTCTAGTAAATTGAATTTGTGATGTCCAGTGCATATTTGTAGAAATAGATTTATCAAAACATGAGTGTTGAGATTTGGTCCACATTCTTCTATATGTTCTTCTATATATCTTAACATGTTATTAGTGATGTCACAAAATAACCAACTTAGAAAAAAATTAGCTCACTTTCTATCTTCATAGACTCAGCTCCCTACGTAATTTAACTTTACCTTTAATATGCTTTGAAGTTGAACATTAATTAACTTTACCTTCAATATATTTAAGATTGTATACATTAAAGCATTTATTTTGTTAAAATAATTAAAAAATACCTAGGCAAGTGTTTCTCGTCACCTAGGCGCCTAAGGGGTGAGAAAGTGCCTAATGTGGACCCTAGTCATTTAATTTATGAGAGAAATTAAAAGGTGACTTTATGACTTAAGTGAGGAGGTAAGTGAATGGACACTCAATCTCATCCACTCATCTAATCCAATCTTCACCGTTGGATCATGAGACTCTTCACCTACCTCCATGAAGTCGACTAGGGTAGGAGGGTGCACCCTTTCTAGGGTTAATGTTCATGCATTTTGAGAGAGAGAGAGAGAGAGAGAGAGAGAGAAGAAGCCGAGCTTGAAGAAAGAGAGGTCATTTGCAGAGTTGAAGGCACGTTTTCCAAGGCAGCAAGCTAGCACAAAAATTGAGGCAAAGCTACAGCACTTGACTGGGCCATACTGTATGGATTTTTGGGAATCCGTACTGCTGGTTTTTGACAAAAATTTCGAGGCAAGGTACAGCAGCTTTATTGAGGCCATACAGTGCAGATTTTGGGAGTCCATACAGCTGCAAAAGTGGACAGTCTGTACAGCAGAGGCACAGCATGCATTCCAAGGCAGTTTGACACTGTTTTCAAGGTGCATTTATTGCACATAAATCCATACATCAAACTCAGGAAAAGGGGCATGGTTTTCAAGACAGTCCGTACAGCATTTAATGCTGTGACAGCCGTACACAGTATGTATTTCTGGCACAGAAATCGAGGAGCAGTTTGGGGCTGTTCTGAAGGAGTTTTTCTCCAGAAGAAATTTTCTGAGATAAGTTTGTGAATTTTTGCTGAGAATATGATTGCTGTAAAAGAATTTTCTCTGAAGCTCTGAATAATAAAAATCCCCCTCTCACTGGTTTTCCGCTTGTGGGTTTTTTCAGGGTCAAGTTTGACCAAAAATCTATGTGCAAAATTTTCTGAATATTGTGCCGCTGATATATTTTAATTTCTGCATTTAATATTGTTCAGAATCCTCGTGTTTCAGTTCTGAAAAATATGTTTACATGCTGAGTATTTATGGCTGTCATAAAACTGGGTTTGGGCATTAAACACTGATAAAAATCAGCGAGACTTGAAACTGGGTGGGGTCTGAAATTTTACATATTTAAATATTAACTTTATCTTTGATATACTTTGAAGTTAAACACTAATTAACTTTACCTTTAATACATTTAAGAACGAATGCATTAAAATTTATAATAGCCGCCAAACTTATATTTTAATTATATAACTTATATAATCTTTAATACATTATAATTTTATGTATAATTATTAATTAATTACATAAAAATTATAAATTTATAACAAGTTTATTTATATATATGTTTTCTTATGAATTAATGCTATATAAAATTAAAATATGTTATACATTATAAATTTATGTATCCTTAATTACATAAAATTTATAACAAATATATATAATGAATTAATGTGACATCAAACTTAAATCTGTTATACATTCTTAATTTTATGACCCTGTTTACCTTGTTTATATATTCATAAATTATATTTAAAACCCTGTTTAAAACGTGACGACTCGACCTGTTTATAAAGTCATAATTTATGTTTAAAACCCGTAGACTCAACTCGGCACTATAGCTTGCGTGCGTACAAAAATAGCCGACAAAGCTCGTGCGGAGACGGAATTAGGTTACTTACATATTCCAGCGAATTTCAAGTTTTAAATGCAGCAAACCCGGTGACTATAACGGTGATGTTTGTCTTCCATACAAATCCTGGGCGGATCCGGATCCGTATCTGATCCAGGGATCCAACCAGGGGGGCTGACAGATCCGGTAACATAGGATTTGGTCCATGCTCTTCTATATATTTAACATGACGCCTAGATGGATGTGCCGTAGATATGTTGTGAGCTCAAAATGCTAGTGCACGCAATTAGTGAGTTACTTCCGCTGCATAAGACTATGTTAAAAAGAGAATGATGTTTCCGCTGTTATAAGTTGCATGGCGCGACTCAAGCTTGGGCTAAGCACGTTACTTCAAGAGAAACTGCCCATATTGTGTGCATAGTAGAATCTGCGCAGTGAAAGTATTAGTGTAACATTGCTCAGTAGTATGTTGGGGATGTTACAGTTGGGTTGACTTAGAGCTACAGAAGTTGAGATTGTGTGACGTGGCCTAGCCTAGTGTGGTTGGGGACGTTACATTCAGGTATCAAAGTTTTGTCAAAGATTTTTATGGAGTAGCATGGCCAGCCTAGGTGGCTGGGGATGGTACAAAATGCAATTAGAAGAATTGTTAAAGAAGGGATATATAGTATATACCACTGTTGAATATGTCGGCGATATAACGGAAGTGTCGCGACATTTGCCGAAATTTTCACCCTGCCGAAATATTCATTTGAAAATGTCGCGACATTTCCGACATTTTGAATGTGTCGCGACACATTCATTAACTCGCGACATTTTCTCAATGTGCCGCGAGTCGATGGAATGTGTCGGCCTGCTTAAAATTTTTTACTAAAATTCTTAATGGTAATGTAAAATTCTTAAGTGACATTCTTCTTTATCTTTCATTTTCATCCTTTTACTTAAATTTTTAACATTACCATTAATTGTTTCAGGATGTTTGAGAGTGGTTCCAACCTCATTGGACTTCATATGGAGAAAGTAGAATTTTAGGTCCCATTCAA
>SNQJ01S0002461.1:251248-265516 GCA_010110895.2 Picea sitchensis
CATCTTAATTCATCTTAATCTCACATCAGATTAGAATCATGAAATAGTTGATATCATCTAAGCTCCAGGGTCATGATATCCATGAGACTGATTATGGTGTCTTCCACAATAGTCTTTATTTTTAATACTTCAACATGTTTCAGAATTTTCAGTTTAGTAACGATATGTGACCACTTGACATCTTATGCATCTTATTTATTGGTTGTATTTTCATATTTATGTAGCAAAGTGTTTATTTGATGTTGCTGTTGTTTTACAAGTTTAAAAAATTGAAAAAAATGAGTGTTTTTGTATTTTTTTGAGGTCTTGCCGACATATTCCGACATTTTCCGCCGATGTCGCTGAGATGATCTCTTTCGGACCCTCGCCGACACTTTCCCCGACACGACATATACAGCATTGATATATACGCCCAAGTGTCTCACCCTTGGGAGCACCAATACTCTTTGTAAAGAAGAACGATGGGACTTTGAAGTTGTGCATTGATTTTAAATACTTGAACAAGGTCATTGTGCGAAATAAATATCCTTTACCGAGAATTGATGACTTGTTTGATCAGCTGAGAGGACCAAGTATCTTTTCAAAGATAGATTTGCGGTCAGGCTACCATCAGATAAGGATAAAGATGAAGACATCAGTAAGACAACATTCAAAATCAAGTATGGACACTATGAATTTGTAGCAGTGCCATTTGCATTGCGAAATGCGTCAGCTATCCTCGTGTACTTCATGAATGGAATACTTAGAAATTACTTGGAAAAGTTTGTCATTGTACTCCTCGATGACATTCTTATTTATTGAAAGTCAGAGGAGGCACATGAACAACACTTGAGGTTAGTACTACGAGTGTTAAGACAACATCAGTTGTATGCTAATTTAAGCAAGTGTTCCTTTTATTAGAGGCGGATTCATTACCTGGGATACATCATTTTTGAGGAAGGAATAGCAGTAGACCCAGAGAATATTGAAGCTATTAGGCCTACGCCTAAGAACGCAGTTGAGGTAAGGTCATTCATGGGGATTGCTACACTACAAAAGATTCATAGAAGAATTCTCCAAGATTGTTCATTCCATTACATTCTTATAGAGAAGAAAATTAAATTTGAATGGACACCAAAGTGTGAAGAATGCTTCCAGTTGTTAAAGAAACTGCTTACTAGTGCACCTATTCCTAAGATTCTTGACCCAAATGAAGATTTTTTGGTATCTACAAATGCTTGCAAAGAGGGAATTGGTGGAGTTCTTACTTAGAATAGGCATGTGATTTGTTATGAATCTAGGAAACTTAAGGAGCACGAAAAGAATTTTGTTACACGTGACTTAGAACTTGTTGCAATAGTTCACGCACTGAAAAAGGTTCGAGTTAAGAACAGACCACAATGGTTGGAAATATTTATTTGAACAGATGCCAACCAAACAAGATGGCAAGAATTTCTCAGTGAATATGACTTTGATAATAAACATATTAGAGGGAAGGAGAACAAGGTTGTTGATGCACTCAGCAGAAGAGTACATGCTATAGCCATTGTTATGTGCAAACATGAATTGAGTGACAAAATTTGTGAGGCTATTACCTAAGATGAACACTATCTACTGATAAAAGAAAGCTTACAGCAAGAGAAAGTACAACAAAAGTATGACAGTTATAACTTGGCATTCTTATGCGTGAAAATAGATTTTATGTCCCGAATTTTTATGATTTAAGGAAGCTTGTACTAAAACAAACGCATAACATATGTTGGATGTCCTAGTTACCAAACGACAATTGCAACGGTAAGAAGTCAATATCTTTTACCCAAAATGAAGAAGGATATGGTTGATTATATAACCAAGTGTATGGAATTTCAAAAAGTGAAGACTGAACACAGACATCCAGTAGGTTTTCTAAAGCCATTACCAATTCTAAAGTGGAAATGGGAAGTGGTAACTATTGATTTTATCACTAAGTTGCCCAAGATAGTGAGGCAACATAATTCAATAATGGTAGTGGTGGACAAATTAAGCAAAGTTGCTCACTTTAATCCAGTTAACTTGATTCACAAGGAAGCTAATATCGCACATATTTACTTGAAAGAGATTGCCCGGTTGCACGGAATACATAAGGCAATTATTTCAAGCAGTGGTCCAAAGTTTGCCTCACACTGTTGGAAAGGATTACTCAAGGGTTTGGGTACAAGTATGAACTTCAATACAGGCTATCATCCACAAACAAATGGGAAAACAAAGAGAGTCAATCAAGTGATTGAAGACATGTTAAGAATGCCCCGGATGGGGTGTTTATCAAGTATTACGATAGCAGGGGTGGTTCGATCGAGACAACACTCCTCCCACGATCACAAGCGACGACGGTTAGCTAGCCTAGAAACACACTTGTCACCCCTCTCGATGTTCAGTACGCCACTTGGGTCTTGTCGACATCGCATCGTCGTCTGAGGGAAGGGATTGGCATGATATGCAGACGAGGCTAGAAAATGGTTTCATTTCCCCCTCGCTCTCGCACGAAATTGGTGAAGATTATGCAATATCCAGGTCTGGGAATGATAGCAGTAATGAAGGGAGGCTACCTACGTTGCATTATGAACGAGATGCTCCCACGTTCATCAATGAATAGCCAGGTTCTGTAGGCAGAGTGGGATTTCAGTCGGAGCTCGATTAAAAATGCAAGGGCTTGGCTCAAAGACTCTAGTCTGCTTCTTCCTAGTTCTGTTTATATTCTTCTCTGCTATCATCTCAGTTCTCAAGCCCTTGTTGTTGTTATTCCTCCCCCAATTACCAATTTAGATATGGCTCCGAGAGGTCGCAAGCCTTCCCACCCCCATTCTACTCAGCCTTCTCACGAGGAGTATGTCCATGTGGCTGACAAAGCCAAAATGTCAAAGCTCGAGGAGGAAGTTAGGCAAATCAGACAATTTCATAATGATGAGGATGTGGAGGCGCAGTTGGGAGGCTTCATTCCGGATTTGGGATGCATCCGGTCCCGAAACTCAAAGTTTTTTCGAACCGAGTTGTATTGGCACACCAAGACTATGGTGGCCATTGGAATGCTCCCTACAGAGAAAGACTTTCACCAGTTGAAGAGCAGACAGAAAGTGTTTGAGATTCAATGTGCTTACGTGTATGAGGTTGTCACTTGGTTGGCCAATCGCCAAGGTGGCAACTTCACCCCTCCTGGCAAGGATTATGCTAAGGTTGGGTTTTCACAAGCTGTTGTTGGTCGAGTGACAGTGGACCTCACCAACTTGCATCATAACAAGTGACATCCCATTCTATTTATCTTATTGATTTTATGTTTTTTAGGCTTTTAAAGACAATTTGAAGTAAAGATAATCAGAACCTAGCTAAGTATGAGATATACAGTTTGGTTAAAGGCCTAGTTTCCTCTTGGGCAAGTAGTTTTTTTGGCCTTTCGAGATATGACCCCAGAGGTTGTCATGGTCTCTAGGGGACTGAAAATGTTGAACTTCTTTTGTATATCTATATGTAATCTATGTTCATATTAATATTAAAGCTTACTTATAAATAAAAAAAGACATGTTAAGAATGTATGCAATGCATAAGCCATCCATGTGGGAGGATTACTTGCATTTAGTAAAATTTTCCAACAATAATGGATATCAAACTTCACTAAAGATGAGTCCATTTGAGGCATTGTATGGCATAAAATGTAATACTCCAAAGTTGCTAAGAGAAATGGATGAACAATTGGTCAAGATCAAGCAAAATTTAGAGGCAGCACAAGACAAGCAAAAGAGTTATGCATAAAGGAAAAATACAAAGGGAATTTAAAACCAAAGAACATGTGCTTCTAAAAGTGAAATCAAAGAAAAGTTTCTTGAACTTGGGGAGTTGCACTGAGCTAAAAAACGAATATTGTGGTCCACTTGAGATCTTGGATAGAATAGGCTTTGTTGCATACATGCTTGCAATGCCTGCTACCATAAAAGTTCATGATATGTTTCATGTGTCATTGTTGGAAAAGTATGTGCATGATCCTAACCATGTTGTTGATTGGGCTTTGTTCCAGGTGGAACAAATAGGAGACTTCTAGGTACAACCACTGTGTATATTGGGCAAAAAGGTCATTGTGCTCAAGAACAAAGCCATACAGAATGTAATAGTCCAATGGACCCACTACTACCCTAAAGAAGCAACGTGGGAGCTAGAGGACACTATGTGAGAGGCATATTTATGTAAAAGTTCTTATCTCTATATATACAAATGATGTGCACCGAGTACGCTGCAAAATCTAGGGGGCGGGGAATGTAATACCCTAGTTTTGATCCCCTAGACCAGTAATGTAAATGTGTACATAATGAATGGATATAAGTCAGACAAATGTAATTTGTAATCAAACATTGAATGTTAATATAAACACATCATAGACTACAAAAGAGGAAGGACAAAGAAGGTGGAGCAATGACTCCACAAGAGGGAAAAGTCAAGAGGGGGCTTAGGGGGCTAACGGGGGCTAAAAGAAGATAATCTTATTTTAATCTTATCCTAAGTCATTAACCTTGTTTAATTAGTTCTCTTTAATCTATGTATTATTTTTATCCTAAGCTAGGGATTAAGTGCATGAAGGAGGTACATGGGCTCTCCATAGAGATACATGGCCCCTTCATGCCATGCAATTTTTACTAGGCCTTTTCAGCCATGCCGAAAGAGAGTTTGAAATACCATGCAGTTTGAGTGACCATTCTATTCGAACAACCATTCCCGTTCAAATCACCATTCAATGGGGGAACTCAAATTATCAATTTTTGGATGAGTTCGAATTTCCATTCGATTGGGAAATTTGGGAGTGCTCAAATTACCATTCTGTTGGGGAAATCTAGGAGAGTTCTCTCTAAGCGTAAGCGACCATAAAAGTATTGTAGAAATTATGTCGAGTTACAGCTAAGAATTATCAAGGAAATGAAGACAACATATAATGGTAATTTTTGTTATTAAGGAATTCAACTACAACTGAGAATCCTCGGAATCCCAACAATGTCATTTATTGGCCAGCCTATGCTGGAGCCCTCGAGGGACGTGGGATACCCTGAGGGATTGCTTATAGTAGAGAACGAGATCCTATTCCTTGGATTGTGCAAGGTGATGAGGAAAGAGGGTTGTGGATTGGGACTGTTGTAGGTGGAAAATTGACTGTGAACCTAGGAATTGGACTGTGTGAAGAGAGGTAGAGCCAACCATAGGTAATTTGCCCTTGTGGACTCATAGTCTCAGCCCAGGGTGACCTCCATTGCAAAGAGATTTGGTGCAGAGGAAAACCTATGGTAGGGTGGAAAGTCCTTCCTCTGCAACTAGTTGGTGGATAATTCTCAGAAAGAGTAGTGTTCATGACTTGTGATTATGCTGAATTAATGTTGTTTATGTCATGGATTATATTAGTTTCTAGTTGTTCAATTCTATTTGCAAGTTTAAGTTTGCATTTTAAATATATAGTGCCATGGTAAATGAATAGTTTAATTATATTGTATAACCTTGCATTATAGTGCCTGCACATCTTAATTAATTAACAGTAGGGTGGTGAGTAAAGGTATCAGGACAGGAATTCAGAGGTAAGGTATCAGAAGAAAAAATAATAGTGAAATTTGGTGGTTTCAAGAAGTACCCCATATCCTCAACAGAGCACGGAGGGTATTCGGTATGTCACATTTACCAGCATTGTATCCAAGTTACATGGACCTCTCCCCCACAACTTCTTGGCACCCTAAAATGGTCCTCTATAGCAAGCATTGCCTACAGATTGTTGATGGTACCATCATTGGAGCTGACTATGTCCGATGTCACTGGTCACACAGCGTGTGGAATCCCCTTGGCCAATTGGGGATTTGCTCCCACCAGTGACGGGTTGAGACAAACCACCATATTCCTTGTGATGATAAGGTCTTTCATCTTTGTTCTCTCTGCAAGGTGGGGAATGAGGAGCACTACATTTTCCAGTTCCCTGTCTACTATGAAATCCAAGGGAGGTACCTCTGTTTGTATAGAGTCTGGAGGTTCCCTATCCACTTTCTTCTACCATCCTGATCTAAGTGATGACATGTAAAGAAGACAATCCTTTAGGAGATTTATCAGTTTTCTAGCTGCTGGACTGTACAGTTCACTTGTAGATGCACAGCCAGCTCATTAAATGCAAATCAAATTGAGTTGTTCAGACTAGGAGAGACTCCTTAGGTAGCATCATGTAGTATATTTAAGCATGTTAAGCTGATCTGTGAAGTAGCAAATTATTCTTTTTTAAGTTTTTATGTTGTTATCAACTTCCTGCACAATATATTTTCTATTTTTCATATTTTGGTGAATGCATGGTTTAGTATTTACTGCAGCAGCATTGTTTGTGTACCTTGACTGTAAATTTCCAGATTTGATTTATGTAATTACAGCCAACAAATTGGGAGGTTGACAATTCAGATCTGCTCCATATTCTTTAAACTTTTCTCAGTACACAGATCTGTGTTAACCATGTATTAAATTCTAACAGAGGCAATCCACACATCACTTGAGCACCACAAATCCCAAGGTGCAGGGTGAAGGGAAGCTTCAAACAACTTTCCCATGTACTCCTGGTTCAATGACAATTGCAAGGAGGCAAGAAAAGAATACAAGAACAACAAAAATCTCAACGGATACAAGCAGGATAGTAAAGCAGCAGAAGAATAAATTAGTAAAAAACAGACTAAAAGAGTTGTTTGAAACGGCAAAGAGGAACACAAACCTCTTGGGAAAGAGTTACAGGCACAAAAAACGTGCAAGAAGATGACATCACACCAGGACAGTAGTTGAACCATGCAAGAAGCCTATACAAAAACCCAGCTGAGAGAAAAAGCCCACCAAAAGTCAACACAAAAGGGATAGTTTTCACAAAAGCGGATGTGCAGGACGGCATCAAGAGAATGGCATGACGGCAAAAGATATTCACAGAATCCAAGCAAAGCCCTTGACATGAGGAAAGGATTTCCTCAGCTAGTGTATCACCTCCATAATTAACCAAATGGTAAGGGATGATTTTCCAGATTGCTGGGCAACACCCCTCACATTGCTCATATTTAAGGGAGGGTCATGGAGGGATCATAGAAAGAAAAATCAGCAGATGGGTGGAGGCAGGTAAAAGAGCCAAAGGTCAAGCAGGCTTCAGGCCAAAACACTCCACCATAGACCATTGCCTCTTAATAAGACATATAGTAGAAAAAACTCAGGACAGCAAACACAACAGACTTTGGTGTTGCTTCATGAATTTCAAAAAGGCCTTTGAGACCGTAATGAGACAGAAATTATGAATAGGATAGGCTAGGCTAGTGGAAATGGGGGTCCGCATAGAGTGGAGGGTGGTGATACATTGGTTATATGAGCAGGTAAAGGAAAAAATCAGAACTAAGGATGGCTTATCAAAAAGTTTCAACAGCAATATAAGGGGGTGAAGCAAGGCTGCCCCTCTCTCCCATGCAATTAGGGTTCTAGGTCGACAAGCTAGAAGAAGGGATAAATAGAAAAGGCAAAACATATTGATGGAACATGAGCTTTATGCAGCTTACAAGACAATCTGCGGGATTAAGTGAAATTTTGCACAAATGTGGGGATCAATGTATTTTACACAGACAAAACTAGCGTGGCAGTATTCTCGGTCAAAAGAAAACCAAAACATATGCAAATCAACTTCAGATATGAGCAGTTTGGGATAACAAAAAACTACAGGCATAGGGCTGGAATTCGATGAGAACCTGAGTTGGGACATGTGCAGAAGCAAGAGGCTTGAAGGAAGGTGGAAAGCAATATTGCTAATTCAGAATAGATGGAGGATAGCAAAAATTTGGGATTGAAGCATGTTGCTTCCTCTTCTAAACACTCATGATGCAAGTACTCTTGTATGGGTGTGGTATGGTGTGAGGTATGGGGGGCAAGCATACCCAAAAATAGATATACCCAGATTGAGAGGGTGCAAAACCACTTGATAACAGGTTTTCTTTGGGTAAAGATCGGCACCCCCCTATGAGAAATTTTTGGCTAGTGGAAATGGGGGTCCGCATAGAGTGGAGGGTGGTGATACATTGGTTATATGAGCAGGTAAAGGAAAAAATCAGAACTAAGRATGGCTTATCAAAAAGTTTCAACAGCAATATAAGGGGGTGAAGCAAGGCTGCCCCTCTCTCCCATGCAATTAGGGTTCTAGGTCGACAAGCTAGAAGAAGGGATAAATAGAAAAGGCAAAACATATTGATGGAACATGAGCTTTATGCAGCTTACAAGACAATCTGCGGGATTAAGTGAAATTTTGCACAAATGTGGGGATCAATGTATTTTACACAGACAAAACTAGCGTGGCAGTATTCTCGGTCAAAAGAAAACCAAAACATATGCAAATCAACTTCAGATATGAGCAGTTTGGGATAACAAAAAACTACAGGCATAGGGCTGGAATTCGATGAGAACCTGAGTTGGGACATGTGCAGAAGCAAGAGGCTTGAAGGAAGGTGGAAAGCAATATTGCTAATTCAGAATAGATGGAGGATAGCAAAAATTTGGGATTGAAGCATGTTGCTTCCTCTTCTAAACACTCATGATGCAAGTACTCTTGTATGGGTGTGGTATGGTGTGAGGTATGGGGGGCAAGCATACCCAAAAATAGATATACCCAGATTGAGAGGGTGCAAAACCACTTGATAACAGGTTTTCTTTGGGTAAAGATCGGCACCCCCCTATGAGAAATTTTTGGCTAGTGGAAATGGGGGTCCGCATAGAGTGGAGGGTGGTGATACATTGGTTATATGAGCAGGTAAAGGAAAAAATCAGAACTAAGRATGGCTTATCAAAAAGTTTCAACAGCAATATAAGGGGGTGAAGCAAGGCTGCCCCTCTCTCCCATGCAATTAGGGTTCTAGGTCGACAAGCTAGAAGAAGGGATAAATAGAAAAGGCAAAACATATTGATGGAACATGAGCTTTATGCAGCTTACAAGACAATCTGCGGGATTAAGTGAAATTTTGCACAAATGTGGGGATCAATGTATTTTACACAGACAAAACTAGCGTGGCAGTATTCTCGGTCAAAAGAAAACCAAAACATATGCAAATCAACTTCAGATATGAGCAGTTTGGGATAACAAAAAACTACAGGCATAGGGCTGGAATTCGATGAGAACCTGAGTTGGGACATGTGCAGAAGCAAGAGGCTTGAAGGAAGGTGGAAAGCAATATTGCTAATTCAGAATAGATGGAGGATAGCAAAAATTTGGGATTGAAGCATGTTGCTTCCTCTTCTAAACACTCATGATGCAAGTACTCTTGTATGGGTGTGGTATGGTGTGAGGTATGGGGAGCAAGCATACCCAAAAATAGATATACCCAGATTGAGAGGGTGCAAAACCACTTGATAACAGGTTTTCTTTGGGTAAAGATCGGCACCCCCCTATGAGAAATTTTTGGCTGAAACAAGCCTTTATCCAATAGAACATGAGGCACTAAGAGAAATGATTCTCTACACGCAAAGATTGACAGCCTTCGACAGCAAAAGATTCCCCTCAAAATCAACAGAGGAGAGCGCTAAAGAGGAGAAAGAAGATTTCGGACCCACAATGTAAAAGATTTATCAGCGACTGGGGTATAGTAGACAAGTGTTGCGCAGCTGTTAAAAGGAGTTCAGATTGCACTTGCAAGAATGATACAGAAGAGGTAATGCAAAAAACACGTCAAGAGAAAGAAATGATACTATATCAACAACTTCAACACAAAAAAATAAATCAAAATCCAAGACTACCTAAGCCTTAACATTCCATGTTGAGAAAAACAGGTATTAGCATAGCTAAGAACCAGCTCCCATAGACTACAGTGTGAAACAAGAAGATTGGGAAAAGAGAATGTGTCAAGTACACACAAAAGCAGAGATAGAAACCAAGTGACAATTCTTGTTCTGTCATGAGGCGTACAAACACACAAGGAATAGAACAAATCTACATATCCGCAATTGGGAGACAATGTTTCACGAAGACGGAGAAGAAGACACAACAAAGCAAGATGCAAGAATGATGTGGATCAAAGAGGCTACTGAAAACCAGTACAACTGGGTAAGCGACTTCCAACATGGAAAGTGAAAGGCCAGTTCAAATGAGCAGTCTAAAGCTTTTTTGCATCATACTCCGCTCTCACCTTCACCTTGTTCTTCTCTCCTAATTTGTTGAACATATTGCATGGGATGTAAAAACTTCTAGTCCCATAGGTCAGTTGGCCTCATGGACGGTTTAATAAAATCTATCTCTCTAGGAAGTAAAATTACACTACAAAAGGAGTAAAATTACAATAAAGCAAATGCAAGACAACATTCCAAGAGGTCCACGTAGAGGAGACAGCAAAGCAAGATTCAAGGATGATGCACATTTGAGACAAGTTACTGAAAGCAAGCCTCAAGAATTATATAAAAACAATCGGGAGACAACATTCCAAGAGAGCTGTGTAGAAGACACAACCATGTAAGCCTCACTGATGGTGTGCATCACAAACAAGTTACTGAAGGCTAGAACAATTGGGTTAGGGGGACTTACCCACAGAGAGAATAAGTTCAAATCAAGATGAGTACTCCAAATCTTCTTTGTACACTATGTATCTTGCCTCCTTTCACACATCGAACATAAGCCCCCCCTTCTCTCTCTACCTCTCATTAGCATCTAGGAGGACCAAATCCAAGAAAAGGGCATCTAGGAAGTGAGACTGAATGATTGAAGCGTCATGGGCACATCAACACAAGTGATTGCCGCCAAGAAATCGTATGACATACGAAACTAATTATGACATTGTGAGACACATGGAAATAAATCATGAATTATGCAGTCATACATAGTCCTAAGGGACACACAATAAAGTAATTTGAAGTTTAATGTGAAAATAATATACATAATTTTTGGTAAAAAAAACCTAAAAGGTTAAACAAAAAAGAGAAGGAACATTGATTACAAAATTGAAACATTAAAATATTATGGATTGCCATAGATGGTGGTCAATGAGTCCACAGAAAAGTGCACTGGAAGGAAACAAAAATAGCAGCGACATACAAACAAAGGGCAACACTGACAAAAGAAATTCAACCACAATGTGACTATACAATCAACAACAGTTGCCAACAAATTTATTTAGAGCAACACGCAAGATTGCTTCGCAACAATTTAACTGATTTGGCAAAGAATCATTGGTATAGGGGTTTTACAGGGTTGGCAAGCATAAACCTCAAGCAACAACAATAGCAGAAGAGGTTGGCAGTAGAGATGCTACAAACACCCCTACATACTAGCAACATGCATACAACATGAAAGACGGCATCGTTAAACTAAGGACAAATGGATAAGCTTTAATGTTTTTAATAAATGACAAATGGATAAGATTTAATGTTTTTAATAAATGACAAATGGATAAGATTTAATGTTTTTAATAAATGACAAAACTTAATATTTCTTTTGTCCAAGGTTTATACCTTGGTAAAGAAAATAAAATATTAAATACACGCGAGTGCCACAAGGTGACTGCCACGTGCCTGATGATTATGAAACAACAACAAATTTCAAGTAGCTAAGAATCATGCATTGTCCGTTTAGACATGAGAAGTGTCTACGGCATGCGAGGTACCAGCATCGTCTATTACAACAATGAACATCACACCCCTAAGGCACAAGTAATCATACATTTCAAACTAGACAAACACGCAAGTAGAGAGATTTTCTAGATTAACTAATCTATAAAATCTAAGCTCAATTATCTCAACTATCTCCAAGCCAAAGAGAAATACAATGCTCTGAAATAGGGTACAAAGAAAACAACCTCAAGGCTCCAAGTATTTGTCATCAAACAAAGAAGAGGGCGGGTTGTCCTCTTCTGAAGTATCCACTCCCAAATGTAGATTCTCCTAACATTTGAGGTCAAAGGAGAGAATCTTTGTATAGATGACTGCCTAGAAGAGCCAGATCTACCCTCGAGGAAGTCTCTATCTCTAGAAGAGAAAACCCACTATCGAGAGTTGGTGGATGAGGGTTGCCTACTACTCAAGCATAAATTGTCCTGAGATCTCATTCAACAACTCTACATCGATCTCACTATCGAGCACCGCAATGCCTCCCAACGTTTGGCCAATCTGGAGGCTAAAATGGTGATGTTTTGTGCACACCTCTCGGTGCCTCTATCCACTGGGAGCACTGAGAAGAAAGATGTAATCCTCAAAATTGTCTGATCAAATGGGGGGTCCGATGATGTGAGATCTAAAGACTAAAAACCCTTGAGTATAGCACCAAGCATCGCTGGTATGGATACCGAAAAAAGTTCGTGAAGGAATTATAAGACTCTCTAAAGAGGCAATGGAACCTACCAAGTATCTTATAATAACAAAGCATCTAAATATAAAGTGCTTCTTTATCTCTATCTCTTGTCTACAGCAAAACCAACATAATTAGCCCCCACGTGGGATCTTATGCTCAACTTCCACCAGACACCAACGAAAACCCAATTGGAACTAGCCTAGGGGGATCCTAATCCAATGCATCTATTGTCAAAGCATTTAAGGGCAACACATTATGACATTGTCCCTAAACTCCAAGAAATGCTCTACATAAAAGGCCATATTGGGTCTCAATCCTCCAATGGGGGCAATCCAAGTAGCCTAAATATACTACCTATAAATATCATCCTTCATAATCCCATTCATCTCCTACTTATTGGGCAAAAGGTGGCTAGAAGCATCTAGAAAACACTTGAACGAGTGAAGGTAGTCCATTGATATACCAATTGACTGAAGGAAGCAAGAAAGCTCTGAAAACCAACATCTCACTCTCCCAGAGCGAGGGAAAACTCGACAATGACCTTTGAAGAGTGATAGGTGGCAAG
This sequence comes from Picea sitchensis, assembly GCA_010110895.2. Lineage (NCBI taxonomy): Eukaryota > Viridiplantae > Streptophyta > Pinopsida > Pinales > Pinaceae > Picea > Picea sitchensis. The sequence goes on from SNQJ01S0002461.1 coordinate 264,109, forward strand.
ATATGGATATCGAACTCTATTGATCACCAAGTTAGTAAGATGCCTGGAGACAATGCAGCAACTCTACCAGTCTAAAGACAATCTTGGTCTGAGAGTCGTGTGCCAGAAACTCTACCCGAGCAGTAGGTTGGGAAACATCCTCTTTCATCTAATAATGCAACGAAGCAAGACAGTCTGAACTTTCTCAGTGCGAGCACAATTCAACTCAAGCATGCTACATCCCCATAACTCTCGATCAAACATTGTCTTTCTATAAGGGCGAGGGACCCATACCCCTTATTCACCTAAGGTTGGAGCATGCCTCAACTCAAACCTAGGCCCTGAAATTGAACCCCCAAATAGGTGTATGCACTGGTAATCTCAACCTCCTTCCCCCTAAAGTAAAATTGAAAATCTAAAACTAAAATTGAACCCCCAAATAGGTGTATGCACTGGTAATCTCAACCTCCTCCTTGAAGTAAAAGTGTAAACCTAAGAGAGTCTTTCTCAAGCAATTGGAGATCATAACCTTGCTTTTCCCAAGGTTAAACGTCAACTCCTGAAGGTCAAAAAATTCCACACGAGCATCCAGTTGTCTCTATAGACCCTCAAGGGTGGAGTCCAAAAGGACCACATCCTCACGGAAAAGAGGTGTGGAGACAAAGACATGATGAATTCTAATAATTCAGTGTGTCGTACGAAGATGACCAAGGATGACCTCATAGAGTCACATAACAATAGCGATGAGAATCTTTGAGGCACCAATTGCTCTTAGCCCCTAGAACATGGCCTCCCGCAAGACCAAATCAAACACATTTTGAAAGTTGATAAAGCAGTAGAAGACTTTCGAAGAAAGACATCTTTCCTCCTCGATAATGGCCTACAAGGTGAGGATATGATCGATCATTTGATACCCTGGTCTACCCTACAAGTTCCCTACCCCAAGGATCCATCCTATCGATCTCCTTAGATAGTGGTAGATAGCTTCAATAACATGTGCCTTACCATGATCTTCATGTAGTTATTTAGAACTGCACTAGAGCCCAATTGATGAATCAAGTGGATGGTATGGTGGGACCAAGCCAGTGAGAACCATAAGTGTACAACATGGTCAAACAAATCAACAATGTCATGCACAAGTGAGTGTATACCATGTTTGGATAGCTCTACCAAGAACCCCTCTGCATCCACAACTTTACTAATGCTCATCCCCCAGATTGTCTCCCTAATATGTGTGTTGTAGAACATGTGGCAAGAGGGTGGAGGGGATGTGAGGACATGGGGTTGTCTAAGGATGTCGTAAAGGGAAACATTGTGGGTGAATAGCACCAATGTTGCCAGAGCGCGTAGCGAAGCGGGAGCGTTTTTAGGAAGCGGAGCGTCGAGAGCGTCATTTTCAAAAAATCCTCGGGAGCGAAGCGTCTATTTT
>SNQJ01S0002461.1:267982-310220 GCA_010110895.2 Picea sitchensis
TGCAATTCCAATAGTACCTTTTGTTTGAGTTGGGAGTTCTTACATAAATATAAGCGATCTTTGTACCATAGTGAATCATTTTTCCATGTAAATGTATCTAATGCACTGGAATCCTGTTGCAACCTTTGAATGAGAGTCCACACGTTTTCATCATTCTTCCATTCATCCCTTGCTTCTATATCCAATTGGGTTGGATGATCGAGATAGCACAAAGAAAGGCCTCAACATCTTCCGAGGGGGGAGCTTCCGGTAACACTGAATAGCAATAAGGGTCAAGATTGGTATGTACACTAGAGTAGCAAGAGAAAACGATATGCCTAAAAGCTTTGAAGATATGGAGATGTGAAGTGCAAAATTCACATCTACATTGTGCTATGAAGAGCCATTTCTTGTGGCGAAGGAAGCACTAATTAGATTTTTGTACCAATGTGTAGGAAGTGGGATTGTGGATGATGTCAAAAATATGTCCCATCCTCAAATCATATGGTGGTGGGAGAGGTACCCGAGGGGAGGGGGTCAACACGAGGGAAAAGAAGAGGAAGGCAAGGTCGATTGTAGGTATCCAAGTAACAGAGAGTTGGCAGTTATAGGGAAGAATATCCTAGTTGGCTAGGGCGTAGTCTACTACACTAGTTCCCCCAACATGAGGGATTCACCCAACATGAGTCAAGCAAGAAAGGGATAGCATTCAAGATCAGTAGGGATTCACCGAAGTGGAAGAGGTGTCTGCCATAAGCTAAGAGGGGTCCAGGGCATCATCCGATAACTTGTGAAAACCAACTAAGGTTGGCTCAATCTCATAGAGGCAAAAAGCATCCTCTACTTATCATGAAGGGGAACCTCCCATAAGAGCATTGAAGTCCCCCAAAAGAATGGCCTCCCCAAGTGCAAAGAGAAAAGAGTAAATCAGATCCACTCTTTATGAACCAAAGATCGAAGGATAAGAAGTTAGAACAATACTGGAAGGAAAGATGTCAAAGAAAAGTATGGCCAAAATACAAATATAAATGTGTGAACACTCTTGAGCACCCTAACCCTTCAAGGGAATGTCATGTACGAGGGTAAAACAAGAAAATAGCAAAGTCTATTGGAGTGAGTAGCTCTCCTAACATCTAAGGTCGTGGAGAAGAAACTCCTAATAGAGGATTGACTGGAAGAAGAACTGGTATGTGTTATGTTCCGCTACTTGAAAGTGGCAACCTGCTATTGACATGTGGAGCGTTGTCTACCTATCAATGTAGTGTGAACTATACCAAGATGTGGAGCGTTGTCTACCTATCTCAAAGAAGTAGAGTTCTTAGGAAAGTCACTTATGGATAAATATTGGGTGAAAGAAATACATACCACAATTGTCCAACTAGAGAAATGAAAGGTGTCACACCCAAGGAGTCTTAATTTGGAAGGAAACAAAAATAACTCACTTTAAAATCTTTGGTTCAACTACTTATAACGTAGTTGTGTAAGAAAACATGAGTGGATTCGATGTCACATGTAGAAAATCATTGTTTGTTAACTATTCTAACCACATAGAGGCAATAGGCTTTGGGATCCTTGTACAAACCATGTTGTTGAAAGATAGATGAAATGAGATGAAAATCCAAACCTAAATCAAGTAATTTCATACTCAAAAATGGATTATGGTTGTTAGTTGAACCTAGAGTTTATTGATTTGCAAGAAAAACAAGTGCAAGGAGATGGGCAATTGTCATGCGGCGATGTGCAAGTTGCACAAGAAATAGGAGATGATATCATTTCAAATGGTATGGCATTGGATAGCAATCCTAAAAGAGCGAAGGAGAAAGAACTTTCACAACCTGGTGTTGACGAAACAAGAAGAAAGTTGAAAAGAGGTATGCAAAGTGTATAAGAAATTTAATCTACTTTGTTGTATGTTGGTTAAACTCTTTTGATCTCAAGTTCAATGGAAAAGAACACAAAGATAAGTGGAAGAAAACACTCACTGTGATTTCTAAAAAGGTTTCTCCAACAAAAAAAAATATATCCAAGTTAGTGTTAGCCACAGCAATGGAATATGGGGATGAGTTTACAAGTTGATCATAAAGAAATGTATCTATAATAATCAATAACCGGGGCTATAGTTTGCAACAAAAAAAAAGGAATCTTGTGGGCATGACCCTTTACAGTTTAAGAAGAACCTTGAAAGTTTATTTGAAGGCTTTTCTAGAATAATTGAAACCATTTTTGAATCAACGTTTTGAAACAAACCATTGCGGTCCATCATTAGGAAGAAAGGAATTTGTAGACTTTCCTACCTACATGTACAAAAGAGCATTTTCTTGGAGTTCAAATTGTTGGAATTATTGGTGTAATCTATGTCTATGGCCACAACCCATTAATATGTATCATCACTGTACTTGTAATCATGGATGATCCCAAACTTCACTCTTTGAATTTATATAAGGCCAAGCAAATCAACTTTGATATATAGGCTAAAAAAACACTCTTGAGGAGTGTGCCCCTACTTGTGTGTGCCCATAACCCTCTTGGGAGGATGCCCCAACTACTTGAATGGTATAAATACACCACTCAAGCTTAATTTGTAAATCATCTTTTTAATCATTGAGCTAAGGCTCTCTTGTTCCTTCACTGGCTTTTCTCACTTGTGCACTTGATCTTTCTCTCTCGCGCGCATTAATCAATAGCTCCAACGCACTGTTTTAGTGCTGGTTTTTCTCTTTATGATGCAGGTTTTGGGTTGGCAATTTTTATTCCATTTGATCCCCTCTTTCTGTTTGTGATCTTAACACAAATCAGCATCTACACATGCAGTAAGTGGGCTGAAATTTTTAATAACATTAACTATAATCTAGATAGTGAATCATGGTTAGACAAGGGGTTGGTGAATTGGCACATCTTGCATCAACCGGGTTGGAAACATGTCATGCAGACAGCTTTATCTTTCAGTTTATGGAGGATCAAAAGATGATTTTTGAAATACAGTTCAGAAGGGCACGTGGTGCATACAAAGGACATCAAAACGAGAGGTTGTGGAAAGCATAATGTAGAATTTCTGGCATGTTGATTTACATTATCTTATATTTAGTTGTTAGTCAGGGTTGAGAATCTCAAGCTGCTTTATTACACAACTCATGGGCTGGCTGCAGAAATCTTCTTCAAAATGCTTGGTGAAGATAAGTCTTTCCAATAAGACCATTAAGGGAAAGTGTTGGAATTATTATCATTTAATGGTCATATCATTATATTTAATATTTACTAGGTGTTGATCTTAGATAATAAAGGGTCGTAGGACATAATGTAATAAAATCTCATGTCACATAATAAAGGGGATCCACACACATAATGTATCACCCGGGCATTAATTCTGTCTCAAGTTGATGCTAGTTCATCATATGGTTGATTGCCTTCCTCCCTGAGACTTATGTGACATTTTATTTTCGTATTTGAAGGTCAAATTTTTCTCTTTGCAACCATTTGTGTGCATGTTTTATATATAGATGGGAAGTTTTAAGGTCTATGTAAATGTCCTATAAGTTGTTATAAAGAGATGGGAAGTTGGAAGGTCTATGTAAATGTCCTATAAGTTGTTATATAGAGATGGGAAGTTAGAAGGTCCATGTAAATGTCCTATAAGTAGTTATGGATAATAGGTAGTGGGGAGAATAGCATAAATTTTCATACCGAGATATTCATTTTGAGCTTGTGCATGCATAACTCCACACTTATAAGGTGCCCACATTCTCTCAGTGGCTTAGGAGGTCTGCACAGGCTATTGTCAGAAATAATGGGCAGTCCAATAACCTGCAGCATGCTAAAAATTGCCCTCTCTGAAATATTAAAAAGAGCTCTCTTGCACCAAAGGATTAAGTAAACTACCTATGGCCCTGTAGGCTGTAATATGATCAATATAATGTTAAAGCTGTAATTTGTTACAGATATTTTTGAAAAAGAAAAATTGTGCCAAACTCCTGGAACAAATGTCTTGAATAGAGCTCGACCTTCATCGATAACCAGGTAAAACAAAAAAATCTTAGAAATAAATCAAATGACCAATCATTTAATTTTACAAATAACCAACCCAATTATCGAATAGTTTCAACTGTGAATGCTTGTGAACCACGAAAACCTGCTGCACTGTGGGTACCATTAAATAAAAAATGAAGATGACAGACCACAAGTTAAACAAGAATAAGACAGATCAGATAACAAGGTAATGAGTTGCTAGAGACAATTCTTAAGGCCGGAACAAAATCCCAATAACCGCTCGAGAATAAAATGAAATAGAAAGCATCAATGACAGGGAAGAAAAAATCAAAAAGATGTGACATCGGTGGCCTGCCAGGTTGGTGAAAGTGGGGTATTGTGACATTTTGTGCTTGTGCTCATGTGCTGTGTGCCTGTAATGGCTCTGCACTAATATACTGACAGAAATCACACATAAACAACACCCATCCTAGATTCAGTATGTATCATTGGATGAAGATCGCTGCCAAGGTTCAGTCTTATGAGGACCTCCATTACCCATGAGTAATTAAGAAGTTAGGTATATAGATCAAGTAGCTAAATGATATTTCCACTCAAATCCCCCAGATCCTAATATTCATTGGAAACTAACATATATAGAGCAATTCAACTGATCGACCAAAAATACCACCAGCATAATTTATTTTGGGACTATAAATTGTTTCAGAAACATAGATCACAGATGTTTATGCTTGCCATGGTAGTCCTGTTTGAATATTCTAAAATGGATATGTCAGGACACAACTCTCCCTTTATATGCACCACTTTCATGGGCAACAGTTTGGGCACACGATTGATTTTGCCTCTTTGGGCTTATGTTTCATTCTACAAGTTGAGGCCCATGTTAGTGAAAATGTTTTGACTCTGATGTTTTAACAGGGTGGTAAAACTTCTGCATGCCTATAAAGGTAGTTAAATATTTAATGGCATGTCTCCTTTCCCCCTTATGTACTGGGATTTGTATTTCTTGGATAAAAAAAAATTAAGTGATTAATAAGATTTCAGGGGTGAGAGTTATTTTCAGAAATATTCAAGTGGTTTTCAAGCAGTTTTTACAGCAGGTATCGGAGCTTAACCAAGGAGTATCTTCATGAGTCTTAAATCATACTATTAACTGGCTTCTTCCAAACTACAATTAGATAAAAATTGAGCAGATATTGCATAAGACCCCAGTGCTTAAGACTCCTCGATCTTCCTTCAAAATCCTGGGACAAAGTTGTTACTTATACACAAGAATGAGACGAGCAACTCCTTAAAAGTTAAAATCTTTCTCCACAGCATTGAGGCAACTTAAACCTATTCTGATACTAAATATTCCTCATTATACAAAGAATATTTCAAATGCAAAACGAATATATACTAGAATCCATGTCGAGCTTTGCCACCCCTCCTCCATCAGACAGTTTATCGAACCAACTATTCATTGCTTTATGCTCTTAATTGAAGTAATTTTCTCACATTTTTCCTTTCCACCGAGACACTCTTTGGGATTTATATTGAAGAGCTAAAGTCTTTCCTCCATGAGCATATCCAAGAGGGGGATGGCTTCCTTCTACATCAAGTGTTGATCTCCCTACTCTTATTCGCCGACGATTTGGTTTTGTTGGCCTCCACTCCTGAGGGCATGCAGAGACAGATTGATGCATTGGACAGTTTTTGTGACCTTCGACAACTAACGGTCAACCTGGGTAAAACCAAGGTTTTGATCTTCAACGCATCAAAGAGCTCTCTTACAGACTTACATTTCTACTATCGAGGGGCTGAGATTGAGATCACCACATCCTACACTTACTTGGGAGTACAGTTCACGGGGCCCTGTTTTGGTATGCGGCATGCCTTTCAACCTCGAATTAGTAAAGGGTACGGTTCCCTGGCCCTCATCGAGAGACAATGCTTCCAGGGTTAGTTTCAGGACATCTCATCCAAACTCTACCTCATGGAGGCAATTATCAAACCCACAGTTCTATATGGCTCCAAGATTTTGGGGTCGAGCTTGTTACAGACTGATAAGGCCAGGTTGGAGGGGATTCGGTCCCTACTTCTCAAGCGTATCATCCGTTGCAAGCGGACAATTCCACAGCCCATTATTCAGGCAGAGTTTGGTGTCCACCCATTTCGCCTCGAGGTCATCTTCACCTGATCTCTTTCCTTCATAGAATTAGATCTTCTAGAGAATATATCATTGAGAGAGAACAGTACCCCTGCCTTGCTCTTTGCTCTTCAAAGGCTCTTGCTTTGGACCCCCCAGGTCATGCACGCAATTGGTACTCAAAGGTGTCTCAGCTTCTCCAGTCATTGACTATCTCCCCAGAGCACCTCCCCCCATTCGGTTTCTCCCTTGATGCACCGTGCCACCTCTTGCCGACTAGATAGGTTTTGAACCAAGCTATCAGAGAAGACATCTACAAACTATACATTCAAGTCACTTGGACCTCGCCTTCGACGAGCCTGGGCTCGAATATGTCCTTCTACCTAGAGCACTTTTTGGAGCTACAAGATGGCATCATCATCTGCCCCTCCTATACATGCAAGCATTGGATGCACTCACTTAGGATCCCTTTAGAACAGCTTCAGGTCGGAACTCATCAACTCCAGATTGAGACAAACCACCATAGACCACGGTTTGATAAGATATGCCAGATGTGCCACTTACAGGAGCTGAAGACAAAGATGCACCTCATCTTTAGGTGCCCCATATACTATTAGATAAGAGGGCACTACCATTGCCTCTATAGGGATTCGAGGGGCTCACTCTCTACTTTCTTCTGATACCAAGACCAGCGATGCCTAGCCCTCTTTATCAAGGAGATCCTCAACCACAGATCTCAGTTACTGCACACCACGCCCCGCCTTGTGATGACTAGGAAGATCACATCATACTTTTCGACTGATCCATTATATCAAAGAAACAAAATCTAGGCAGAGTCTCAGAGTACATTGGAGAGTAGAATGGTGAGACCTCGAGTCTCTCCTCATCCTCCTCATCAGGGAGATAGATTGTTATCATCGAGATCGGTTCGGAGGTGTCAAACTGTACATCATTCCATACACTCTCAGAGAGTTAGAGGGACTAGCTCAAAATAGATACAGAGAAGGGCGCCTCTCATCCGTCAGACCACCTCCCAGATTCAGATGAACTACTAGAGATCTATATAGAGGTTCTTCCTTTTGACCTCAGATGCTAGGAGTATCCCTCAATCCTGCATCCCCCTCAGGATCATACATCCAGACCCCCCATAGGCCCTGAGGACTCCGACAACGAAACAGTGCCCAGTTCTCCCCCTTTTCCCTCGGCCATCAGATTCGTGAGACCTTGACAGCCTCATCGTCAAACCTCTCTCACACTCGAGCTCTCTTTTTACAGACTTTTGAGTTGGGCATACTCACTTATATTTTGGATCACTGTACTTTAGGTTTCTTTCTTTATATTATTTTCATCATTACCTAGGAGTTGTGTTTGCACTCCCACATTGTACTCATACTTGTTTTAGTTTTCAGTCCCATTGACCTACCTTTGTGGTCATTTGTTTGACATAATAAAATTATATTATCTTATTTGTTGTTCCATGATTGCTTCCAAACAAATCTAACAACTTACATCATATAAGATAGTCATTTATAAGTCCCATTAGAGAAACTGAGTGAAACACTGCAAGCCATATTCTCATCGCAAGTGTATGAACATTGGTATAGTTTGACGAAATGGTTAGCGGTCTTAAGATCCAATTCACATCAGTTTAAACTTTAAAGTTCCTACCAACAAAAATAATTGCAGATGTGTCCTTACCCAACAAAATTTTTGGTCCCCAACTATGGCCCGACATTTGATTAGAGTGTTAGCGAGGCCTACACATATCAATTAGGTTAAGAAAATAAAAAAAGAAAACTGAAATGTTTTAACTTTTGTGGTATTACCCTTACAAAAGAGAACACAAAGGGAGTGTCCCTGCAAAACACTTATATATGTCCATATCTCTATCTATCTTACTATACTTCTATTTCTATCTATATATACTTTTATATGTGTGTGTATCTAGCTATCTATCTATCTACACACACACAATCCATCCAAACACCTACCGCATAACCCCTTGCTTGTTGATTGTGGGTGCGCTTGTCTGCACAAATATTTTAAGAAATAGCATTATACATATAATTGATGTATACCACTGTTGATATAGTAATAAATAAATAAAGCATTGTTGTAAAAATTAGTATACATGTGCATGTGCTAGTAATTATAAACTCTATAATTATATCCTATATATTTGAAAAAATACATAAAAATCCCTCATACCACTCTATATATTTAACAAATGTGCAATCCGTCTATTCACCCATAAAAACAACCCTTTTCTTGCTTGCATGTGTGCTCACTATCATGTGGTAATTAAGATATTAAATAAAGAACAATATCAAGACAATTATTTGCCATGGGCATGCACTCATACAAAACATATTAAAGAATTATTGTCCATCCATCACCAAGCCTTATTGCTTGCTTGTGTGAGTTTTTGCTTACCTGCATGCTCTTCAGCATCCATGTTATACATGCAACTAATCATGCCACCATTCATATGGCGATCAAGTTAACAAATAAATCACTATATCATAGTAATTATTTCAATTGCCATATATATGTATCGATACTACATCTATTTTTTACGTGAATCGATATCTACATCTATATATACATACATAATAAATTAAGACATATATGCATGTTCATCTAGTGGCTAGCCATTTAGCCCCATGATTTCCTTCTAAGCTCGGCCTATGGGGCTAGAAGGCATGATCCATGCAGACCAGCATAGTAAAAGTTCTATCATTCCACAAGACTCGTGCCATGTATGCCCACAATGCTAAAGGGGCTAGAGCTAGAATTCATAACCTTACAAAACCCATAAAATATGAAAGTCGATACAAGGATGAACAAACAACCCATAGCATGTAATGGCTTACATGCTTACACACATTTAAGTATTATATTGTGACAAATACTTTACACAAGCTAATGCTATTATATACATGCACATGTATGTATTGTCTATATCTATACATACATACATACATACATATATATATATATATAGAGAGAGAGAGAGAGAGACATCAATCCATGGACCATTCCCTCCTTCAAATCCCCACACCCCTCCCCTCCCCACCCAAACCAACCACCTAAACTATCATGGCAATTATTGGCCATAGATTCATATTAGCAAGAAGGTGTGTGTTTGCATGCATGCATGTGCATGCACCATAAGCCTAAGGTCTTGTAGTGGAAGTTCTATAACAAAATATGACAATTTTTCCCTATTTGAAAACCTTTTTTCCTAATTCTGTCCTTCCTTGTCTTATTCGTTTTTCCCATTATTTCTGATGCTTTGTTCTTCCCCACATTTCAACTCTTTTTTCTTTCCTGCATGCAACTTTCCCCCATGTTGCATGAATCGAGTCATTCTATACACCCGATTAAAATTTAAACTTTGAGGGAGGTTCTCTTTAACATTTCCTTTAACTTTTATTATTTTGTTAAAGATTGAACGGGGGTTAATCATGCCATCAACAATTTAGTCGTGGCCCCAACTTCCTAGTATATGAAGAAAAGGCCTAATAATTCAATCAAGCCCAAAAAGAACAGAAAACAGCACAGAACAATAAGGCTTTTGAATTTTCTTTTTTACTGATATGCTTCACAGAACAATTGTGACTAACCATAAATGGGTGAATAGAAACTTATGTAGTTTTAATATAAAAATATAAGATGCTCATGTTTATCAGCAAATTCATGAGCATTTCCAATGTTTATAAATTAGGAGCATCACTGAGGTTGGAATAACTATGGAGTCGAGCCAAGATTGTAGACTGGAAATATACTCTTGAGTCTCTGTATTGCATCAGATCGAGCAGTGAATGTATTGACCAGACAGGCTCTAGTGCTATCAGGCTGGCCTGAATACTGACACAGCATGTACATGACATTAGGGTCGCCTGAGCAAAATGACAATATGGAAGAATCTCTTCATGGTGTACTGTTATAAGTATGTCAGAGTTTCCTGTAACTCCACTCCAAGGGATTGTTGATTGCATGGAACTCTGATATCATGCTGGGTCAAAATATTTCTTTCTTAGTTGATCCAGAAGAAATATTTTTTATATGGGAGTAATTTTTCAATTTAAGAATATAGAAGTTGTCCTATCCAGCAAGGAGAGAATACTGAAACAAACAACTTTTTTTATCTATCTGTCGATGAAAATAGTCAAATCAGTGCTGATTTATGCAAAGAGATCAAGCCATGAAAGTCAAAAATATGATGAATAAAACAAACAAAAGCCTGAAGACTGTTTGCAGCACTATGAACTAATGATCATTGTCAAAGAGGGTTGTTGAATATCAAATTATAAGGGTTAGAACGTTTGCCTGTGGACCCATTTAAATTGATTCTTAGTGGCAACTGAACAGGGTGCAAAGATATAAATAGACAAAATAGTTACAATATGTGAAGTGAACTCTTCTAATTAGTAAAGAAGAAAAGGATTGTTAGTTACTTTTGAGGAATCTAAGTACAATCTATACATTATGTGCCATCTGAGGTCCAAAGATCCATAAACAAAGCTCCACGTATCATTAGTTCTGGTAAGGGTATAAGGGACTCCGTAAGGTCGTGTGAAAGTGATGGCATCCAACCACTTATTTTCAAAAACAGAATACATCGATTCGTGTCATAAAAATTACCAGCATCTGGTAAGGGTATAGTTCTGGTGAGGGTATAAGGGACTCCGTAAGGTCGTGTGAGAGTGATGGCATCCAAATACTTATTTTCAAAAGCAGAATACATCGATTCGTATCATAAAAATTACCAGCATCCAGGACATCAACTTCGGCTTAAGCTGAAACGGTAACTGTAAGTTCCCAATACCTGATACCCAGGCAACAGCATTCCATATTAACATTGCAATTCGGTATCATGACAGTCAGGAGGTGACCTAGTCGCCAGTTGCCACCAATGGGTAAATGCATCATGCTACCCGACTTAATGGAACAATCTCAATTGGTAATTTTTCTTGTGAGTCATTTTTTCCCAGGACTATGACTACCTTCAAAACACTTCTATTGGGCTGCATTGATAAACGCAACTGATCGACCACTCAGCTCGTGCTTTTAAAATCAGAGATAAAATAGGTCATTTTGATCTGTATAAGGTTCCACTAGATTTTATGCTAGGGTTTATATCGAAGGCCAGTATATAGAGCTGATGGATCCCGAATATTCAACGCGTGTCAAACACCAAGAAGCTCAAGTTTGCCACGGCAAATCTAATCAGACTCCTGTTTCCAAAAGCAAGTACATCCACATTAAGCATTAGGGCCCACGTTGCACTCAAGCCAAAATGCCTTAAGAGGATTCGAAACAATGACCTTAGACTTCCAATTGACCCAGCAAAGCATTTCCCCGAATCCACGCATAAGACAAGAGTTTACAATCATAATAAAAAGGAACAAAAAAATACATATAGAACCGAGTCCAGCCCTTCTGCAATCTCGAAGTACTGGTCATTGGAATTACATACAACAATCTGAAAAACACCCGCAATGCTGCGAATCAAAGCTTCAACACCAATCTCATCAAAATCCTATAAAACTAAACTAAAGCAAAATGAATATTTTGGGCGGGGATGCAGCCCAATGCAACTAAAATCCACGGCCGCGATTCATCGGACAAGAAATCGAAAACACGGTTGAGGCCGACGAAATCGGATATGCTACAAACCTAAAAAAATGCAGGCTCCGACTGCGAAACCCTAGCAGAGAAATTAACGAGAAATTAAAATAAACGGCGAGCTTGAATGGTGAAATAGAAGAAATGGTTCACCTCTGGTCTTGAAGGACTCCATACGATGCAGAGTATTCGCAGAAAGCTCAGGTTTGCTGTCGGCCATGATCTTATCGGTCTTCTTGAAGAGAGGTACGCACGACAGTGGACGCCAAAACCCTTGCAACAACGAAGAGCAGAAAAGAGCTGAAGGTGGATGAGGGTAGTGGATGAGGGTAATAGATAGATCGTAATATGGCATTACAAGGTTTTCATTGAAATCTATTTAAAAGTTAAAAAATATAATTAAAAAAATACACACACCATTGTAATCATTTAGAGAAGCAACCTTGTTGTATCTTTTATTGGAGATCACCTCAAGTTAAAAAATTATAATTAAAAAAAATACACACACCATTGTCTCACTTAGAGAAGCAATCTTGTTGTATCTTTTACTAGAGATCACCTTACCCTCATCATAGGTGAGGGTGAATCATGCAAGTTTATATGGGTGGGTCTTGAAAGGTCTTACTAGGTGCATTGATGTGGGTGGGTTTTGAAAGATTTTACTAGTTGCATCGATTTTATTGGAACATGGTTGAATATAACGAAAGTAATACTTAAATGGTGCTTTAGGGAAGAGATTTCATCAAACATTCAAAACATGGTTTTGTTGTTGTCTTGGAAGTGTTTATTTCCTAAAATATCAATGGAAGGGAAAGATATCAAGAACTCTTCATTTCAATTTCTTGTTGAAATAATCTTGTAGCTTTTGAAGTGTTAATATTTGATTGATATTTCTCCCACTAGAAAGAAAATATTTGTAAAATTTAGAATAGTTTCCAATAGGTTTGGAGTGGGCCCTCCCTAAAAGATGGATCAACTATAATTTGATTATTTCTTTAAAAGTATTATGGAAGGGAGAGATAAGAATTTCTTGTTGAATAATTTTGTAGTCTTTCAAGTGTTAATATTGGATTGATATTTCTCCCATTACAACACAAGACTTCGGCAATTTGAAGAGTTGTTAATAGAATTGGAGTCCTCCATGGAAGATGGATCAACTATTACAATGGTTCCTTTAAAGGTAAAACGCATCTAGTCAAGTCTAGTGAAATCTTCAAGAATTGTGAGGAGAGGCATTGAGGAGAGTTGCAAATAGGTTTGGAGTCTTTTATGAAAAAGGATCAAACATAATTTTGATGGTTCCTTCAAAGGTGACATGCATCTAGTTATGACTTGTGGAATCTTCTAGAATCGTGAGGAGAATATCATTCCAATATTGTACAAACTTATAGATAAAAAGACAAACAATCAAGCAGAAATGGAAACCCTCGCCATAGGCATGATAAAATCCTTAAACTTGGGCCTCAAGAATATAATTTTCGAAGGTGAATCAAAATTTCTAAATGGATGGAAAAATTTGTCGTTGCTCTTAGGAAATGGCCAACTAATTATTATGGATAAAGAATACCATAATATTGATCTCTCCATGGTTGGACCTATTAAAATATCCACCACCCAGGTAGTTTAATGGCTTGCCAACATGGAAATTATTGTTGAAGGAGATAGATTTATGCTTCTAAACAATTCCATGTATGAAAATAAAACAATTGGAAATGGTCCCTTGTAAGTCTCTTAACTCCTAATTATGGCCCCTCCTCGACATTAGGCACCTCCCCTCTCAAGCTTGAGTAATGGCTTGTTATCAAACTTTAATCATGTACTAAGGTTAGTTTACAAAAGTCCCTAGTTGTGCATTGTTTTTAAGTATCTGGCTAAACATGGCGAAATACATGGCTTGGTCACGCCAATTCAAAGAAACCAAGTTGGTCACAATGGAAGAGTGCAACAAGGGCACGATCATTGTAAACAACAAGATCATCGAGCAAAAGATTATATGGTTCTAGTAATTCAATGCATAGGCAATTTATGGCCTTGTGAGGATCTAGCAATGATTTGCAAATAACTAGGAACCGTGATAATATAACAAAGTATGTTGATGACTTAAGGATGTAAGTGTGTGATTGCACATAACTAAACAATGAAAAAGATAGAGAACAATACCCGAGTAAATAACAAACTAGAACACCAAATTGCTTAAGAATACATTTAATGTCAATACAAATGAGTGAGATACAAATAATGGTGTGATAAAAGTTATGTATGATATTGTTGTACTTTATGTAATGTTCCCAAACAGATTTGCTTGGAACATTTTAAGTTTTATGTTTTCTGGTTGTCGTATTTTGTCAAACACTTTGCAAATTTGTCTTTTAGAGTTGTGCTAGGGTTTATTGTGATAGTTTTGATGATGTTTGCAGCAAGTAAAAGATAGCAATGTATCCAATAACATATACACAACAAGATACAGTAGAAGCAACTCAAGTAAATGGCACAAATACC
Source organism: Picea sitchensis (assembly GCA_010110895.2). Lineage (NCBI taxonomy): Eukaryota > Viridiplantae > Streptophyta > Pinopsida > Pinales > Pinaceae > Picea > Picea sitchensis. The sequence goes on from SNQJ01S0002461.1 coordinate 282,204, forward strand.
TCAGATCTGATTTATTAATCATATATAGCTAACCTCCATACAATAGTAGAGTAGATTTGGATCGTATATAGAAGAATAATGCATGTGGTTGATAGTGCCTCCAAAATACAATGGAATGATGAGGATATGACCTCCTAAGAATCCTCCAAGTTGAATACAGAAAATATCCAAGAGCCCTCGCTATATGTGTTGCCCTCCTCTAGCAAAGTGCACCCTTTCTGGTTGTAGAACCCCAAGGAAATTCGACCTCTAAGAAGATGACCTCTGAATCACCGAAACCAAGTGCCAAAATGTAGATCGGATGATATGAAACCCCTCTGGTGAATCTCCTAACTGTTGGGTGATATCTCACCCTCCAAAATACTAGATCCCCTATGCACAATGCACCCTCCTGAAGAGAAAACACACCCTCCTTAGTGATAAGATGAATGGGCTGAAGAATCCACTCAAACAATGATGCAAAAAGGCGTTGGGGTGATGACAATAAATCCTAGGACAATATCTATTGAAGATCTAGACACTGTAAACCAAATTGAACCTGTCCTCCTCAACAAATGCGCACAGCCTGCAGAAAGACTCCAAATCTATGCTTTGCTTCCTCAACTGCTCCTGGAACTTAATAGAAATTGATGTAGAATGGTGAGGGAGGAATATTTCACCTCCTTGACCAAGCTTGGATCAGGAAAGGTGGGTCTTTCACCATCGAGTTGATCTCTAGGGTTTGTTCAGTCAAAACCCTCAAAACCCCCAAGTATCATGGGATCTCTCGCAAGAAGCCAGACATCAAAATCATAAACAACATAATGAGAGAATAGAGGCCCATATCTCTCTTTTATCCCCCCTATTCACCTTTTCCCTCCAAATGACTTTTACTTTATTTTTATTATTATTTAATTAAATCACTTTATTAATTAATTGGCATTTTTTCCTCTAAAAAGTGATTTATTCATCCCTATGGCTTCTCCTGCCACTGAAAGTCACTTCTCATGACCTAATCATGTAGTGCTCTTCCTTCCGATTCCGATGAGCTATTACACTAAGAGGTTTCTCCAACTATTATGCCCAAAATGACCTTCTTAGTGAAATTAATTAAAATATGACCCATAATCACTCAAAATTATGGAAATCGTCGAAATGCAATGGAACCAAAGCCAAGTTGTGTGAAATGGATCCTGGTGATGAAATATGATGAACGATGCAAGTCGGCCCCAATAAAACCCCTCGATATCTCTTGAACTCACTGTCACCCCCGTCTAGCTACTCTGATAAGCATAACACTATGTAACATAACAATGTCAAAAAATGGGGACATTATAGTCCTCCCTGCTAGAATATTGCTTGTCCTCAAGCAATAACTAAATCAATTTGCATGTAATACCAAGATCCCATATCCACCTATGTGACAAGTAGTAAGCTCTCCTAAAGACATGCCCCCCCCAAGTGCTCATCACACATGATACCCAAATGCTCTTGATGAGTAGAATGATCATGTGCACCCAATCCTCAGTCAACTCCCCAAGCAGCCACTCTACTCGAGTATCAACCCCATCAAACTCTAGACTACCAAACACTCCAATCCCTGGATCCCATATCAAGATGCTAGCTGCAATTCCCTATGAAGTATACTCATGTAAGATACCAACACTGTGAATCTCTTAAAGATCCCCAACTAACGGAACAAGTAGATACAATATCCATCCATTAAGGAGTCTCTCACATAAACCCATCTCCCAACTATCGTCTCTGACAGAAGCCAGACCCCCTGCTAACCAAGAAGATGATCTATTGATATATTTGATCCTCAACTAAGGAGATCCATCATGCCACAAAGCATACTCATCTCGACTTACTCTCAAATTCCCCCAACAATGGAAAGAATCAATAATGTTAGTCTTTGAAACCCTCGTGAGCTCTAGAAGAGCACCAAATCCTACATCACATAGCTTTGAAGGTCTCATACCAAGTATCTCGGTGCCCACAAAATTGTAAACCTCTGACCGAAGTATGTTGATAGTCATGATGTCCTGTCCATAATCACTAAAATCGGCCTCCTTGTCAATCCACACTAATGTTTGCGGAGTCCCATTCTCCAAACATACCTCCATGTGTCTTGTGACATCATCATCAAGATCCCCCAAGGAGAGTCTATCTATGTCCTGCTGACGAGTCTGAAAATAGCCAAGTTGTCTGACCATAGATAAATCATGTATGGTCCTCAAGATCCCTAACGGTGCCTGCTGTGACCATAGATCCTGCCAACTGATCTCGTAGATCTCATCAAAAGCACATGTTCATCTCTGCTCCCACTCCTCATCCTGTTGAGACTTTGAACCTGTATCCATCTCTAGAACATACTCTGTCCCACGGATAAGGATGCTCTCCATCACGCCCCAAGCCTCATACGACTGTCTCAGATGAACCACCCCTAGCATGTTGTATATAATCAATTAACTACCGTCAAGTGGTCTCTGCCTACCAACTCTCCATGTCCCCTGCCACTGTTTATCTCCCCCTAAGTTGTTGCCTATGATGAAAGTATCGGGGAAGGCTAATAGAAATAACTGCAACTGTATATAGGACTGGAAAGTATCATAGAATTTGGTCAATCCCAAGGTCTCTACCAAAATCTCATCCATTGGCACCCATGGTGAATAATCACATGTACTCCTCACTAAAATCCAACCATCGGGTACAACAGTCGGTAACAATTATTGGTCAATCATTGTCCATCCATCATCACTCATATTGTTGTTGCTACTATGAAGGTGATCTCCCATAACTATGTACTGCTACAAGGGAGAGGAATCTCCATGTTCCACTAAGTATGTCTCCTCCCTGCAATCCCATGTGTCCCCCTTAATCCCATTGTACACCTCTACAAGCCCCTGTGAACTAACTCTCATCATCATATGCCCCTGTATACTCATGCAAGCCTCTATATCCTCCTGCACCATCATGTATCCAAGGCGTATTGTCGGGTCAACCTCTATATGGATGTCATCCACTCATGAAACACTAATGAAAGTGTCCTCATAACTGCCCCTGGCTCCGGAATCCCTAGGTGTATGTGTAAGACCAATTGTCTCATAACCCCTCGTGAATGGTGGTCCCTGTGACACATAGATATCCTCCAGCATCTCTTGGTCACATCTCTCCATATCCATCAGCGATCCTAGGTGTCCCTCGCGGACCTCCATCAACTAGTGCTTCTCTACCAACCCACCAACATCCTTTGGCGAAGTAGTTGAAGTAAACATCTGGCTCTCTGTTGAGATAGATGTAGTGGATCCCCGACTAGTCTCATCAAGGAGCTCCTCTAATATGGACCTCGATTCCTGAAAGGGTTGTCTGTGCACCTTTTAAGAATCCCCATGTGCTCGCCAACTCATGAGTGAATCAGTCCACCTTAATCTCCTTCTCCCTCGGTGCTATGTGATACATCTCGCCAACCTCCAATAGGTATTCTTTATCCATCAATAATTGTTGGTAATCGACCTTCATCACAGTCACTCTCTCCCTAAGTGTATGGAAGTCATCAATGGCAAGCCCCCCATCTAAACTATCATGTGCCATCGAGGCCCTCCAACAATAACCTGCCACCAATGCGCGTGTATCATCAATGCATCTAGTGGCTTCCATGATCATGTCCTCACTGACTCTCAATTGTCCTGTCAAGTGTCGTGACTCTTGATCACAATCCTACAAAGGTGCTACCGCATGCCTCTCACTGTTAGTGTCAATAATGGAATCCCCAACAACACACTACTCAAATGATAAGGCACTAAATTGCCCATTGTCCAGTGTGCTATTGAGTCCTCCTGTATGCCACTGCACACCATCACCAACTGCTACCCCCATCTGAATCGCACTATATCTTATATGGGCAGTTGTATCCTCCTGTGCGCTCACTCTTCTAATGTCATCTGCACCTTGATCCCATATAGATGTGTCTAGACATGAGATATGGTCATCCCGATCAATAAGGAGTGCATCCTCATCACTGTAGACCGGTCCTAGCAGTGAGTATCCCATCAAACTGTCAGTCTCCATGACCTGATCTAACAATAGACTCCCTAAAAGAGGTGACTCGCTCTCCTCATACTGATAGGTATGTATATAGTCAACTGGCTCCAAATCATGCCTCTCCTCCTGGGCATGTAGATCCATATGTCCCTTGTGTTCAAATGTTACACAAGGCTCCTCTACCACCTCTGAAATGCTACTGATATCCTCATGTGTCATGTCTATCATAAATGTCTGAGAAGGTAAGGACTGTGTCATGCTCAACTCCATGGGAGGAACAACATCCCCCACGCATGATCTCATACCAAGTGCTAATACATATGAATCCCCACAAGTGTCACCACTATGTTGAAGTGTTGAGTCCTGAAAACTGTCTGATCGGGAAGCTAAATAACATGCGCTATCATCATGTCCATCCAACTCTCCATCAGATGCGTAGGAGTCACTAGCCTCATAGGACTACTCTAAATAGGCATCTATGGTTGCATCCTCATGCATCTCCTCATCCTCACTATCACAGTGCACCTCAACAATGTGCACCTTCTCTTTACCCCTGCATCTATGATCTGGCTCCCAAGGCTCTTTGCAACTGTAGCAAGTTCCCTACTACTAATGGGTGTAGGCTCAATTCGGGCTTCCTTCCATCTACTAGCTAGTAGTGATGTATCTACCTCCTTGCCTTCTTTGGCTCTGTTTTCCTCTGCTATGTTGCTCCGATAACGGATTTCTTCCATCTTTTTGGCCCAATGTGTAACCTCATTTTTTCTCCACCTAGGATCTTTGATGGATACAAATTGTTGGAATGTTACTTGAGCCCTGAATGTCTCACTAAGGGTGTAATATTCCTTATTACAATATATGATCTCTTCTGCGAAATCCGCAAACTCCATCTCTCCTCTAGGTCATCAATGTATATCACAGGTTGGCGAAGTAAATTCGCTATGATATCACTGTAATGTTCCCAAACAGATTTTTTTGGAACATTTTAAGTTTTATGTTTTTCGGTTGTGGTATTTTGTCAAAAACTTTGCAGATTTGTCTTTTAGAGTTGCGTTACATTTACTATGATAGTTTTGATGATATTTGCAGCAATTAAAAGATGGCAATGTAGCCAATAACATATACACAACAAGATACAGTAGAAGCAACTCAAGTAAATGGCACAGATACCTCAAATTTGATTTATTAATCATATATAGCTAACCTCCATATAATAGTAGAGTAGACCTGGATCATATATTGAAGAATAATGCATGTGGTTGATAGTGCCTCCAAAATACAATGGAATGATGAGGATATGACCTCCTAAGAATCCTCCAAGCTAAATACATAAGATATCCAAGAGCCCTCGTTGTATGTGTTTCCCTCCTTTAGCAAAGTGTGCCCTTTCTGGCTGTAGAACCCAAAGGAAATTTGGCCTCTAATAAGATGACCTCTGAATCACTAAAACCAAGTGCCAAAATGTAGATTGGGTGATATGAAACCCCTCTGGTGAATCTCCTAATTGTTGGGTGAGATCTCACCCTCCAAAATACTAGATCCCCTATGCACAATGTGCCCTCTTGAAGAGAAAACATGCCCTCATGAGTGATAGGATGAATGGGATGAATAATCCACTCAGACATTGATGCAAAAAGGCATTGGGGTGATGACGATCAATCCTGGGACAAGCTCTATTGAAGATCTAGACACTATAAACCAAATCGAACTTGTCCTCCTCAACATATGCGCCCAACCTGCAGAAAGACTCCAAAATTGTGCCATGCTTCCTCAACTGATCCTGGAACTTAATAGAAAATGATGTAGAATGGTAAGGGAGGAATCTTTCACCTCCTTGGCCAAGCTCGAATCAGGAAAGGTGGGATCTTTCACCACCAAGTTGATCTCTAGGGTTTGTTTAGTCAAAACCCTCAAAACCCCCAAGTATCACGGGCTCTCTAGCAAAAAGCTAGACATCAAAATCATAAACAACATAATGAGAGAATAGAGGCCCCTAACTCTCTTTTATCCCCCGTGTTCACCTTTTCACTCCAAGTGACTTTTACTTATTTTTATTATTCTTTAATTAAATCAATTTATTAATTAATTGTCCTTTTTGCCTCTAAAAGTGATTTATTCGTCCCTATGGCTTCTCCGACTAGTGAAAGTCACTTCTCATCACCTAATCTTGTAGTCTTCTTCCTCCCGATTCTGATGAGCTATTACACCAAGAGGTTTCTCCAAGTATTATTCCAAAAATGACCTTCTTAGTGAAATTAATTAAAATCTGACCCATAATAACACAAAATTATGGAAATCGTCGGAATGCAACGGAACCAAAGCCAACCTATGCATAATGGATCCTGGTGGTGAAATATGATGAACGATGCAAGTCGAGCCCAATAAAACCCCTCAATATCTCTTGAACGCGTTGTCACCCCCATCTGGCTACTCTGGTAAGCATAACACTTTGTAACATAATAATGTCCCAAAATGGGGGCATTACACTTTAAGCCACGCGAAGAACCATGTAGAGCTTGATCACCTTACTCAACCTTACTTCATTATTGGTATTGTTGTGAACCTAGTCAACTTTGATCACCTTGAATGGTTGGTGCATTGAATCTCTCAACTACAATATCACTAGTGTGTCTCAAGGAACTAAACTTAGAGTGGCATGTGTGTTTAGATTTTGATTTCTCATTAGTGTCGATGCCATGTGGATTATATGTTAATGAAGTGTCAATGGTGGGGTGCATTGTAGATCAAAGTGTGGTCATGCACATAGGAAAGCATGACAAGGGCAAGCGTTAGTGGCATGCAAGGACTTAAGCATGGTGAGACCTAAAAAGAATTGAGTGTGCACTATTTTTGGCATGCTTGAGGTAGAAAGGAGCATGGTGCAAAGTAAAATCATGCTTAAGCACATATAAGACAAATTTTTCCCATGCTTTCTACTCTTATTTATACTATTTATATCTTCTAGAGAACATTCTAGAGGAACATCTTCCTAGAAACATAAGCTTTTATTAAGTCTTCTTACATTAAACATATTCACATTATTACATAGGCCTCATTTACTAATGTCAACCTTTATTACTTGGAAAACATATTATTCTACCTACTCAAGGGATTGTGGAGGTTAGGTCCCTAACATGCCATCCCCTTGAAAAATAACCTTGTCCTTAAGGTGTGAGATGGAAAATTGTTGCAGAATGGTAGTTGGCTCCCATGTGGCATCTTCTGGTGGTGTATTCTTCCACTGAACTAAAACTTCCTTGATGGTGCATTGATGGAGATGACGTTTGCAGTGGTCCAAGACTACTTGAGGCTCCAACCAAATGGGGCCTTCTTCATCCAATTCAGGGAGACTAGTTTGAGTCTAAAATTTGGTTCCTGTTGAAACAAGGTATGAATTTTTATCTCTAACCAAAGACTTCGTTTTTTCCTAGTATGGAGCCGCCCTAATTTTAAAAGAAAAAAAAGGGGGATAAAATGAAACCTTTCGCGATTTGGAGTTCGACGTTTCATAAAGCAGTCAATAAAGTTCACAACTCCAAAATCCCGGCGTCGAATTTCCAAAAGGGGTTTTAATTTTTTTTTGATTTTCCAAAAGGGGTTTTAATTTTTATTTATTTTATACATATATATATATATATATATATAGCATATATATATATATATATATATATATATATATATATATATATATATATATATATATATATATATATATATATATATATATATATATATAAAGGGAAATCTAATGTTATAAATCCCAATGTGCTTATTCGCAAAGTACCTTTAAGTGTGATTAATAAAACCCTTAATCACGATCAATGAATCTTAAATCTTTCGGAGTTTCGGGTTTTCCAGTAACAAAGCGCTCTTGAAATATAGGTCTACGAATTCCCAATTCCCGATTTTGAAAAGTCTTAATCATGGCTAATCTTGATTAATTAAGGTTTTAATACAGATGATTAACGTCTGATTTAAGCTATTCGCTTTTCGCATTCGGGGATTACATATGACATATCTCTTGGGTACGTGATCCCCGAAACTCCGAATTGCAAAATCATAAACTCTAAAACAAAGTCTTAAACTTGAATTAAGTCATTTTAAAACATGATTAGTAATCACTAAACTTTTTTTGGGCTTCGGGATTTGGCGTTTTAAGAAACAGTCATTTCGAAACTCCAAGTTGAAATCGCCGATATATGATAATATCCGTAACAGGACGAATTAAGATTTTTAAGTTTAAATGCGTATCTTTGAGCTCATCTTCTTCATTTAAAACATTAAAGTCTTACTGCCTGTCTCAGTACGTCCATTAAAGGATGAGCTAAAAGAACTACAGCTCTGCATTTCGAATTTTATTCTTATATTTTACAATCACGAGTGAGTTGTATTCATCCAGGCTTATAGATTTTCTCGTCTGCAACAAGTTTTCAATCTAGTGCGAACGCTATGGCACCTAAGAGGGTACTTAAGAAGGTTGAGGGAATTGTTGAAAGCACATGTATAGAAGGAGATGTCGTAGTTGATACCACACCCCATGCTATTGATTCTATCAAATCTTGGAGGCAAATCTTCGAGAATCTAAATTACGAAATTAAGAACTTCTCGCATGATTATGAGGACAAACTATGGGGCATAGCGGAGTTTGAACTTCACAAGATAGCAATAGGCCCACGGATTATGCCATATAATGACATGATATATTGGGCCTTAGAGAGAGTAGACGCGAAGACAAGGAGCATTCTGGACAGCCATGGGGTCGTCATCAGTTCCTTTAGGCCATAACATATACAAGTAATGTACATGCTACCCCCTAATCCTAAGTATATTTATAATGTTGAATTCATAGCCGAATTCCAAAGAAAGGAATGCACAGAGGCAGATCAGACATACCCTGATATAATTAGAGGTTGGTGGGGAGTGCCAGCAAAGTTCAGGGCCAATACTCATGGGAAATATGCCACAGCCTCACTAAATGAATACATGGTCTATGTAGCCATGATGCTTTGCAGACTCTTCGGGAAGAAAAGCCCCACTCATTTCCCTGCGGAATGGGTGCCTCTTCGTCATGAAGCGGCTAAAGGTTTTAGCTTCAACTGGGACAAAATCCTATCAGACAATTTATCTAAGGAGGTAATAGAGTATCAAACCGCAAAATCCAAGGGCCAACCAGTGGCCTTCTATATGTCTGCCTACATCATGGACGCCATATGCTTCATGACCCCTTTCCCTCTGATGAATTGGAGTTGGAACCCAACCTCCAATAAACCCATTCATGAATACTATTCTAAGTTGTGGGAAGAAAATGCTAAGGATTCTTTCTACGAAATCTGCCACTTCGTGGTGATTCCGGTGCACCAGTTGTTGTATGGCTGCGTGCCTCCCCGTATTTTTGAGTCAGTCATGGAAAGTCTCAAGGCCGTCGTTGATTGGTTTATAGAAGAAATTTTTTCCTACATTAGGGTTTTCAGATGTTCAATCCCTCCCCACGCACTACCAAAATCCCTCCCTGATAGACTGGTATGCAGGGAGGTGGCTCATCAGATAGTAATAGGTGGCATCGGGAATGAACTAAAAATGGCCCAAAAGAGATTTGGGCCTATTTTCCCTGTGCAGGTTGGGAAATATTCACTACTCAATCTAGGGCATTCCAAGGTTGAGGCAGTCGCATTAGGAGAGACAAAGTTGCTAAATCTCGATCACAGGAAATATGATCCCCATAAAATTATGGGTAATCACCAAGTCAACTGCAATCTGAAAGCATACAAACATGAACAGTCCCCTTGTGACGACATGTTCAGAGGAGTTATAAGTTATGATGAAGTGCTGGCCAGGTTTCAATCTTTGTCACCTGACTTGCAAAACAATTTCCTGAACTTCCAGAAACATCGGAGAAGTGGTTTACCCAGGGTATTACTAGGAGAAGCATCAACTCAACCTCCAGAACAAGGAAGAATACCCCCAGGTTTTGGATCAGGAGGGCAGGATAAAGAAAATACAAGAGAATTCCAGAAGAGACCGAAGAGTCTCCACAGAAAACAAAAGGACAAAAGGCAGAGAACTCAGGAATGGTAAAAGGGTCTCAGACACCCCCAGTGTCTGATAAACCAGATTTCCCTTCATCATCTACAATTCATGGTAATACCTCCAAAACAACAAAGGAGGTAAGATCTATAGAACTAGGTGCTCTCATCGCCTCTTTGACTCCATTACAATCCACTTTCGATTTCCCCTAGCTGGGAACCCTATATGTTAGTGACCTTGAACCCATCTCCAAAGAAGAAATTCCTCCATCTAATTATTTTTTCAGTAAGAAGAGAAAGGCAGTGTTGAAGCAGGAAATGCATCAAAGGGAAACTGAAATGGTAAAGAAGCAAAAAATCATAATAGACAGGCATAATTTAGAGGAAGAAGATTTTGCTACCGAAGTAGCTGGTTCTATGGGAGCATTAGCCACAGCTAACCAGTTCACTGTTGAAAATATGAAAGCACGTTTGAGACAATGAAACCTCATGATCGCTAAACTACAAGGCCAATTAAAGGAGAATGAAAAAAGGATTGAAGAAGGTATAAATAAAGGTCTGGACCAAGCCAGAACCAGGGATAAGCAAGAGATTCAATCCCTGAAAACAAGCCTCAGTGAGATGGAAGAGAGAGTGCAGACAAGTCAAACGCAAGAAGAAATCATAAATCAATTACAAACAAAATTAAAGTCAATTGAAGATCTAGTCATAGATCTGAATGTTTTCCAGGCCCAGTCACTGGAAGTGCATGCAGAACTAGAAGTTGATTTCCAAGATAGAGATCCTCCATAATTACTTCCATGAAGCAAGCAATTCCTTTGATAACATCATCATGAAGGAAAAAGAAGCTAAAGCATCAAGGGTCGCTCTTCAAAGGGCAATCATATGTTCAACGAACGAAGAGACATCCAAAACTACAAAATTATCAGCCACAGAGCAAATCAGAGGTGACATTATGCTCAAAGTATGGGAAGCCAACATAATGGAAAGCAAAAGAATAGTTAAAGAAATCAAAGACGACTGCGAAGAGGTTTTCGATCTCTTAGACAAAGGGTCATTAAACATTGGGAAGGACAATTGCGTAGGGCTTCTAGGGTAGATAAATATTGCGAGACACCAATTAAAGTTTAAAGAAGATCTAAGTGAGATCCAGATGGAGATTTCACAGCTAAAAGAAATGGATGTCACCTTAATCAATAGGTTGTTGATTCAACCCAACTTAAAGTTGCAGTCAATAAAGTTTGCAGATAAAAGAGTTGAAGACTATTTCCCAAAGATACAGAGAAAGGTATATCTATTCGAAGCAAAGGAGTTTCCAGAGCCTCCCAAAACATCTGCACCTTTCCTCAACAAATGCATCGAATGTGTCAGAGCAAAAGAAGGAGAGTCTTCAACATAGCAATAAAGTACCAGTTTGAAAAGTGTAGCTATAAAAATAAAAGAAAGATAAAGAAAATCTTGTAAAACAGTTTTCAGCTTATTTATGATAAATAGCTAGTTCCTAGAAATTAGAGATTCCCCAACCGCCAAGGATTGGAAATTTTGTATAAATGTAAATTTTTAGGACTAAGAAAAGGCTTTTTGGTGGCCATTGTAAGAGAGAAACTTTTTGCAGTGATTAATAAGAATACAAAGCGGAGATTCCAGATCTTGTCAATCCTAAGCTATGTGTTCCCTTTGTTTTTGCTCATAGCACATTTTTTCTTAGGTGTATCTTTGATGAAATGTTAACAATAATTTAGCATAATATTTACTATTGGTTCAAGTTGTTGGGTTATCTAATTATTTACAGTTTTTCCTCTGTACCTGCTGTCAGCAGTTTCAAGACCTGTAGATTATTTAGGATGCAATGGTTTGTGTTTCATTAGAGTTCTCTTGTCTTTCATCTTTCCTCTTTGCAAAGTTAGATTCTTCCATGATCGATGCCTCCTTTTTGTTAAACGATTTTGTGTTTTTCATTCGTCAATATCGTGTCTTTAAAATCTAACTCGAGAACAGGAAACAACCTCTGATCCGTTGAATATTAATCGGTGTTTAAAACTTCTTCTCTTATAAATCAAAATCAGAAAGCAACACACTTTATTGAGCAAAGTTTTAGACCTTCTTCCAACCATTATCCCTCATGACTGTGCCCGCCTTAAGACAACCTAATGTAGAACTCGGTCTTTCTGATCAAACTAGCATTGCCCTAAATTTATTTAACACTATCTTGCAAACATCTAACACCCGGGTCGAATTAGAATGTTCATGGACAGCCATTGAACGAGACATAAGCATCCAAGAAAATTGGGAAGCTCAACGGAGACAGTTAAGGAAGCAACCATAATGGTTATCCTTCAAAGTCGACTTTGTCTACCTTAACTTTCTTTACTCGTATCAGATGCTTTGATGGTATACTTTAGAGCCTTAAAGTATAAACTCAGGAACAACAGTTCCAATCAGTTTATTTAAGCAAAAAACATGGAAAAAATGGATGGAGCTTAGAGTGACTGGGCAGAGACAACTTGTAGGCCATGGGCCCCACACGCTTGAGAATTGTATAAGGGCCATAAAAATTGGGAGCAAGTTTCTAACAATGTTTTTCTTTGAGTCAAGTTTGCTTATAAGGTTGTAGATGAAGAAACACATGGCCCCCTTCAACAAATTGACATTTTGAATGACCCTGGTCTACTTATTGCTTCATGCAATTATGAGCAATGACCAAATTTTATTTAAGGGTATGAAGAATGGCATCTCAGACTACAAGTGTGTTATTGACATCTTGAACCTTGGATACACCTGACAGGTAGAAGAGGATGGAAGGTGGCTTTTGATTGTAGACCGCTTCAAAGGGGGTCATGCGAGTGGTAGCATGGTAAGATGTGTTGTACCACCATTTAGCTAGTGGTACCCACTAAGCCCATTGAGTTTGTCTGTCAGATGCAAAACACCTCAAATATTTTTCCAAGCACTTGTTGACAGCTTCGGTTTGACCATCAGTATGGGGATGATAGGCCATGTTGAGATGTAATTGGGTTCCCTTGAGCTTGAACAATTCTTGCCAAAAGTTGTTGGTGAAAGTTGGATCACGGTTGAAGACAATAGGGCGAGGCATGCCATGGAGTTTGAAGATATTATCCATGAAAATTTGATCCATTGTCGATGTGGTGAACAGGTGTTGGAGGACACATAAATGAGCATATTTGGAAAGGTGATCAACAGAAACCATGATGACTAATTTATTGCCCCATTTGGATAATACTACGATGAAGTCCATAGAAATATCCACCCATATAGTAGGTGGAATGGGGAGAGGTCGGAGCATGCCTGGATTTTTTATGATTTTTCCCTTATTGCATTAACAAGTATCAAATTTGGCCACAAAGGTGAGTATGTCCTATTTCACGCCTTCCCAGAAAAAAAGAATGTTTGACCCGTTCATATGTCTTGTGAAAGCCTGAATTCCTAGTTGTTGGTGAAGCATGAAATTCAAAGAGCACAGTGTATTTAAGGTGAGACGGTTTGCTTAAATACAGGTGACCTTTATAGCGAAGCTCCTCATTATGCCAAAAGTATCTCGGAGAGGCTTGAGGATCTTGTTGCAACTGTTGGATAAGACGAGAAAGTTTGGGATCTTGGAACCATTCTCGATGAACGACTTGTAACCAATTTGCTACAATGAAAGAGAGGGGAAAGAGTGGCCCTTCTTCTCTGTATTTCCTTGAAAGAGCATCGACAACCACATTTTCTTTCCCCTTCTTGTATATGATCTCATAATCATAACCAAACATCTTAGTCACTCATTTATGTTGCTCGGGGGATGAAATTATTTGTTCCAAAAGATACTTGATGCTACAATGATAATAAGGATGGGACCAATCCTTCATAGCTGCGATTTTCTAAGGCTCCACACATACACCATCCTTGCCAACAATATGGCCCAAGTATTCTACTTTGTGAGCTTCGAAAGCACATTTAGACTGTTTAAGGAAGAGTTTGCGCTGATATAATAACTGTAAGACTTGATCCACGTGGGCCAGATGGGCTTGCCAAGTTTTACTATAGATGAGGATATCATCAAAGAAAACTAAGACAAAATGACAGAGGAAGGGGTGCATGACATTATTCATGAAACTTTGAAAGGTGGAGGGTGTGTTACACAGGCCAAAAGTCATGACCAAGAACTCATAATGGCCCTCATGAGTTTGAAAGGCCAATTTTGGGAATGTTGGCCTCTTTCATAGCCAGATTGTAGATAAAGTTTGGTAAAGAATTGAGCATCACCCAACTCATCCAAAAGGTCATCGATGATATGAATGAGGAATTTAAATTTAATGGTAATTTTTTTGAGGGCTCTAAAATCATGGCACATGTGCCATGTGCCTTGTTTCTTGAGTACCATGGCAATAGTAGAAGAATAAGGGCTAGTACCAGGACGAATAACACCCGTCGCTAGCAATTCCTGAACTATTTTCTCAATTTCATTCTTTTGGGCAAAGGGGTGATGATAAGGACAAACATTGGGAGGAATATTGTCAAGGACAAGAGGAATGGAATGATCATGAGCACCACGAGAAGGGGGAAGTCCTTGTGGGTTGTAACATATCCACTACCTAAAATCAAACTTTTTTGTTGTTTTCTCAATAATGGGAATCCCCGAAGCTCACAGCAGCGAGCTTGTCAAGACCAATCCATAGGTCCTTAATTCCCTGTCACGGCCTCTTCTTCACGCGCCTGTGGCATTTCCCCGATGATAATTTCGGGTTTCGGGGTTTCGTGATCCTTGATGACAGGAGTTCCTGTCCTCTCGAACTCCCGATCTCTGATTTTCCGATGCGCTCCTTTTCGCGCTAGCCCTCCTGGCTAAACTCCTGGTCCATATGACCGCTATTTCACAAGACCACAACCTTGTCTCCCATCGGGGTTTCGAACATCACAATGTCGAAATGCGTAAACATTTTGTTCTCGGAATCCCCGATATGACGTCAGCATCCGCTAGTCCCCTGGTCTAGACCTTCTGGTCCACACGACCTCCCTCTATATGACCACAGTCAAATCACCTATTGGGGCTTCGGGGTTTCAAATGTTGAAATGCATTTGTCCACGGAATTGTCGATCCCTCAAATCCCGATTCTTCGCTATGCTGACAGCTGGCCCGCGATGGCAGTTTCCTCCTTATCGGGGTTTCAGACTTCGCGATTGCGAATTGCATAAACACCTTGTCACTGGGATCCCCGATATCCTGATGACCCAAATGTCGATAAATGACTTCCTGTCGGGACCTTCCCCGATGGCTCCAATTGCTGCCACGCGTCCTCCTTTGATGGATGGTCCTGGTTAACTCTCGGGATTTCGCGACTTCCGATGTCCTGGACGCCTCGTCCCTAGGACTCGTGAAATGCCGGACTCCGACTCCCTTCAGATCTCTGACACGCGTCCCAAGTGAATGGACGGTTCAGATCGTTCCTTGCGTTTTCGAGATTTCTGTTGTCCCGACCTTCACGACCTCAGGAACTCCGATTTCCCGAATGCCGATATCCCGATGTCTAATACCCGGATCTCCAGAATCGATGATCGCGTGACATGCATCCTCTCCCAGATGGACGGTCCAGATTTGTGTCCGGGTTTTCAAGGTGAACTTACTCGATCTCCTGTCCACGGGAATACCGATATCCCGACTCTCGACGCCTCGATCACCACCACGTGTCTCCACTAATGGACGGTCGAGATCGTTTCCGGGTAATTTCCCATGGAAATTCCCGATCTCATGTCATCAAGACTTCCGATTTCCCGATATGTGAAACCCCGATGAGCCAACCCTCCTTTCGGGATTTTTCCTTCTATTCACGAGCTTAACCCTCGCGTAACTTCTATCAGATCCGACGGCTGACGATTTTTTTTTCTAGCTAGGATCTAACAGTTCAGATCTATCCCACGTCGTATACTCTCCCACTACTTCATGGGTGTGGAGAAAGGCAACGGTCCAGATGTTCTCATGGACCTTGGGGTCTACGATCCCGATTTCCTCGCTATTCACGAAGATAGAGGAAAAAGGGGCAAGGTATGTAACACCTTTATTTCTTTCGTCGATCTAACGGTCGTGAATGACCATGGGTCTTTCGACAGGATCTCATCCGTCGATTCGATACTTATCCCTATGCTGCTACCTTGAGATTTTTAAGAGGGTCATTCCTCCTCGTACAGGATTGTTAAGACTTGCACAGCCAAGTCCCTTTTACAGGTTCTTGGTAAACCTTTCTAGAGAGGGAATCTCTATGAAGAGATCTATTCTGGGGCATTCCTGGAAACAGATAAGGGGAAAACCACTTCCTGAGAACGGGCTGGAAGTCTGACTTGGTTCAACTTAAGCACAATTAACTTCATTCATCAACATAAGCCATGCGTGGTTTTTCTGTTAAAGCATATACAACTACTAGTACTAATCAAACACCATACAATCATTCTTATAATGAAAACATTCATAGTTCCACAGCTTATGAGCATAGCTATTAAAAGACATATATTCCAAGGTGCCAGAGGCAAGACACTTATCAGAAATAACACCAGGGTCAAGTAACTGCTGAGAGGGGTGCTCGTTTCCACCCAACCGTAGGCGTAGCGACTCCCAACGGATTTACCACTAGCCACCCCCGAGCTGAGACCACGATGCCGTGAGACTGCGTCTCTCTGTCTGCCAGTGACCAGGAGCGAAGGTTGCAATCCTTCCTCTCTGCTATCACTCACTCTGCGTAATGCCAGAGTTCCCCTCGCGTCTGCCCCCCTCAATCGCTTCTATCCCACGCCTTATCCTCTCGCGAGGTTGCGTGTGGCGCGATTTCCCCCGCGCTGGTTAGTCATGATGGCTATACGGACATGCGGTTCACCTCCCCATCCCTCATTAAGCCATCAACCTACCAGCCCGCGGGACATTTAATTCGGGGCCAGCGAGCTGATTTTGGTTCTCCGGGCCAGTGGAGTCAAAATACGGTAATTAATTCTTGGTGGAAGTTAACGCCACCTTTTCAGGTGCCTTCCACCGCCATCATGGTCTCTTTTTCTGCACATCCCCTCTCAGCAGTTCTGCAATAAATTCAAAATATTATTCACATTCATTGACCTTTTCCTCAAGGTCTGTTTACATCACATATTCCCATTTATGAGTTCGCCATAGTTCTTGGCCAGTCCAGTTATATTTACAAGCTGGGGGAAACCATCGACTTCCACCCATCTATTCTGGAAACGAGACCTAGAATCCTATGAGTACTTAGAGGCTTGCAGTCATCAGTGGCAGGTTCTCTCGCCATCGACAATTGGGAATACATCAATGTCTTCGGATCAATGGATTCTTCAAGTGTTCGACCACAACACCTTTATTCACACTTGTAAGAATGTACTCAGTGCGTTGATACCTACTTTCATTATCGGTAGGTTGTCTCGTGTTTGTTAACGGTATACCTTAATGATCAGTAATCAAACGAAGTCTCATCGTGTTCGACCTCAACTTCTTTATTCACATGATGTAGACTTGCACCTTTGGCGGATCGTGTAGAAGACTTGAAGACATCGGTTCGTAGTCACAACTTTCCTGATCTATTACTATCATTCATTGGACCAATACCTATATGACTTCAGTGATCATGGGAGATCATATTGTACTCCATTGTATACATATATCTTCATATTTTTTTTGAGACTGGTTTTCACTGGGCCTTGTTCGCGACTATGAAAACATATGGCATGCATTTACTTTTGTATTGCCTATCCATGGCCATGAACAACTGTTTGGTATATTTCCACATGGATCTGTAGTGTAATTCAAGTTGGTAGCCATGTGTACAAAGTCATTATGAAATGTAATATTCTTACGAGCAACCAGTTCGTCGAGTTAGTTCTCCATTACTCCACTTATGGGAATTATAATATACTCCGGCCAATGTAGATACTCCTCTGACCTCACACATTAGGGGGCATCTGTTATAGCAAGATTTTCCTCACCCCATACAAACTTGCTTATAAGGCCTTTTTTATTTCCCTATGCATACTTGAAGTCCCTTTTTGCAGTTCCCAGAGCAAAAAATTGTATTTTTCCACATATACGTGCCCTAGTAGCTATACAACATGCGCATACGCAGGTTGCACCATTACAGCCCACGTACATCGGGTTTTATGCCCAAAATTAAAAAAATGGTGTCGGGTTTCTATGTCACATCACGAGATCCATGATCCTTGACCTTCCATATACTGGAAACGTTCTAACTCAGCCCTTTTAGTTCCATTTGAAGGCTATAAATGGGCCATATCCAAGCTGTGGAGAAGAACTCAACTTTGAGAGCAAAGTTACTCTAGATAAATTATTCACTTCATATTGAGTCTACATCCCTTTGTCCTTTTAAGTTTGAACACATTGTTCATCCCCCAGTCTCTTCCCTATTTGATGGAGAACCTCATTGTCTCTCTTATATGAGCTTTCCTTTGGTGGAGGATTGAAGTGGTGGAGGCCCAGCTGGAAGGGACTTAGTTTCTCGGTTTCGAACGTGCCGACACAGAAGTTTGTCATTCATACACTTCTGTTGATTACATTTTAATAGAAATAGTATTTTCTCATCCAATTAATGTCTTGCAAATATTTGAATTGTTATTCCATGGGCGTATTTTCTCATACACTTCTGTTGATTACATTTTAATAGAAATAGTATTTTCTCATCCAATTAATGTCTTGCAAATATTTTAATTGTTATTCCATGGGCGTATTTGTTATGAATATTGATGGATTATGCTATTATATGTGCTAACTTTATATATTATCACCATATGCTTGCATATCTTGGTTGTTGAGGACAAGTTGCATGTGTATTTCTTTGAGTCAAGTGCTCAAAGGTGGACTTCATCGAACGTCTGGATGAGGTAGGCTATTTATCTTGTCTTGTTAGCATATTTGTTTATATAGCATACTTGAGATTAGAGTTGATTTATGCAATCATTTATGTCTATTGTGGTTTACCCCATGCCATAGAGTGATTTTCCTTGTAACAGTTGTCAAAAACAGATTGGTGTTTGGAGAGAAGATATTATATGCCGATATGAACAGTAGGGGAGGGGGTCTCAATTATATGGATGGCATGGAGTTGTGCAATAATGCCAGAGTGACCTTTTTTTGAGTAGTTTCTCCATTCGGTGGGAATTGATGATCTCGGGGGATTTTGTCGTGATGCCTTGGAACTAATACTGTCGTCCATCATGTTGGAATCACATGGTTAAATCCTCAAAATCCATGGTGATGGGGTCGAGTGTACGCAACCATTTAGCATCGAGGACAATGTCATAATCGCCCATGTCAATAGCAAACATGTGAGATTTCAAGTGGTAATGACCAATTGCAAGCACACATTTTCAATTGTAGGGGCACATTTTCACGATTCCCCCCTTCATTTCATTGAACCACCATTTGCAATCATGATTTGAATATTTTTGACGACACATATATAACACATGGTCTCTTGGGAAATGCGGTGGTGAATAAAATTGTGGATGTTGTCGTTATCGATTAGGATGATGACTTTAATTTGCTTGATATGTCCATTTAGTTTAAGAGTTTGAGGATAAAATACACCAGCGAGGACATTTAGGGAGATAAGTGGTTCAACTTCTTGCGGGTCATAGGGCGTGGTATGATAATCTTCTAGGGGTAGAGGTTTGGTAGGGGAATCATCGACATCCTCTTCAACAACATCCTCATAAATGGCCATAAAAAGATTTTTCTCCTTACACTTGTGCCCCGTAAAATATCTGTCATCACAGTTATAGCAAAGACCCTTCAATTGGCGTTCAACCATTTCTACTCTGGTTAATTTGTGAACCTTAAGAGGAGAGGAAGGAGGGGTAGGATGTTAGGATCTGATGCTAACCCCTCTTCATGGATCATTAGTTAGTATGATATGTTTTCTATGCAATAAAGGTCGACATTAGTTAACAAGGCCTATTAAATAAAGGAGAATAAGTCAATGTAAGAATATCTAATTGAAACTTCTGCTTCTAGAAAGATCTTATTCTAGAAGTTTCTTTAGAAGATAGAATTAGTATAAATAAGAGTAGGAGGTATTGGATAATTTCTCTTGAGAATTATTGTAATAGAGCGTTGCTCTGCCGGAGGTCACCCCCTCGAAGAGGCAAGTGAACATTGTTTCCTATCAATAAGGGTATTATTTTGGTGTTGTAGTTTCATCTATTGTGTTGTTCCGCTGTTATTCTCTGCAATCTTTTTTGTTTTTAGTTATTATAATAGATCTGGTACCTTACAAGTGGTATCAAAGAACTTTCCTTGGCAGAAAATTGTGGGTTATTTTTTTTCAAGGTAGAGACATAGTCCGACGTCTTAAAGCTACAAAGATCTGTTGTTCAATGCATAAATCTACGGTTGGGGAAGCATACACGCAGGAACTATAAGTGGTACTTAAGCGCACATTGTTGGGCATCCTTGTAACCCCTGTTGGTACCCCTTCGAGTGGTAGTGCATTAGATAGTGCATGTATACAAATCGACCTAGATATCCCGAAGCCCTCCATAGATAAATCGATCATCCTTTTAACTACTATAGTGCCATTGAGAACAACACTTGGGAAGATACTCTCTAGTGCCTGGGTAGTCGGGTAATATGGCTAAGGGCATGGTCTAGCCTCCTTAGTTAGTGCCTTGAGATATTGGGCTAAGTACTATTTTTGGACCCCGCACGTATATCAGAGAGTTACAACACATGGAAAACCCTTGTCTGTTGAAATCCTGAATACCCTACCCCTTGGGACGGAAACAAAAACAAAATAGACAAGATCTATTTCCGTGCAACTTTACCTCGTGTATTTTGGGTGCGAAATTACTACATATTTGTTCTTGTTCATAATTTGGGCCTTTCAACATTGTAGTATTATTCAGGTCCTACCTGCACCATTACTTGAGACCTATCCCATTAGATTCCTCTCTTTTCCCTAATCGCAGTCATACATATCATTTGTTAGCCAATTTTTTTCCCATGGACTCGACCATCTTATTTTTTACTCACCCCATTGGATTCCCCTCGTCGCCCTGATCGTCATGATACCATTCATCTGTAACCCCTTTTTTGTGTGGTCCCACCCAACTATCTGTCCCGACACCTCATCTACTCCCTAAGCCTCCACCATGGTATCCAACCTAGAACATAAACTTGACGCCTTCCACAGAGACGTCCAAGCCACCCTCAAAAATCAATACAAGGAGATGACACAACTCCTCAAGGGTAAGAATTTTGAGCCCACTCTTCCCATTATGAGCATACTCATTATTTTTGCTCTCCTTGGGGTTCTCCACATTCCTGGACCAAGGTGCCCAAAGTTGACATGCATAAATTTGATGGATCAAACCCAGTTGGGTGGGTTTCTCAAATGGAACAATACTTCTCCCTCCATGATATTCAGGATGATGAGACCAAACTCCATGTAGGGGTTTTGTACTTGGATCAAGAATGTTGGAAGTGGTGGCAGTGGCATAGGAAATGTTATCTAGTACTACCCACTTGGAACATGTTCACCAAAGCAATTTGTGCCTGTTTTGATTGAGAATCTCATTTTTTAGGAAGGCTCACTAAGTTGCATGAAACTTGCCTAGTATCAGACTTCATCACGACATTTGAACAGTCGGCTATCCGAACTAAGGGCTTATCTGATGAATTTTATCTTGAATGTTTTCTCAGTGGCTTAAAGAAAGTCATCAGGGCTCATGTGAGCATGCACCATCTTGTTATTTGGTTGCAGGCATGCCAATTAACATTGGAAGCATAGATCATTCTTCAGGCCCCACCCATGAGGGTTGCATTCACCACCTGTCCTCGCCTAAGGGATAACCCCGCTCCAACACAAACCTTGAAGGTCCAAAAGGTATCTCTGGCAGAAATGGTGGAGCGTCGCAAATAAGGACTTTGCTATTATTGTGATGAAAAGTATTCATCGGGACATAAAGGTCGGGAACAAAATTTCTTCAAGATTGATGCATCAACTTCCACTTCCCATCCATACATACCATCAGATAAGGCTCCCGACCAAGAGGACACACAACTCAGTTTCCACCTCAATGATTCAATTGCAACCCTTGTAGAACCAGAGGAACCTGCCATATCTCTTCATGTCGTCTCGGGTATTTCGACACCACAAACATTGAAGATAAAGGGCTACATCAAACATTAGTTGGTCGTGGTATTGATTGATAATGGTAGCACCCATAATTTTATTCACCATCTGCTTGTTGAGGAGCTCCATTGCTTTGTCCACCCAGTTTCTAATTTTCAAATCCACATCACAAATGGTGGTACGATGAAGTGTGGGGGGCGTTGTGAAAATGTCAAACTCCAAATGGGTGATTATCGTCTGAAAATTCACATGTTCTCTATTACCATGGGTGGTTGTGATATTGTATTGGGTGTGGAATGGCTTCACACCCTGGGACAAATTAAAATGGATTATCAAGATTTATATATGAACTTCACCCAAGAGGCTCACAGCTATACCCTATGAGGCCTCCAAGTTGGCTCCCCTAGAATCATCAACTCTCACAGGATCAAAAAATTGTTGAAGAAACGCTACGATGGTGTGATTGCTCAATTTCATGCCATCCAGGTCACTGATTAGGACTCTCTTAAGGTTCCTCCCAACCTACAACTAATCTTGGACAAGTACCCCAGGGTCTTTGAGGTTCCAACAAACGTACCTCCCTCCAGGGGTGAGAATGATCATAGCATCCCTCTCCTTCCAGGCAATCAACCCCCCCAATGTACGTCCCTACATGTATCCATTTGCTGAAAAAAATGAAATAGAAAAGATAGTACGAGAATTACTGGAGGTAGGGGTAATTCAGCCTAGTACCAACCCATATTCTTCGCTAGTAGTGATGGTTTTAAAGAAAGAAGGTGCTTGGCGCATGTGTCCTAATTTTTGTGCCCCTAATCAACTAACCATCAAGGATAAGTTTTCCATTCCTATCATTGATGATCTATTGGATGAACTCCAGGGTGCATGTTTCTTCACAAAATTAGACCTTCACTCTAGCTATCACCAGATCCAAATGAAGAAGGCATATATTTTGAAGACAACCTTTCGAACTCACGAAGGTCATTATGAATTCTTGGTCATGCCTTTTGGCATTTGCAATGCCCCATCCACCTTCCAAAGTCTCATGAATAAAATATTGAAACCTTACATTCAAAATTTTACTCTGGTTTCTTGGTGACATCCTCATTTACAACCGCACTTGGGATACCCACCTTCTCCATGTGGACAAAGTCCTTCATTTGCTACAGGACAACCAATTGTTTGTCAAAAAGACCAAATGTTCCTTTGGGACCAACAAAGTGGAATACTTGGGACACATTGTGGGTCGAGGAGGGGTATGAGTAGACCCCAAAAAGATACAAGTTATGCAAGATTGGTCGCAACACACGACCTTAAAGCAGCTACGGGGTTTCCTCGGTCTCATAGGATATTACAAGAAATTTGTCTACCATTATGGAAAAATTTCTAAGCCCTTGACCGACCTTCTTAAGAAGAATGCATTTCATTGGACACCTGTTGTCGAGCAAGCCTTCATAGATTTGAAGACGACCATGTGCACTACTCCAGTCTTAGCAGCTCCTGACTTCAACAAAACTTTTGTGGTAGAATTGGATGCTTCTGACACTGGTATTGGCGCAGTGCTCACCCAAGATGGTCGACCTCTAGCCTTTACTATCCAGGTGTTGAGTGGTCGTAATTTGGGCAGATCTACTTATGAAAAAGAAATGATGGCCATTCTCCATGTTGTGCAGACCTAGCGGCCATATCTTTTGGGACATTGTTTTTAGACCAAAACATATCACCATAGTCTTAAGTATTTTTTAGAGCAGCGGTTGTCCTCTCCTGAATAGAACAAGTGGTTGACCCAAATGTTGGGTTATGATTATGAAATCATATATAAAAAGGGTAAAGACAATATCGTGGCAGATGCATTGTCAAGACAACATGAGGAAGATGGCTCCCTCTTTTCCTTATCCTTGCTTGTTCTGGATTGGATTGTGGAAGTACGACAATAGTGGTTGACACATACAACTCTGTCCAGGCTAATTCATTGACTTTAGGAGGACCCTAATCCTCTCCCTAGCTACACTTGGCAAGACAATCTTCTCAGGTATAAGGATCGCCTTGTTATGTCGCCATCTCCAGCACTCAAGGCGAGGCTCTTAAATGAGTTGCACTCATTTTCTATTCTGGGTCACTCTGGCTTCCAAAAGACCTATGCTTGTGCCTGTCGTTCTTTTTTTTGGCAAGGCATGAAGAAGGACATCCTTCATTTTGTCACTGAATGTGAGGTGTTCCAACGGAATAAAGGTGAAATTATCAAGTCTCCAGGCACTCTACAATCCCTACCCATTCCAGCTTCTATGCGAATGGACATCTCCATAGACTTTATAGTGGGCCTCCCCAAAGCTGGGAACAAGTCAATCATCATGGTGGTGGTTGATTGCCTCTCCAAGTACGCTCATTTTTGTGAATTACCCCACCCTTTCACACGAAAACTAGTAGTGCAAGTTTTCCTTGATCAAATTTTCAAGTTGCATGCCATGCCCACCTCTATTGTGTCTGGTCGTGACCCGAATTTCACCAGCACATTTTGGCAAGATTTGTTTAAATTGCAGGGCACCCAACTGAACATGAGCATCGCCTATCACCCCCAGTCCGATGGCCAATCAAAAGTGGTCAACAAATGTTTGGAATCCTACTTGTGATTTTTTTCTTCAGACAAACAACACTAGTGGGTGCAATGGATTCCCTTAGCATAATGGTGGTACAATACTTCATATCATACGACCACTAAAATGACCCCATATGAAGTGGTGTATGGCCAACAACCACTATAATCACTACCTATCTTCCAGGCACATCAAAGGTCTAATCTATTGATACAATGTTGCAAGGTCGAACAAGCACCCTCGCAGCTATGAAGGATAACCTCCACATGGCTCAAAATCGCATGAAGCAATAGGGGGACCAACATCGTTCATAAAGGGTTTTTCATGAAGGTGATAAGGTGTTTCTCATAATCCAACCTTATAAACAAACATATATCAAAGCTTAAGGACATCACAAGTTGGCACCCAAATTTCATGGCCCATTTCAGATCATCAAGCATATTGGTTCAGTGGCCTACAAATTGGCCCTTCCAACTACTTCCAAAATCCATCTAATGTTCCATTTTTGTTAGGGTCCTAACCCGCACATAGGTAGATCAATATATTCGGATGTAATAAAGGTCAATATTAATAAGGCCTTTCAATAAAATAGAATAAGGCGGATGTAAGAAGACCTAATAGAAGCTTCTGCTTCTAGAAGGATCTTCATCTAGATGCTTCTCTTAATAGACATATTTAGTATAAATAAGGGTCGAGGGTATGAAAACCCTAGCTGGGAGATTATTGTAGCAGAGTGCTGCTCGACTGGAGGTTGCCCCCTCGAAGAGGCCTGTGAACATTGCTTTCCGAATCAAAGTGCTATTTCAATTGTTGTTCTCATATTATTTATGTGTTACTGTGGAGATTATGCTGGTTATATTACTGTTATTCTGCCATTTCTAGCATTTTTTTTTCTGTTCTGCGTATGTATTATATTTGGTATCTTGTAAGTGGTATCATAACACTTTCCTTGGAAGAAATTGTGGGATTTTTTTTTTAGGGTAGAGACGTATTCTGATGTCTTTAAGCCACAGAGATCTGTCGTTATGCTCATAAACTCGAGGTTGAGGGATTCATACATGCAGGAAATACAAGTGGTTCTTAAGCGCACATCTGTTGGCCACCCTTGTAACCCCTGTTGGTACCCCATCGAGTGGTAGCGTATCAGACAACACATGTGTACGGATCGACCTGGATTTCCTGAAGTCCTCTTTAGATAAACCTATCGGCCGCCGGACTGCTATAGTGTCATCGAGAACAACACTCGGGAAGATACTCTCTAGTACCTGGGTAGTCGAGTAGTACGGCCAAGGGTATGGTCTATCCTCCTTAGTTAGTGCCCTGAGATATTGGGCCGAGTACTATTGTTGGACCCCGCACGTATATCAGAGAGCTATAGCACAGGGCAAATCCTTGTCTGTAGAACCCTTGAATACCAAACCCTTGGGGGACAGAAACATAAACAAATTAAAACCGACCAGATCTATTGTCGCGTAACTTTGTTCGGGTTGCCAAGTAAATACACATTTCTTTCTGGTTAAGAATTTGGGGATTTCATCACTGTAGTATTCTTCAGACCAGAGTATAACTCTGTAGGTGTAAAAAAAAAAAAGTCTGGAATTTTTTTCACCATTATTTGAGACCTATTCCATTGGATTCATCTCTTTGCCCTTATCACAATCATCCATATCATTTTTCACCAAATTTTTTTTACCCCACCCTCTCCTTTTTCAATTCACCCATCCTCATGGCCCATACCCATAGCCAAGAACTGGAGTTTTGCTTCAACACCTTGCAATCTAGTTTCCTCGAGACCCAAAAAGAAGTGAAACAACTCAGTGCTACTGTTGCCTCCCTCGATACATCCATCAATACAACCATAAATGCATCAGTGCAGTCCTCAATCGAGGAATTCAAACAAGAACTGACCACCCAGCTTGAATATGTCTTTGCATCACTCTGCACCAAACTAAAGATCCCTACCGATGACCTTTTTCCCAACGCACCTCCAAAGACTGAAGGTGAACATTCCTCCCATTCCCATAGCTTTCAGCTCCATGAATTTCAACGTGACATACACCTTCCGCGGGTGGATGTAACCAAATTTGATGGCTCAGACCCCACTAGTTGGGTCACCCAAATGGAACATTATCTCTCTTTATACAGAATTACAAATGACTTGGCCAAACTCTGGTATGGTGTTCTCCATCTAGATCAAGAACGATGGCAATGCAGAAAAACTTCCCGTCAAGGGTATATTGCTTGGACCCAATTTGTGACTGAGCTTTATGAATGCTTTGACACTGACAACGACCATTTGGGCCGTTTGACAAAATTGAAACAATCAGGAACAATCGAAGACTTCATAGCTGCATTTGAGCGCCTAGCTTTTCGAACAGAGGGCATGACTAATGCTTTCTTTCGAGAGTGTTTTATCAGTGGCCTCAAGGAGAAGATTCGGGCCCATATTCTCATGGCTCGACCTTCGAGTTGGGTGGAGGCTACTAAAAAAGCTAAAGAAGCACAACAAGTTGTATCCTCTCAAACCCGTAAACCTTCCTTTATCCCTCGCCCTAAACCCATAAATATCACTACTCCCTCTGCCCCATTAAAGATCCAAAAATTGACCAGGGTTGAAATGGTTGAACGCCAACTCAAAGGCCTTTGTTATAATTGTGATGACAAATATTTCCCGGGCCACAAATGTAAAGAACAAAAGCTTTTTATGGCCATCTATGAGGATATTTCGGAAGAGGATGTTGAAACTCCCCTTGTGCCTGAGCCACTTGAAATCACTCACATAACCCCTCCCTCCGACCCTCCCGAAGTGAAACCGATCATTTCCCTCAATGCTCTCACTAGCTTTTCCGCGCCCCAAACCCTCAAGTTAATTGGTTACATCAAGCATCGGAAGGTCATCATTCTGGTTGATAGTGGAAGCACCCATAATTTTATTCATCATCGCATTGCCCAAGAAACCAATTGCTACATCCATGCCATCAACAATTTCCAAATTATGATTGCCAATGTTGGTTCCATGAAATGTGGAGGGCACTGTGAAAATGTGTGTCTCCAAATCAGTGACTACCACCTCAAATCCCATATGTTTGCTATCGACATGGGCGGTTGTGACATTGTGTTGGGTGCAGACTGGCTAAGGACCTTGGGTCCCATTCTCATGGATTTTAAGGACTTAACCATGCAATTCGACCAGGAAGGCCACCAATATAAATTCCAAGGCATCACTGTTGGTTCACCTGAGGTCAT
>SNQJ01S0002462.1:10005-26706 GCA_010110895.2 Picea sitchensis
ACCGACTTGATTAATCCTCAATGGGGATTAATCTAATAATAAAAATAATAATAATGACATGATTAATCCACAATGGGGATTTAATCCAATAACAAAATAATAAGAATGCTCTTCGTAGTTACATTATTTCAACAATTTTCCCCTTGATGAAAATTGTTTCTGTGTCTTCTGGTTTACTCCTATTAAGTTTATGGCTCTCGTGGTGAGGATAGAGCGAAATGGCCCGCAAACCTTATTGTCCCATGACGACACGACAAGTAGGCTTTCCTAGGTCAGTTGGTTAGGGTTTGTTCATTCGTTTAATGGGTTTAATTTAGAAGTGGCCAGAGCGTTTTCTAGGACTTTTGTTGGAACCAAAGCTAAAATTAGGGATGTTCAGTTATAGGTCACGGAGGAATTCATTGCTAAGGCAATGAGCCTTCCTCAGAAAGGT
This sequence comes from Picea sitchensis, assembly GCA_010110895.2. Taxonomy (NCBI): domain Eukaryota; kingdom Viridiplantae; phylum Streptophyta; class Pinopsida; order Pinales; family Pinaceae; genus Picea; species Picea sitchensis. Next base: position 10,439 of record SNQJ01S0002462.1, read on the forward strand.
GACAAATGGTTTAAAAACATGAAGGTAATTGATATTCCATGGCGGTCTCCGTTGACATCCAAGAAGCCGCAATACCACATAAAGGGTATTCCATTAGAGCTATTTAACACCAGTTGGCACATTCTATTGTTGATAATTAAGTAGTTCATTACCTATGAAGGGCGTTACGACCTAGTTTTCTATTTTCACATATGGTTTCTTATGGTGTTTCAGGGGTTTTGTTTAAACCTGCCCTTCTACTTACTTTGAAGCCTACAAAAAATGTCTAAATTCTATCAACGACTAAGCCCTAACCCTGAGACTAACTTGTTTCATCACGACCTAATTTGCATCTTGGTTGAATTTCATTTGGTTAGCACATGGGACAGTATGGAAGGTTTTCTGGTAAGAAATGATTTTTTACCTCAGAAAAATGACCCTATAATCAATTTAACACAGGTTGTTGAAGATCCTTTCTCTCCCAAGGATTCACCTCATGATTTTCGAATTGATTTAGATTCATGATGACCCTATCGTGTCACCTGATGCCCAAACAAATTTTTTTCCTATGGCTAGATTGGCACCCAAAAGACATGGGTTTGTTCCTATGAAACCCTTATAAGTTGTCCTTATTCATTTGAGGAATCAGTTGTTAAGTGTTGTTGATCAATCATAGTCTATGAGACCAATAGTCAAGGAGAAACATAAAGAATCAGGTAAACAAACTAGGCATTTAGTGGAGGTTTGTGAAGTCGAGATTAAAAACAAAAGGAATGGACACATCCTGTCTAGAATGATAAGGAACATGCACAAACAAAGGAATGATCCCATTCAAAAAATTATGATAGAATATTAAAACTCTGTTGAAAGTACAAGCCTAGACTTTGCAGAGGATAGTCATCCCCAGTATGAATTTGTTTCTAATTCCCCCCCATTCCTCCAAGATTATGAGGGATTCTTAGGAATTCGGGCTGATATAAAGGATACGTTGGTGCAAGAAAATCCTTCAAACTCAGACCACCAACAATCACTCCCGAATTTGGAACCTGTGTGTTGTCACGAATGCTTAGCATGGGCCCAGAGGTATTACACAGACGTCCCATATTTGCAAATGTGCCTTAACCAGGTTATGAGGCAAAATAACGAACTTGAAAGAGACAATAGAGAGTTGAGGTTTGAAACAAATCAAAGTGTTCCCCGGGAAAACAAGAAACCCAAGAAATCTGGAGATATTATTATTAATAAGTCAACAAATGTCAATGCTACTATGAGATCAAACATGCACGAATCTTCATTTTCCGATGTTTAGTTTGGGTCTCAAAAAGGAATGACAAGATTATCTATGCGATGCTTGCTTAATGAAGAATCATGAAGTATTTATGTTTAAAATGTAGGATCTATTTCAAACAACTCATAATAATTTTTTTGAATGATTGTTATAACAAACTTTTATAAGTTGTTATAAACATTATTGTTATAAACTCATGATAGTATGTGGTTTTAAAAACACTCTATTTATGAATATTTATCTCTATCATGTGGATATGAGAAGTAGATCATTGTGGTGTTTGAATACTCAATTAACTTTGATATCAAACAGGGTGAAATTTTTGGGAGATGGACTACTAAATATTTTATTGAAGAATATAGAATCATGTTTTAACTAAGGATTTTGTCCTGCAAGTTAAAGAGTTCAGTTTGCATTATAATATCTTTGTATTATGATTCATATTCTCCAAAGTAATTGATTATGAATTGATTAAAATTAGTTTTAGTATGTTTTATCAATACATGGTTAATTATTATCAACTATACATTAATTCTTTCAATCTTTTAATAATCCATGATTCTAAATTGGATAGTCTCAGGTGATTCTATCATTTTGATGCAAATCTTGAAATGTATTGAATATGTTCATATACTTTGATTTTGCACAGATCTATTTGTCCAATGGAAATTTATTTCTTATTGTAAATGGTCATTTATATCCTCGCCTGAGATTAGTGATAAAAAAGTTTTTCTTTCTGTATTATGAATGAGATTTGAATTGTCAAAGTGAAGTGACTTTCTCTTGGCATTTCCATAGTCTTAGAATTATACAACTTTCTTCTATATATTTCTCTTAATAAGCAGGTTGCAGGAGAAGTTTGATACAGGAAGGACCATACATAGTTTTTCTTTTAATATTGACCAATTTTAGGTTAGTAGTTTTTTTTTATGCTTTTATTATTTAATTTTGTATTTTCTTTGTGAAAGTAGATTCACCTTTAGGCTTAAAAACTTTGCTTATTTAAGTCAGAACATTATCATTTTCTTTCACTCTTTTCTTTTCTTTTCAAAGGTAAAAGTAGATTAGTAATTTATGTTAGATCTATTTACATTTTGCCTGAGATTTAGTTCTCTTATATATACTTAGTTTCCAAGGTTTTTAGCAAATCTTGCAAGCTGTATATTTGTATACTTTGTATATATAGAATATAAATGTACATAGTAGATAATTGGTTAGTTATTTTAGTTTTATAGTTTAGATTATATCCCTTTATCGGTCAACGGAGCCATAAAACTTGTCAGGGTGAGTCATCCCAAACGACTTAGTTTACTTAGACAACCTCAGATCGAGCTTTCCCTCATAGTTGACGGTGTGTTCACATATGCCCGTCAACACATACCCTTTTGGAGTATGAACAATCCACAAATATATGAGTCATTGTTTTGGCTTCTGGTTTGTAGAGGATGCAACAACTAGGACCATGCCAATTTCATTTGAGTCCATTGTCCCATCTCAAAATTTTGTTGGATAAAGCTAACTATGCAAAGATATTTATCTTCAGAGGACAATTTAGATCCCAAATTAAAGGCCACCACCTTTTAGTTCCTTCTTCTAGTGGCACATGAACTATGGCTTCATATCCCAGTTTCATTACAAGTTGTCCTATAGATATATTTTTTAACCATAGCAATACGTCTTCTTTTTTAGATATTCGAATAGCACTATGGGCCAAGAGATGAATATAACCATTCCATTCTTCCACTAGCATCACCAAGAGATCCAAATCGTCCGCAGACTTCCATACTTGAGTCCAATTCCTCCCATTACTAAGAAACTCAATGTCATTAAGCTTAAAAAACCCATGTTACTAAAGTTCTCACTTCATCTCTTATGAGAGCTTATAGTTACATGTGCATCCTATCCATGGTTCATCACCCACCCGAACTCGTTCCCAGTTGTTGACCTTCCACGCAACCCATTGTGAAAGAATAAGAAATGATTTTATTAAACATTTCCATACAATTGAAGCTCCTTTTGACGAGGTAGGATAAGAATGGATACAGTCTTTGACTGAGAGATCTTTTCAGTATTTGTTTTTCATTAAATTTTTCTGCATACCATCATGAATGATCATTCTCCATACTGTCTTTGCACCCAAATCCTAAGAAAATAAATACATATTAGTAAGATCGCAACCACCATAATCTTTCATATGTGCTGAGGTTTACCACTTTACTAATGGAATGCCATATTTTTGTCTTCTACCCATCCATAAGAAGTGAAAACATTTTTTTTCTGGATTTTAGCCATAATTCCTACTTGTTCCCCATTGTTAGCCTTCCATGCAACCATTTGTGCAATAATAGGAAAGTATTTTATTAAAAATTTCCATACGATTGAATCTCCTTTTGTTGAGGTAGGGTAATAATTGATCTAGTCTTCGATTAGGAGATCCTATAGGTATTTATTTTTCATTAAATTTTCCCATAGACCATCATGAATGATCATTTTCCAAAGTGTCTTTGCACCCAAATATTGAGAAAATAAACAAATATTCTTAATGTCCCAACTCCCATAAGCTTGTGGATGTACTAAGGCTGACCATTTTACTAACAAACTGCCATATTTTTGTCTTCTACCCATCCATAAGAAGTGAAAACATTTGTTCCATATTTTATCCATAATTCATTTTGGAATATACATGACAAAAATCCAATATATAGGTATGCTTTCAATCATTATTTTTACCAGGATGAGCCTACCACCACATGATAGCTAGCGGTTGCACGAAACCATAATTCTAGCTTCAATTTTTTGGAATAACCATAACTAGTCATTGTAGCGGTAATCATTAGGCTTCAATTGAAATCCTAAGTACTTCAAGCCATTGTCCAGAGGATAGTTTGGATACGCAGGAAAGGTGATATGTATTCTATCTATAATAAGTGAAAAAATGATTACTGAAAAAATGTACGCATTCAAGTAATTGGAAATATGATTATAACCAAAATCATATACAAGTATTCTACATGCAAAAGACAACATGAATAGTCATATTGTACTTATTAAAAATAATATCTTATTGGTCCTTTTTCAGGTAAAATTCTGCTTAAAGAATATCTAGTTCTCTAGAAAACTATATTTTATTTTCTTGAAGTTAATGCCAGCACCCAAATTTTTGGGTAAATATCGCATGTGCGCACAAATGAAATTGTGTGTGCCTATTCCAGTTTTGTGCGCACTCAAGCAATTGCATGAGGGGTGACAAGACGCACACACATCAGTTTACGTTTTGTTATTGTGCGCCAATTTAAGTTCTACCAAATGTGCGCCAATCTGAGTTTTGTGATGTGCACCAAAAAATCAAGAATACACCGCATGCACACCGGAATAAAGAAAGAATCTTTGGGAAATATCCCCAAATGATTACTACAAGCAATGCGAGGGAACTTGGAGAAGAAAGACAATGACATGAGAATGTAGTTGAGATTTCCACGCTTTCAAAGAGGCTACATAGAATGCATGCATGTGACAGAAGTGTGCGGGACTGGAAGTCAGAGGAGGGAGTGGAGAAGAACTAAAAGTGACAGAGTGCCAGAGCCGAGAAGCAAATAAAAGGGAGCAACGACAATAGAAACAAAGTTAGATTGTTAGTAAATTGGTTGTTGTTGTGATAGTTGTGGGTATTATTGTCATTAATATTTCTCTGAGCCTATGTTTTGTAATTTCCTTGGTTGGAAGTATGATTATGTCCCAATGGTAGAGTATGAAATGAAGTGCATGGAACTATGTAATGTAACACTGGGAAAATATATAAGAGAGAAAGGCTATGTTGCTATCAATGAATGAATTTATTAATGTATGTTTGTGATGATGGAAGGAATATAATAAAGCTACAGTAATTTTGGTCCCATTATGTGTTACTTCTACATTAATGGAATGTGTGTATTATTGTTATATATTGGTGTTTCCCACTCTTAATTGTTAAGTAGTTTTCAATGGATTGTCTGAATGTCAACCCAGATGGAATTTTTTCCAATTAGTCCTTCATCATCATCGACAAAAGACTAGATGGTCCATGCAATCCTCATGGCGTCTCAGGTCAGACCTTATTCAATCTTTGTTTGAGGATTGATATGCCAATGCCTAGGGGTTTTTGTTGGTTAAATCTGTAAAAACCCTAGGTATTCAACCCCCTAGAATTAAGAAATGTGTGTGCAAGCATGAATGAGCCAACAAATGGTTCCATTATCGGGACCTGAAAGTCTTGTATTGAATGGTGAATGTAAATAATGAGGTGGTATCCATCTTAGGAGGAAAATCAAGATTGGTTGACTACAAAGGAAGATGGGTTTTCTCAAGGGGAACTCAAGGCCTGGATGCCAATGTGGAACAATGGAAGAATAGGTATCTCTACACTAATATGCATGAAATTTTCTTTGTTGGATTTCCATTTCTTTTGTATGAGTGATTGAAGAGGAAGACTGTTAGAAATATTTCTTTGAGGCCATTAGAACTAGTAGTTTTGTATCAAGCCATAATTGATAGGTTGAAAGCATTGGATAACAAGTGGACTTGATTCATTGACTTATGGTTTTATTGGGTGAAGGAGGGGTACACAATTGGATTTTCTATGGAGTACACTAATTCTTTCAGGGAAGATGAAATAAAGTTCACAAAAGGCCCTAGGAAAAGGTTGTTGGAAGAAATCCCACATCTTTGGACAAAACCAATTTCATGGAGAAGGGGTTCATGCACATGGAGCTTGACAAAATGGTTGAGTAGAATCCCATAGTACTAGGGGGGGATGAAATGATGAGGGAAAATTGAGAGAGGAGATGGATCCATTGGGGAGGATCCATAGGTTGTGAAAATGAGGTGAGGAATAGGATGGACCCAGAAGAGAAAATGAGAGAGGGAGCCAAAAGGTATGCAAGAATATTTGAGTCAAGAAGGAGAAAAGAACAAAGAAGTAGGAGGAAGTTAGAAATGGGAGCATGATGAGGGGTCATGCCCAGAATCAAGACGAAGGACACTGCACCAAGAGGAATTGTAGAAGAGTGTGTTGTGCTAGAGAGGAGCACATATGAGGATAGGTTTGTGAAGAGGCATGACATTGAGTGTAGGGTTTCCAGTGAAGATACCAATAGTAGTGGTAGTATGGTCTGAGAAGATGAAGTTATAACCCCTTGTCTATTTCAGAGTGTCGCAACTTCAGAGGAAGATGAGGCATAGGAGAAGGAAAGGAAGATGGAGGGTGCCCTAGTGGTGGGGGATAAGAGATATAGATAGTGGATGGTATTGTGCGGATGCAGGTAGAAAAATCTCCCAGTTCCCTCACAAGAAATTTTAGAAGAAGATGGATTTACCCCCCTTGAACCACCCCCCTTGCACATTTGCAAGCAAGAAGAAAGAGAAACAAACAATGAGGCAGTTAGATTAGAAACAAGAGTAGGAGAAGAGAGAGTGGAAGTGACGAGTGAAGAATAATATGAAGTGGGTGCTACTTTACTAGGAAGAGTATGAGTACTAAGATCCCAATTACCCAACAATAATTTTGAAGGAAATAGTTTGAGGTTAGGGATGGAAAATCAAGATAGTACCCTGAAGCTACTTGTGTTCCATGGGATGGGTTGAGATTATGAAGAGAAACATTAGTTCACCTATGAGGCCATATGGTCTGTGACGAGGATCACAAACGAGGCATTGAAGATTGTGCTGCTGAAGACCACAGTTAAGGACAAATCTATGACATGGTACATGAAGTACAAGGTTACTGCGCCAATGTAATAGTTGAGGTCCCTGATAGAGATGAAATGATACATGCTTAAGGAATTCCAAAATATTAATTTAGAGTATCAATGTATTACATAGATCAAGGAGATTACGAAAAAACTAGGAGAAACTGTGTGGGATTATGACCAACAGTTCAAGATTTTGTTGGATATCATGACGTTCTAGATCCAGGACATAAAACACAAAGAATGGTTTATTGTGGGGTTGCTTCCACATATCCGAGTCCTACTCACCCAGCACAAGGTGACTACTCAAGCAGAAGCAGTGGAGATTGCGATACGTTTGGAGGCTACGCCAGGTGGAGGAGAGACCTCAACAATATTGGTGCAAGTACAGTCTCAACTGGCCAACCTGACGATGAAAATAAAATATATGGAAAAGGAAAAATTCATGTGTGAGCACGTATGGCATACCACATGTTGGTCTGAAAAACATCACAGGGATGAGTGTCCCATGCTTGGAAACTATGTGACAACGGGTGCTCTCTAGCAGGGCCAAAAATGAAGAGGAGAGAAATTTGTAGGTAGTGGGGCCATGTACCACCCTATTGTCCAATGTTGGAGAAATATCAGAAAATGCATCACACTCCATTGTGTGAATTCTGCAAATCCATGGGACATGATGTGAACAACTGTTGGTCACTCCAGTTGATGCAAGACCATACCAAATATGTCTTTCAGGTTCAAGAGGAATAGAAGGGTAGTGATCATGGTGGTGATGAGAGAGGTTTCTATCAGGGAGGTCCCATAGGTGACTATGGGTGTGGTCGTGAATGACCATATGGAGGTGGGGGAGGTCGACCCCCCACTTGTTTTAACTGTGGAGAAATTGGCCATGTTTCAATATTTTATACCATACTGCGTGCTCTCTGTGGGTATTTATACAACCTAAATCATGTTACAAAGGGCTGTCCCAACTTGTTGAAGAAGTGGGAAGAAAAGAATACACATTGCAACATGGTGACTACAGAGCCACATGGAAAAAAGAAGAATGATGATGAGGTTGATGTTTGGGTAATAACCCATGAAAGAGCGAAGATGAGAATGGACTCTGAGCATGGTGAAATTTTAGTTCAAAGGCCAGAGGGGAAGATAAGAAAGGAGGCACAACCCCCTCAAGTTTGATGTTGCCCAGTAGAAGTAGTTTTTAGGCGATGCACATAGGGCCATAGAGGAACAAAGAGAAAGAGGAGAGCTACAACGTGTGACATAGAGGTCACTTGAGGAGGCTCATATCTGTGAGGAATTTCAATGAGAAACACATAGTTTGTTGGAAGAGGCTGGCACCTGTGAAGAATTGTAGCACACCATGCAAAGATCGTTGGAGGAAGCTCGCACCCAAAAATAAATTCAATGCATGATGCAGAGGTTTTTGGAGGAAGCATGCAGACATGATGAGATGTGATGTGTCAAACAAAGAGAAATTGAGGAGTAGGCTCATGAGGAGTTGAGGTGCATGGTGAGCGAAGAGGAACTGCATGACTTGCGTCACGAAACAGAGACTGAGGATCAAGTAAGTAGCTTCTTATGTTACTGTTTGAGATTGTTAAATGATCATTATGTCATGGGAAATTTGAGGCAGATGTTAGCAACCTGCATGGAGGAACAAGGGGAGAAGAGAACTATAGAAACCCCTCTCCCAAAAAGGGATTTATGTCAGATCAACAAGTATAAGCACACAAGCAAAAAATTCAAGATGATAACTAAACTGGGGATTTATGAAATGGATGGGGTCACATTGGATCCGGGTTCCAACATGAACATATTGCCAAATAAGTAATGGGAATTGATGGGTAAACCACGCTTGGTTAGTTTCCCATTTAGTTTTTGTTGGCAAATCCATATAGGATCTATCCTATAGGTCGGTTGGAGAAAGTTGAAGTGAACATAGAAGGAGTGAAGATGAATACTTACTTTGAAGTGATATAGATTATGGATGATTATGATCCCTACCTTGCATTACCTGGCATGGATTGGGCCTTCGAAAAAAATGCAGTATTGAATTTGAAGAAGCGATAGATGTTGTTTGATATTGACACCTTGTGCATGGTCTCACCTTTAGATCCTAATGAAGGCGATAGATACAATGATTTGGTATATGAAGATGTGAGTATATCAGTTATTGAGAATATCTACAAGATCACGAGACACAGGGAATATTATCTCAATCCCACGTTAGATGGGGAATTGAGCTGGAGGAGTGTGAAGTCATACGACATTAATTCATATGACACCATGGAAAGGTGGCATAACAAGATTTATGAAGTTTCAACCAGAAGGTGTGTGCATATTACCACCAAGGTGCGCAAAAAGGGACCCTACCGATTTGATAGGTCTTATCTGGTGGATTTGTTTATTACATAGATGAAACACATTCTTGAACACCACCGGGTTCATGCCCTTGATACAATGATCATAGAAATACCTATACAATGTTGGGTCATGCATTAAGACCCTTCATGTGAATGGGAGATAATGGAAGAGTCCCTACGAAAATTATTTAGACTTGACATAGATATTCATCTATACATGTGTTCTTGTGAATGGAAGTGGATATCGAAGCAGTGACGTGGGGTATAGAGCCAATAACTGAAGGCCCAACACGTGCTTCCAAGAAAGAACTATGTTCCATCAATTCCTCAGTTTTCTACGGGACAAGTAAGGGAGTTGCATGTGTGGAGGATGGATATGGCTACACCATATGCTGTAATAGAAAACAAATCCACCCGATCAATCCCACTTAACCCCATTGAGAAAACATATGAAACCTATAGGGGTAAGGAAGTAAGGAGTAGTCATTGGATGCCACCAGATCTAGAAAGGCCAATACCACTTCCGTAATGGAGATAAATTATCGGAAGGGAACATGTGAAGAGACACTGCAATCCACCAGGGTTCACTAAGACCAAGTAACCAAGGGAGAACTGATGCAGGGATGCGTAGGAATCATATGCGGCACCCTCGAAGAATAATACTTGCACATGTATAGAGATGTCACTATCACAATTAATGTATGACAAACCCAATATTTTCATTTCATAAAAAGTGACACCTTTGTTGTATGGTACCCAAGGGAGAGTTTATTAAGTTGGTAACTAGTAGTAAGCGTTCAAATCCCACCCGAATATTACGCATGTTTGGAAATAAAAGGGGGTGGCCACACAACAGGAAGGTAAAAGGACTGATGTGGCCCAAAATTTTAGAATTCCAGTGGGGCCACCTCACTAAGCTCTCAATCATTTACGATTGATAGGATGTCTAGGATGGTATAAGGAGGAATGGTCTGGTGGAGGTCGAAAAACACAACACGATAATCCGAGTTATTAACGATTTGATAAATACCCTCCCAGTGGTACCACCATAACCACATGGAAAATTTCCTCTCTTCAATTTAATACTTCTCCAACTAAGCATTGAGATTCCTTTTTCTACAAGAAAGAGTGTAGAGCTTCTGAATGGTAGAAGAGTTCAACAAAACCAAGTAGGACTACAACATACTCAGACTAATGCTACTAAATAGAAAAATCCATGAGAACAATATACATGGCTTCATCAAGTGGAGCTCGTACTAAATCTAATACCATGCAATAATGACAGATAATGGAGCCATCATTGCATCAACATGTGAGCTTCACCGGATCCCTTACAGGAAAAGTGTAGAATCTGAACTTCATCAATTACGACATCTGAGACCCTAATTAGTTACCTTCCTTGGATTTTCACAACTATGCAAAGGTGGTTAAAAGTGCATACCGCTAGCAACTGGTGATCACACAAGAGTGATTCAGACCTCTTTACTAGGTCGACATATTGTCCTTGGTTGATTTCCCTCACTTTGGCCATGGGGGGTTAGTGACCATTTGTGTCTTCCTTTTACTCACTTGCCTCCATGAGGGATACCTTTGGTTGTCGGGGAAATATCTAGTAGATGCAACATCAATTTAGAGGGTTATAAGCTTACCCATGCATGATGAAGAACCCAAAAAAGTATGGGTTGCTAAATATGCTTCCTAGGACGAGGTATATGCTAAGTACATTAAATGTTGAGGCATGCATGGGGTGGTCATTTCTAAAATCAATGCTCGACTAGCTCGGTTTGCCACCCAACCGCTTTCCTGTAAAATACTTCACAATTGTTCAAAGGAGGAGTGCCCAGTTAGGGTGGTTGTTGTAGTTGAGCGGTGTCTCGCAGGGGTCCAGATGGCCTAGGAATGTTACATATTAAATGAATTCATTGATGACTATTTGGATGCCCAAAACCTTGGGAAAGAATTCCATTATGGTTGGATTTTGATACTCATCGTCGTTGTCATCTGGAGCCCCCCTCCAAGATTTGATTGAGCTGTCGGGACTATCCCTATGTTTTTCACCCATTGACTCCTAAAAATGCATGAAATAAAGGGCCCTCTCATCTATTGAATCCTCAACACATCATTAAAATTTTAAATTTTTGGGTACCACTTTTCCTTTTAATCATTTTTTTCCTTCTTTTTTTGGCTTTACATATGTTGCATATTTGTATTTTGTTAACTTTATGCATTTTCCCCTTTGTTTTATTTGCATTTAAAATCTCAATAAAATCCAAAAAATCTCATATTCTGCATTAGGGAAGGAAAACAAAAGAAATAGTTGAAAAGAGAGAAAAATCGCAACATTCTCCAAAAACATGTCAATGAACTCATTGGGGGTTCAGGTTGAAAGAACTTAAGAATCAACTTTTCAAAATGCCTAATGTTGAGAAGAAATAGAAACAATATTCCAAAAGACCCGACCCGATGGAGCCTTAAAGAATTTGCCAACAATTTCATCAACATCGGGGGTATTCGCTAAAAAATATGAAGAGTTATTAGATTCAGCCAATCCTTGATGGGAATGTTGGTGTCGGTCGAAATCACATGGACAAGAGCATAAAATCAAGGTTCTTCAAAAGTTATGCTGAGATTATTGGGATCGGGGCAAAGAGAATGAGTCAACACAACCCAAATGCCCGATCCTGACAAAAGCCTAAAAGTGTTGATGAACCATCGATGTCGAAAGAAACTCAAGTGAGTTTAGAACTGTAATGAACCGTGCCAATCATCGATAATCCATCGAGAATCAATGACAATTGTGGGATTTTCAAACACAATGATAGATTTTGTCGATCACTGATGAGACCAACGAGCATCAGTGGAAATCATAGAGGTTTCAAGAATGACAAAGGATCTTGTCGATCAATGATGAACCACAAACCTAAAGATATATCTCAGCCATTCGATCGGAAAGAAGAACAAATATTGTCTGTTAAAACTTTTCACATAAGTTGTGTCCACTTCGATGGTCGTACAGGGTCCACGCCACCATCCATATCACTTTCAACATCATATTTTGTACCTCATATTTCCATGTTAGTTTCCACATCATCTACCATGTCATCATTGTACGAACTTCTCTTATTAATCATCGATGTTTGGGGGTTTTAGTGGGAACATTTGGTAGGTATACATACACTTTTGTCGACGTTGATGAGCTTGTCGGGAGCCGGAGAAGATTGAAAATATGTGGAGTTCTTGTGCAAATAGTTTTGGCCAATCACCAATGGGATCATCGGTGTCAGATCAAACTCATCTCAAACGAGAAATGGGATATGGAAAATGACCCATGTCGATGAAGCTTTCCTTAGAAAATATGAGTCATTAGATTATGAAAATGAACGAATATGGACTATCTAAAATATTTTAGTCACACCAAGTCCATTTTCTATGGTTTTATTAATTACACACCATTTCACATGTCAACAAACCATGAACTCAGTGAGCATCGACCATATTATCAAGCCTTACAATTCCAACACAAAATGTGTTCTCTCGATCGCCAATGCCAATGAAACAAATTTTAATAGCTTAAATTTTATCCATATGATCACAAGCAAGAACAAATCCTGGCTGTTGGTCCTCCCTCGTGAGTTTTTCTAAAAAATGCCATATTTTTCCCGAGCGCAAAAAACATCTAAAAAGTCGTCGATGAGAGAAGAAATCAGTTTTCTATTTTTGTGATAACTTTTGATCTGAACTCTATTTTAGGTGTGCCTTATACCATTGGAAAGGTCTCGCCTAGATATACAACATTTTAGTTATAAGTTTTTCATGATTATTTGTTTTTTATTTACGCATTTTTAAATAAAACTACATGTATAATTCTTACGTTTTTTCATGATAACTTGTGATTCTGATCCTCGTTTTGAGAATTTCATAGATCATTGGAAATGTATCTTCAAGAGATACAACTTTTGTTTAATAATTTATTTATTGAATTTGCATGGTTTGTTTTAGTTTTGTGAAATAAGGGAAATCAAGATCAGGGAAGTGACTTGAATATTTCGTTTTAAGATCAATAAATTGTTTTATCTAATAAATTTATTATGAGAAGATATGTGTATTTCTAATATACATTTTTTATGATCCAGGTACATGCAAAGGGAATCATTTAGCATGATGAGAAGAATTTCAATTTTGCATGTTGCAAACTAGTAGATTTCTGTCATGTGACAAGCACAAGCATGAGAATAGAGTTGGAAGAATTGGTGACTGGGTCCATGAACATTCCAATTTTAGAAGTGAATGATTACTAAATATTGAAGAACAACTCAACCAGAGTTAACTATGCCTAAAATAAAACAAAAAAAAACAAATTAAAGATGCATGCATGAGGTTCCTAAAGAAATAATAGTGGGTTGAATTATTCAATAAAGGAAAGATTTATGAGGTTGAAGATGTAGAAGTGACATCTCAGAAGATGATGAAGAAGTGACCAACTTTGTCAAAAGACTAAACAAGGGAACCGACGGTAGGTATAGACATAAGCTTCCTTTAATTTGTTTTAATTGTGATGGTATTGGTCATTTTGCTAACAAATGTACTTATAAGAAAAAGAGAAATGATGAAGGTTATTCAAAAGGATAACAAATATATAAAGGAAAAAGAACCACAAAGAAAGTTTTCAAGAAAAGCTTATGCACCAAAGAAGACATCTCATCATCAGATGAAGATGAAGTCAGTGACAGTGAGACAGAAAGAGTTCTATTCATGGCAGTAGAAGACTCTGATAAAGAAGACTCTGGAGAAGAATATGAAGAAGCCGAAGAAGAATATGAAGAAGTCAAAGAAGAAATTGAAGAGGCATAAGTTAACTACCAAGAGGAATTAATGTGTGCCATAGAAGTTATTAGAAGAGAAAAGAAGAAAAACAAGAAACTACAAGTAGAACTAGACAAGAAAGAAGACACTCAAGAACTAGAACAAATGATCACAAATTTGAAGGTTCAAATAGAAGAAGATAAAAGAATTGAAGAAGCACTTAAAGAACAACTAGAAGAAAAAGACAAGATCATTGGAAATTTGGAAGCATAGATTGTCACATTAAGAAAGGATCTTCAAAATAAAAATATGCAGAACAACTCAAAAGTTTTGGATGACATTATCAACAGTAAAAAATCTCATCATGACAATTCTGGACTTGGATACAATTAGACAGAAAAATGATCAAGCTCCAAAACAACAAAGCAAGAAACATATCCAAAAATCTATGTAGAAACAATCAAGAGGGATAGGAAAATATACAAGGAAGATGACAGGGACACTCCTCCACTGAGAAGATTCATATTTTAGAATCAACAACCGACATATAAGCCCCAGGAAGAAGAATAATTTATAAGAGTACCTCCTTGCAAAAGATCTTCAACTCTCAGGTATCAAACTATGTTTTTTGGTTTATGTTATGTATGTAATAATTTTGGACATAAAGATGTGAATTGCAGAGCTAACAACAGGAACACAAACAAATTTGAAATTCATACACAAAGGGGTTATCCAATAAGGCCTAGTGAAACAAAGATAATAAGTTACAATAGGTTTTTATCTTTGAGAATTGAAGTGGAATGTTATAAATGTAACAATTTTGGACACATGGACAAAGATTGCATAATGACAGTCCCTCTTAGAGAACCGCAACAAAATAACAACAGTCACAGACAAGAACCTCAGAAAAGGACATGGATAAGAAAGAAGGATCAATATAGCAATGAAGAATGAACACTCTCTCTACAAGATAGGAAGAATACAAATGGTTGGTATGTTGACAGTGGTTGTTCAAAACACATGACAGGTGATAGAGACAGTTTTCTTAAATTACGAAAGGAAAGAGATGGATCAATTTCCTTTGGAAATGATGATTCAACTAAAATCATTGGAAAATGCAAAATAAGAATTGGGAAGAAGAATACCGAGGCAGAAAATGTTCTACTAGTAGAATATATGAAACATAATCTTCTATGTGTGAGTCAAATGTGCAACCAAGGTCATAAAGTTACTTTCGATTCACAAAAATACGAGATAAGAAAAGAAGGTTAAGGATAATTGATTGCTACAGCTGCAAGAACTTCAAACAACATATATGTATTAAGTGAAATTGGAAATGAAAAGTGTTGTCTAGGAAAGGAAGATGAAATTTTTATATGGCACAGAAGAATGGGTCACTTACATTTTGATAACCTTGTCAAAGTCAACAGAAGATAAGAAGTCATAGAAATTCCCCGGATCACGAAACCAACCAACACTTTATGCAAACATTGTCAACAAGGAAAGAAAACAAAGATCAGGTTCAAATCAAAGGAACATTCAACAACAAGACCACTGGAAATTGTGCATACTGATCTAGTTGGACCAACTACAACAAAGGGTTTAAAAGGTGAGAAATGCTTTATGTTATTAGTTGATGATTATACAAGAATGATTGCAGTTGTTTTTCTCAAGAATAAGTCCGAAGCTTTTGAAAACTTCAAGATCTACAAAGAAATGGTTGAAAATGAAATGGATTCAAAAATAAATTGCTTGAGATATGATAATGGAGGAGAGTTCACTTCAAAGGAATTTGTAGACTACTACAATAGTCATGGAATAAAAAGGCAATTCTCCATTTCTAGGACACCTCAACAGAATGGAATTGTTGAAATAAAGAACATGACAATACAGGAAATGGCTCGAACAATGCTAATGGATTCCAAATTGACAGATATATTTTGGACATAGGCAGTGCATACAACATTTCACATTCAAAACAGAGTAATGCTAAAAAACAACACTGACAAAACTCCCTACGAGCTATGGAAAGGAAGACCAACAAATGTGAAGCACTTCAGAGTTTTTGGAAGAAAATGCTACATCAAAAGAGAAGATGGAAAAATGGGA
>SNQJ01S0002462.1:30842-62918 GCA_010110895.2 Picea sitchensis
TGGTATATTATTAGAAGCACATATTGATCTTGGTGATGATTATGATTTTTTGTGTTATGCTTGGTTGATGCACATCTTTGAGAGTTGTCTTGGTGATTGATATTGGTGAGTAGATCTAATTTGGTTGATAAGATTGATGATACAGGTTGTTGCGATAGGTTGTTGGGACAGGTTGTTGTGACATGTTATTTGTATAGGTTAGGTGCATGGTTGATGCACTTGTTTATGGTACAGGTTGAGGTACAGGTTGTTGCATGGTTTATGCACTTGTTATGGTACAGGTTGATTACAGGTTGAGGTATAGGTTGATGCATGGTTCACGTTATTGGTACATGTTGTTTGGTGCAGGTTGATTGGTAAAGGTTTACAACAGTATATCTCACTATGATAGTGTGATAGTGGTTCCATCATTCTACTTATACTTTAGGGCGGTTGGATGGGGCAATGGCAGGTGGTTGTATCCACCTTTCAGTTGTATCCGGAGAACATATGGGGTTGTAGCATCCTTCTGGTTGTAGCCAGAGAATTGGGGAGTTGGAGCTTCCCTTAGGTTGTAGCCTGAGAAAATAGGCGGTTGGAGCCTCCTTCCAATTGCAGCTGGAAAACAAAGGAAGTTGGTTCTTCCAATGAATGTAATTCTTCAAGACATATAAGAAAAAACATTCCATGGTTTTCTCCCGCTTTGGGTTTCCACGTAAAACACCGGTGTACTGTGTATGTGTATGATTGTTCATATGTTCATTGCTTATTTACCTTGCAGTTATTGGATGATAATGCTACATTGAGATAAAACTTGGATTATATGGTTAAAAATGATTAAATTTATCTATTACTAATTCACCCCCCCCTTAGTAATCCAACATCATTTAGCATGATAAGAATAATTTCAATTTTACATGTTGCAAACTAGTAGATTTCTGTCATGTGACAAGCACAAGCATGAGAACAAAGTTGGAATAATTGGTGATTGGGTGCATGAACATTTAAATTTTAGAAGTGAATGATTACTAAATATTGAAGAACAACTCAGCTAGAGTTAACTATGCCTAAAATAAAACCAAAAAATCAAATTAAATATGCATGCTTGAGGTTCCTAAATAAAGAATAGTGGGTTGAATTATTCAATAAAGGAAATATTTATGAGATTGAGGATGCATGAATTAAAGTCAGAAATTAATTGAAGATGTGACAAAATGCATTGATTTTTGCATGGATGATTTGTCAATACCTTTTTTCATTGAAGATGCAAATTACATGAGGATATTGCACAAATTTTAACAAAGTCAATTTTATTTGTATTCCATAATTAAATTAGTTTTTATCTTATAAATAAACAGATCAACCTCTTAGTAAAGGGTCTTCGATATTTGGAACTATTTTCAAGAGATTTTCGATCTCTGGAGGGGTTTTAAGAGGATTGTAAGCAAAGGACTATTTCAAGGCTCAATTCAAAAACTCTTTGGAGTCAAGACATTTTGGTTTGCTGAATTTCTGTGTATTATTTCATTTTCGTGGATTACTCTACCTTTTGAATTAATGTCATCGACATCTAGTAAAGATTTCAATTATCATATTTTATCTTTGTGTGATTGTATAGATCATTAGGTGTTATCTTCAGTATTTCTTTATTAATTAATTTCTCAGTTTATTTTTGTATTTTTGGTTTTTCTATTTAATACATTAATCATTGTAGAATTGTTTCTATAATCATTGATGGAGTAGATGGAAAATTAATGTGTTTTTTATTTGGACTATCTTGTTAGCTCTATCTTTTTGTATAATTGTTTCTTAGAAAAACAAATTACAACTGCAAGATTATTTCCAGCCATTGTTTCAAAGAGTTATCTCTTAGGTACAAAGGGTTTCATCTTTCTTCATTCTATGTTTCTTGAAGGTGATCATGTAGTAATGTTTCTCAGTAGAATTATTTCTTAGAGATCTCAAAGTTGTTGGTTACTTTCATTGATTGTTTCCATAGGTTTTCCTTAACACATTCTTCCTCAAACCATTTCACTTATTTATTTTCTACAATAGATATAAATTAAACATAAAAAAAATAAAATAACAAAAGAGAGGAACTAAACAATTTTTAAATCCCATCGAAAATGATGTCGGTTCATTAATCCGGATAATCACACCATTCCAAATGAAGAAGAGTCTAATTGGGCCTCAACTTTGGGTGTGATTCCTACTATTGAATGGAAGGGAATTTAGAACCCTAAACAAAATTGGTGCTAGAAGGAGGGTCTTTATGACAATCCGACCTGTGTGGAGCTATTGTTTCTAAAATGTATTAGCAACCCATGGCTCATATCCATATTCTTGCATCTGATAATGCTTTTAGTCTCCCGAAACCATTGCATGGTATTTCATAAAAGACAATATATCTCTTGTCTAAAATAAATTTTGATGGTGAAAAGAATACCTCTGAATTTAGGAATCTTAGTGAATTTAATCTTACATGTAACAAGCTTAAGGTTTTTAAAGATGACAAACTATGTAGATTATTTACTCACATTGGAATGAAGAATTCAGGCTTGGTATAAGGCATTTCCAGCTAAATTAATTCATAGTTGGACATAGGTCTTGGAAGTTTTTATAGAGGCACATGATAACTATGACTATGATGAACTATGTGCTGAAATTAATAAAAAATAAAAAAAAATAATAAAAAAACAAAAAATAAAAGATGAATATTTTGAAAAATTCTTATCAAGGGTTGTACCAATTTATGTTATATTTTTTGAAAGTGTCAAACCCTGTATATTTGAATTTTTTACCGTGTGCTCCTATTTATTTTCTTTTCCTATAGAGGAAAAGTCATTAATGAGTAATGAGAAGGATCTAAGTTATCAAGAGTATCCTCCACCATAATTGTTTATATCATCATGTCAAGAACAGGGTAATCAAGCAGACAATGATTATGAATAGATTTATAATGAACTGGTAGAAATTCATAAGAATATAAATTAACCTCTGGATGATTTATTTCAAAGATTCATGCAAATTTACTATAGTTTTCCTGAAAATAATAGATCTCCCATCCAATAAATCATTGACTAGTTTACGTACCTTTTCTTTTTCCCTAAAGAAGATGGTGTACTCTCAAACAAAGAGGAAAATTTTCAGCATCCTGATTGTTTCCCACCCGATATTTCATTCTCACTATTTCTTCAGACAGATTCATTACAACTACCATTAGTAAAAGTGGAATCACCAAAAATAAATTGTTTACCCCTTACTGAAACCAATGATGTGGAATTAATTAACTTGGGAAATATTATAGAAAAAGACAATCTGAAATTTGCAAACACCTCCAATTTTTTTTCATGATTTTGATCTAGATTTACATAACAAAATTTTGGTCTTTCCACAACATGAAGAAATTATTCCAATTACTGAAACATTTCAAGTTGATATTCATGTCTCTTGTTTTTTACAATCTGATTTCAAGGAATAGTTTCAAGGTTGTATTTTAAAAGATGATTCCAAACTAGTCTTTGACAAAGAATCAATTTCCATAGTTGATATAGAACTGTTATCTTCCCTTGATGGTCATGAATAGTGGGAAGAGAATGAAAAAAATATGATCTCTGAACTATATTCTTTCACTTAAATAAGTGAAATTAAAATATAAGGATTGAGTATACCAAGCAGGCTATATAAGTGAAAGATAAAAAAGATAATCAATATTTTTGTCTGTAAAAATTATCTTGCTGAAGAAATAAAGTCAATTTCAAAATATGAAAACTTTTATGACCTCTGCTCATATTTATTTGATTGATCTTCTTGTCATATTGACCCTTCTTTTGGGAATAAAATACATAGTGATGAAGGAAATAAGGAAGATCACCAACAAATTAATCAAACATACGATGAGAGTAAGTGTTCATTGAGTGTGCATAATTTTGATAATTATTTGCAATCAAAATTTCTTGAATATGGGGAAACAAATTTTGATTATGATAGTCCTATTTTGTATGACAATGTTTCTTTTCAGGAATTGGATTTGAGATTTGAAATATCATGCATGGAACTAATTCGACTTGAAATTGCTAATATTTTTGAATAGATGTTGATGTTAGAAAAGATAGAGCAAGGAGTACCGACAAAAAATTCAACTCTTCATGAAGGGACAATAACATGTACACATCCCATCATACATAACAAAGTAATCTCTATAAGCAAGTACACTTCTTACCTTTGCATTCCTTTTTAATATCCAAATATTTCCAAAGTGGTTTTAAAGATATCATTGGATACTTGTTGGAATTATCTTTTGCTAGGCAATTTTCTCAAACTAGTAAGTGTCCAATGCTTTCTCTTTTGAAACAATTGCATAATGCTTTAATTCTTTCAATCAAACAATACCTTATGCTTCAGTTGCACAAGCCTACATGATACCTTGATAGCCTGATTAATAGTAAGGTAATTAAATGGTTACATTGAATTTATGATTTCACATAGTATTGGTTGAGCCATTGTATGTTAGGGTAAGAGTAACTTAGTTTTATTTAAGTTTATTTTTATTTTCTGAATAAGATGTTGGCTCAATTTGGGTTTCTTGAATAAAATCCAATCCATCATATTATAATTTAGTTATAATTTTTAATTCTTTTTACGTAGGATTTTTACTTTTTTTATTTTTCTTTATTTCAATCATTCACCTTTGAATTGATTTTAGTTATGTTCCAATTTCATGTTTAGCTTTGTTTTTCTTAAGTTTAGTTGGTTTTATTTTATTTATTTATTGTTGCATGGTTTCATTTTTTATTTTAATAGTTGATTTTCATGATTCTTACTTTGCATGTTTTGTTTGTTATTGCATAGTTTTTGTTTTTGCTTTTGTTTTTTCCATAGATAATTTTGGGGGATGTTGAATTTTTAGCCTCTGGTTTGCGGAATGGGGCATTCTAGTTCTCTTCCAAAAACCTTATTTTTTTTAAATATCAAAAGTAAAGTAAGTTGACAAAGAGCATGAGTAGGAGTCAAAAAGTACTTATAGTTTCTAGTATATGTTAGTTTGAAAAATACAATGCTTTTTTGGTGGTAGTAATGATTATTATCAAATATGAAAAGATTAAAAAAGTCATATAGTCTAGAAATCATGATCTAAATGATGAATGAGAAGTTAATGAATGTCTTTCTTCTTTTAGAATGGGTAATATTTAAACCCTAGGGGCCTAATTCATACCTTCACTAACATATGTCATCCTCATAGACTCAAATACCTATCCCACAAGAACTTCTCATCATAAAAAATATCTAGTAATGGGTACATATGTTTTTCATTATAATCATAAAATAAATAAGTGATGTGGTAGGAAAACAACTCAAAAGGGAATAATGATTTCAAGGAGGGAATGCATATATCTTCGTCACAACTATGGATGCTCACTGGTAGTGGAGAAAGATATGTGATATCGGGGTGACTCCATCAGGGCTATGGACTCTTGCTGGAAATTGAGCGACACCATAAAGGTGTTAAGGTTAATTATAGATTATACAAAATAATACCCTAATAGTAGAAGTCAAATCTAATTTGATTTCTTATTGAAAGTGTGGGTCAGTGATCAAAAGGACTTATCTTTTGTGATTGATTAAAAATCAAAACTACATGACAAGGTAAAGAATGATTTATAATTAACATATAGAGGGATATATGGGTGGTTTCTACTTTCTCTTCTTGTTCTAAATCTATGTTACTTGAAATTGTTTGGTTGTGATCGGAGGTATAAACAAAGATGTTGGTTTCATCCAGTGAATCATCAGTTTTTGAGTCCTCAACACACCCTTAAAATTTAAAATTTTTGGGTACCACTTTTCCTTTTAATCATTTTGTGCCTTCTTATTTTGGCTTTACATAGGTTGCATATTTTGATTTTGTTAACTTTATGCATTTTTTCCTTTTTTTTTATTTTTTATTTTCATTTAAAATCTCAAGAAAATCCCCAAAAATTGATATTTTGCATTAGGGAAGGAAAACAAAAGAAATAATTGAAAAGAGAGAAAAATCACAACATTATCAAAAAAAATGTCTATGAACTCATCGAGGGTTCAAGATGAAAGAAATAAAGAATTAAATTTTCAAAAGGCCCAATGAAATTGCCAGGTCGAGAGTTTAAACAGAGAAATAACAACAAGAGGCCAAAAGACCCGACCCAAAGGACCCTTAAAGAATTTTCCAATCATTTCATTAACGTCAGGGGTAGTGGCTAGAAAATATGAAGAGGTATTATATTCATTCGATCTCTTATGGGACTATCGATGTTAGTTGAAATCACATGGAAACGAGCATAAAATCAAGGTTCTTCAAAAGTGTTGATGAGATCATCATGATCAGGGAAAAGAGAATGAGTCAACACAACCCAAATGCTCAATCCCAATGAAAGCATGAAAGTGTCGATGAACCATCAGTGTAGAAAGAAACTCAAACGATTTTAGAAGTGTAACAAATCATACTAATCATGGATAAGCCATTGGGCATTGACAACAATTTTGGGAGTTTCAAACACGATGATAGATTTTGTTGATTACAGATGATACCAACAAGCATCAATGGAAATCATAGAAGTTTCAAGAATGACAAAGGATCCTGTCAATCTTCGATGAACCATGAACCTAAAGATAGATCTCATCCATCCAATTAGAAAGAACAACAAATCTTGATCGTTGAAACTTTTCAATAAGTTGTGTTCACTTCGATGGTCATATAGGGTCCATGTCACCATCCATATCACTTTCCACATTATATTTCATGCTTCATCTTTCCAAGTTAGCTACCACTGTAAAACCCCTCTAATCAATAAATATAGATTCATCCATACAATCACAATTAAAAAAAAATTATGATTTTTTCAGTAATTTACAAGGGCAACGATCATATCTATCATGAAGAACCAAAAATACCTTGGCCTTATAATTTAGTGCTACCTTTTATCCTTGATATGAAGAAAAACCCACAACAACAAATTAGGGGACAACTCTCCACCAAACCGTAGACCTTGCTACCCAAGGTAGCAAGGTCACCCTCGATCCCCCAATCTACTACTCAACTAACACTCGTATGCCTTCTTCTCTCACCTAGAAGAGATTCCCCTTTCCTTATTCCTTCCATTATTTATATAGAGTCCATTCGGTAAAGAACCCAATCCCTAGGGTTCATTATTTTATTATTTGTTATATTTTTAGGTTTTATCTATCAAATATGGTTACTTATTTAACCATTCTCTTTAATTGCGTAGATTTCCATAATTATTATTTATTATGATCCACTTATTTATTATTATTTCATCCAATAAGTATTTATAATAACCAAATTATATTCATGATATTATTATTATTATTATTATTATTATTATTATTTATTTTTAATAATAATATTGTGGGGCATGACAACCACGTCATCTGTCGTGTCATCATTGTATGAAAATATATTATCAATCATTGGTGTTCGAGGGTTTTTGTGGAACATTTGGTAGGTATACGTTCATTTTCTTCGACATCGATGAGCTCATTGGGTGTCATAAAAGATAAAAAAAAATAGGTGGATTTTCCCAAGAAAACAGTTTCGGCCAATCGTCGATGGGATCATCGACGTTGGCTCAAACTCATATCAAATGAGAAATGGGATATGGAAAAGGGTCGATGTGGATGAAGCTTTCCTTAGAAAATATGATTCGTTGGATAATGAAAATGAATGAATCTAGACCGTCTAAAATATTTAAGTCACTCCAGGTCCATTTTCTATGGTTTAATGAATTACACACCATGTCACATGTCAACAAACCATGAACTCAGTGAGCGTCGACAAGATTAGCAAGCCTTCTGATTCCAACAAAAAACTCATTCTCCCGACCGACAATGTCAATTTAATTTGTATTCCATAATTAAATTAGTTTTTATCTTATAAATAAAGAGATTGACCTCTTAGTAAAGGGTCTTTTATATTAGGAACTATTTTCAAGAGATTTTTTTTTATCTCTAGAGGGGTTTCAAGAGGACTGTAAGAAGAGGAATATTTCAAGGTGCAATTCAAAAACTCTTTGTACTCAAGACATTTTGGTTTGTTGAATTTCTGTGTATTATTTCATTTTCATGGATTACTCTGCCTTTTGAATTAATGTCACTGACAACTGGTAAAGATTCCAATTATGCTATGTTATCTTGTGTGATTGTATAGATCATTAGGTGTTATCTTCAGTATTACTTTATTAATTAGTTTCTCAGTTTCTTTTTGTAATTTTGGTTTTGTTATTTAATACATTAATCATTGTATAATTATTTCTATAATAATTGATGGAGTATATGGAAAATTAATGTGTGTTTTCTTGGGAGTATCTTGTTAGCTATATCTTTCTGTAGAATTATTTCTTAGAAGAAAAAAATACAGTTGCAAGATTATGTCCAGCCACTTTTTCGAAGAGTTATCTCTTGGGGACAAAGGGTTTCATCTTTCTGCATTCTATGTTTCCTAAAGGTGATTATGTAGTAATTTTTCTCAACATAATTATTTCTTAGAGATCTTAAGTTTGTTGGTTATTTTCACTAACTGTTGCCATAGGTTATCCTTAGGATAGGATTCCTTAAACCCTTTCACTTATTTCTTTTCTACAGTAGATAGAAATTAAACATAAAACAATAAAAGAAAAAAAGAGAGGAACCAAACAATTTTTAAATCCCATCGCAAAGGTTGTCGGGCCATTAATTCGGTGAATCACACCATTCCGAATGATGAAGAGTCTAATTGGGCCTCAACTTTGGGTGTGATTCCCACTGTTGAGTCAAAGGAAATTTAGACCCCTCAACAAAATTAGAGCTAGAAGGAGCACCTGGATGACAAGTCGACCCATGTGGAGCTATTATTTCTAAAATGTATTAACAACCCATTTCTCTTGTCCATATTCATCCGTGGGATCATTCTTTTAGTGTCTCGAGACCATTGCATGGTATTTCAAAAAAGACAATATATATCTTGTCTAAAATAAAATTTGATGGTTAAAACAAGACCTATGCATGTAAGCATCTTAGTGAAATCAATCTTTCATGTAACAATCTTAAGGTTTTTCAAGATGTCGAACTATGTAGATTATTTACTCTCACATTGGAAGGAAGAATTAAGGCTTGGTATAAATCATTTCCATCTAAATCAATTCATAGTTGGAAACAGTTCATGGAATTTTTTCTAGATGCGCATGATAACTATGACTATGGTGAATTGTTTGTTGAACTTAAAAAAAAAACGAAAAATGAAATATGAATCTTTTGATGAATTCTTATTAAGGGTTGTATTGATTTATGATAGATTTTGTGAAAGTGAAAAACCTTGTATATTTGAATTTTTGACCTTGTGCTCTTATTTATTTTCTTTTCCTGAAGAGGAAAAGTGACTAATGAGTAATGAGAAGGATCTGAGTTATCAAGAGTGTCCTCCACCAGAATTGCTTATATCATCATGTCATGAACATGGAAATCAAGAAGACAATGGTTATGAATAGCTTTATAATGAACTGGTAGAAATTTGTAGGAACATAAATGAATCTCTTGGTGATTTCCATCAAAGGTTCGCAAAAATTTGTTGTAGGTTTCTTGAAAATAATAGAACTCCCATCCAATAAATCCTTGACTGGTTTACCTACCTGTTATAACTCTAAATTGCACCATACATGCTTACATGGCATCGGGCCATCTCAGATCGCTTCTTTGCCAAAGCACTTCTGAGCAACTCTTTAAAAAACTTATTTTATAAGGGCCCACGCGCCCTACTCCATTACTGCATGTGTGTACACGCTAGCTGACCTAAAACAACCCGCGTGGACCAACAAAAGCACGAAAAAAGGAAAGTTTCTGATGGAGCACATAGCTTTGGGTGATTTAACTGAAACTCCTGGCCATGCATGGCCGAGGGTTCGTCCAAATACCTAGCTTCTTCTAGCCTATAAAAGAAGGGATAGGGGTCCCATTTGGAAGATAAAAAAAATAGCAAAGAAACTCTGCCCATTTGCATATTCCCATTGTCCCAACCCTTTAGCCATCCTTGTGCTAGAAGAGATACAAAGAAAAGAAGTTGGAGGACATTTGAAGAGGAGCCCAGGATCAGGTTCGCGGAGCGGTGGCCGGTCTCGAATTTTTGTAAGTTGACTCATTCAAAGTAATAAAGAAAATGCTTTTCCCGTCCCAATTCATGAGTTATTCATAGCTTGTTAAGTACATGTTTGAATCTCTAACCCATTAGTCTATAGGTAAGATGCATGTGTAGTTGTTGCTTGTATTGTATGCAGGTTAGCTTTGGAAGGAGAAGTATGAACAAGTCATCAAGTGCGAAAGAGGATCGACATCGAATGCCTGGAACAAGGTAGGTTGATCTGGCCATGTATTTACTGAAAAGAAATGGGATTTAAGTTTGGGGACGAAGGTAGAAAGTAGATTTTCTCTTGGTCATATTTGCATGCAAAGTATAACCCTATTTGCTAGTCCGTAAGGAGATTTCCCTCACAACAGAATTGGCGACCGTACTGGGGAAGTCTCTAGGGTTCCTGGAATTTTATTTTTTGGGTAGTTTTTAGAAAAAGAATGGTTTTTCTTGCATGTTTTTTTTTAGTTTCTGTAAAGTCTGAGCTAGCAGAGAGTCTGGTTTCCCATACTAGATGTCTCTGTTATTTTCTTGACTATGATTTTTCAAGACCCACAGAGGTACACGTGTCTTGCATAAGGTCTGCACGCGTGTACCTACACCCTCCTCTCTTACAGCCCGCGTGTGAACGCTAGCTGAAGAAGTAGCAATAGCGTGTAGAGTCTAGAGAATTTTTGAGGCCATCATCCTCTTCCCTGTCAGAATCAGACATTCTCAGGGGATTTCTGGGATTCTTTCTAAGTCTTGGTTGTTTGCAGTCTTGTATTAGATTGGTTTGTTTTAAATTTTTTTTCCTTACATTGTTTACTTTTTCTGTTAAAAAGAGTGTCCAAGCCTTCAAGGGATCCTGGTTATCAATATCAGTGGTCTCTGCCTGGTTTGGGTTGTCTATTTTTATTTTTTCTCAAAGTTTAGAGATACATCCAGCCTGTACAAGGTCAACTAGCATGTACACGCACTCTGTCTCTATACAACTCACGTTCACACACTTGCTGTTGGATTATCAGTAGCGTGCTTGTGCAGGATAGTTTTTGTTGAGGGTAAGGCAGTCATCCTTTCCCTTGATGAGAATTATACCTCTCAGGTGTTTGAATCTCTGTCTTAGCAGTCAATAGCCTAGGATTAATCTTACCCTTAGCTTTCTTTTTCTCATTTAAAATTTGTCATAAAAAATATTTTTTTAGAGTTTTTAGACAAGTGTGAGAGTCATTTTTTAAGTTGCTAGTGTGTGATTTCTTGAAGTGATTCTTTGCGATCTGCGATTAGGCCAGAATTGATTTTCTTGGTTTTTACTTGTTGGTATTTTTCCTTTTTGCTTCATCAACATTTAAATAAAAATAAAAATAAATCTCTTTCATTTTCTTGTTTGGTTGAAGAGTGTGTTTCTGCATGATTAGCTAGGGAAAAGTTGTTTATTTCATATTTTTTTGCAGTTTACTTAGATCATAAGTAGCTTGTAGTCAAGTGAAATTTCTTTTGAGTTTGCTGTCCAAAATCTTAGAAAATTAAGAAAAATAAAATATTTTGAAAAGTTGTTGAAATTTTGCATTAAGTAAAAGGTTTTATTTCCATATTTTTTATTCATTTTTGCTTTTGTTTTTTACACATCATCAGTTTCACTTTCATACCCCTTGACACAAGACAAATCCATAAAATTAATGCTAAATCTATAATTTATTAGACTTTTATGTTTGTAGGGTTAACCAACTAGTTCAGGATTAGGGCCTTGGATTAGGTTGGAGAGGAAACTCTTCAAGGCCATTTAAAATCAAACATTGGAGTCTGAGTTAGGGAGTGTCTAAGTCTAGTATCGTGAAATTTATCTGGGACCCCCCTCTAACACAGGGGATGAACATGAGGTCGCATGTGGAAAGGTAGTGGAGATAACCCCTCCAAAGCTGGACCAATCGTAGTGGAGAACACATATAGAGGGCTTGTTTTGGGATTCCGTTGATTCCATTTGCCACTGGGCTTCATGGGTCTTGAATCCGTTTGAGGTCCTTAGTTGTCTTCCAGACCACTTTATTTCGATACCCTTGATAGGTTTCAGGCTCAATACCCTTCTCATTGTGGTCTACCCAACTTTCGACTGTACCCGCCTGGTGATTGTTCGTGCGCTAGCAACCTAGTTTCCTATCTTTTTTAGGGACATACACAGGTGACTGCGGGGGTATACCACAACACCTAGGAAAAACATCAGGCCACGCTTTACAGAGTATACTCGGAGGGTGCTTTCGTGTTCGAGTTGCACTTGCACTGGTAAGTTTCTCTAGTGTTGGTTGTTGTAACTATTCTTCCAATTAATTTAGTGTTTGCCTGTCTTATCTTCTAGGGATTTTTTTAGTGTGTGTTACTTTTGAACGTTTAGACTACCTTAGAGTGTCTTTGATCTTCTCACATAGTGGAGGATCATGAGTTCCACTGATCACGAAGGATTCTTGTCCTACCACCGGTTACACTGGAGCCACCCCCGCCACCATTAAGGCGAAAGCTATACCAATAAGGGTCTTTTGAAGCGACTGGGTTACAAGAAATTGTGCCCGACCAACATCCAGAGGAATCAACTATTTTGGACCTTGGAGCGAACACTCTTGGACCGGTTGAAACCCCAACCACTGATTTGTTGGCACCTTTCATCGTACCAATTCAATTTTACGAGTGCCAGATAGTGTTGCACACAACAATGGAAACAAATGATGTTACTCCTTCTGGGAATTATTCAATTCCCACTATGGTTGTCACCATAGGAGAGTTTTCACCTCCTAACCCACTGTCACCAGTCTGAGCCACCATGGTATCGACCGCTTCTACATCGCACAGTGGTCTGATCCCGTTTTTGGCGACGGCCACAACCCCTTTCACACCAAGTGCAACAGGCCCTCCGTTCTCATACGAGATGCCTAGTTCGAGTACAAGTCCTGTACTTTCCTACTCCACTTTACAGAATTCAGGTCTGGGGGTAGGGAGCTCTAGCGCTCCTTTGCAAGGTCACATGCGGGGCACTCCTGCTCCTTTTAACACTTTCCCTTATGGAGGAGGTCATATCCCTCCTTTGTCCCCTTCACTCGGTGGCTTGCATCAGCAATCCACCGGGAAACCTACATACCATAGTTTATTTGGAGCGGGGTGTCAAGGACCACTTTCGCATAACATGCTGGTAGGTTCGACACCATTTTCTTTGGCCAAAACGTTTGGTAACAACGCCTTCTCGTTAGCCTCCTTCCCGACTGGGGGCAATCCCAGTTTTGGACAATCTATTCCTATGCAGGGTATTATTCCTGCACAGGGGGAAAACCTAGGAACTTCTTCCGCATCAGGGCCTTGGAATTCTTGGCAGGGATCCGTTCCCTCGTCTAGAATGCCGATCTGGGGTAATTCTTTCAAAAATCCATGGAACCCTGGATAAACTACTATGCCTATCCCCACGGGACTGACATGGGGAAACCCTTCCCAGAGTCCTTCGAATATAATGCATGCCCAACCATCTATGTCCTATTTGGGAAATCAATCGATGATGTCTCCACATGTGAAAAATCCATATGCTAGCCAGGTCCATGGTTTCTACCAGAATCTGAGCCAGCAGCCAAACATTTTCTGGCAACCTGGTGCTAGTCAAACTCCAGGCCCCTTTTTCACAGGTTATCACCAACAACCCAAACTACCCTTCCTGACGACTTTGCACTTGCCAGATTTGACAAGGTTGTTGAATGACCCTATTTGTCACGATCCGCGTTGGCCTCCTATGTCGACGAAGTTGTCTTCGGACATTCCAAAGTTTGAAGCCAAGCCTAACGAATATCCAAGAGATCATGTGACTACCTTCCATCTTTGGTGCTCATCTAACTCATTGAAAGATGACTCCGTACAGTTGCGATTGTTTCAACGTACTCTCATTGGGAGTGCCGCGAAATGGTACATTGAGCTCGATCGCTCAAGATACTCTTCCTTCGATGAGCTGGCAATGGATTTCCTAAACCATTTCCAGTTACCTGTGAGATACGATGCTAGCATAGAGCTATTGGCCAATTTCGAATAGACAACAATGGACCATATCTCTAATCACATCCGAGAATGGAGACACCGTAAGAGTCTAATTAAGATGTCAGTCCCACCAGCATTCCTACTTGAGTGGTTCCTTAAGTCTTTGGTCCCACAGTTATCCAAAGACGTCGCAACGTCGAGATTATTCTCCAAAGAAGACGCCATCATGAGAGCTCAACAATTTGAGCTCATATATTCTCAGTCCATTTTATTATACAACATCTTTCCAGATGTGCCACACTCAATACTGGATAAAACTAGACAGAGAGCTAGACCACATGTCGATGGTATTGTTGGTTCAACACAAACAAATCCCGCTGAGCAATTGATGAAGTAGTTGCAACAGTTATCTATACAACACACAACGACCAACCAAACTACCACTTTAGCTGCTCCCCCTACCAAAATGTCGAAGGTACACACAATGTAATCGACTAACCCAAAGGCCACCCAGCAGCCTGAAGGAAAGAGAAAAAAATGAAAGAAAGGTAAGGGGGATAAAAAACCTTCCGATAATGTTGGCAATGACAACATTGAAAAATGGAAGGTGAGGTATCCATGCAACCTGTGCGCGGAAGACCACCCGACCCATCTATGTCCTCGACTTGCAGAAGCCCAAAAGTTTGTAACACAGCAACAGCCGACTATGTTGACCAATCCATTTCAACATGGGAAAAATCTAACCCAAGCCTCTGCAAGCATGGAAGGGGGTAGCCAAGACCCCTCTCCGCCTACGAACAACCCCTCATTCGTGAACGTATATATGGTGAGGGGTGATGCTTTTATATCAACTAGAGCACATGAGTATAATAAACCAAGTACTTCTAAGAAGGGTAAAGAAGCTGAACTCCCATCTCTTCCTCTACAGATTGAGAAGACGTTAGGTGAAACAATGACACGCATTCCCAAAGGTGCATTCAAAAAAGCTTCTCATAACCCAAACACAAGGGCCGCCTAGAATTGCTTTGTGGTGGAATATTTATCACAAACCCCTTGCACGATGTCTGCTTTGGAGGTCCTCCAAAGCTTCCCTTCCCAGAGGAAAGTCTTGTTAACCTCTTTAGGATCTACCGAGACTTGTAATCCGGGTACAATCATGCTGGATAAAACTGACTTAAAACCTCGTCTACCTTACCATGTAGCGTTTTAGATAGTAGTGGCTTATCACACGGAAACGTTTACTCGAAATATCTTCCACATGGTGGTTGATGAGGGTGCCTTGACATGTGTTATGTCATTGGCATGTTGGAAGGCCGTTGGCCAGCCTGTTTTGTCTCCGTCACCTACTCTCCTCACTGCTTTTGACGGTCGTTCGTTCCGACCACATGGTATCGTCCCTTCTTTCCCCATGCAGTTAGGAGGGAAGACCGTGTGTGTCAAAGTAGAGGTAGTTGATGCTCCCCTCAGCTATAACCTCTTGTTAGGAAGGAGTTGGACTTATTCCATGCAAGCGGTGGTTGCTACAGTTTTTCGGGTCTTGTTGTTTCCACATGAAGGTCGGATAGTGACCATCGATCAATTGTCCTTCTCTAGACCTAACCCTGCTTTGGGGGCATCCACGGTCCCGATGATTGATAATCCTCAACCAAGTGTCGTTAATGTAGGGGTTGGTTTGTGCCCATATTTGATGGGTACCTTTGATTACCTGCCCCCTCAAGGCGATATCAAGTTTATATCAAATCACCATAAGGTTGAGATTTTTCAAGTTTTGTCATTCTACATGACTTACTTCGATGATCCGTGGACACTTCCTTCCCCATCAGCCACGATGGATGGGATAGGACACCCGGGCATGTCCATCCCCTTATCCGCAGCTGAAGTAGCATACTCTTTAGTCCAGCAAACTTCAACCCACACTGATCTAGCTCCTGCACAAGAGTTAGATCCAATTCTAGAGCTTGTTTGGGCTCAGGGTTCTCTCGCTCACACCGATTCATTGGACTTAGTCTTGCCCTCTGATGATGCAATAATTGAAGCAATGACTAGTCTAGATAAACCCTGGGAAGATCTCCATAATAGATCATACTTCCTCCCAGAGTTAAGCCAAATTGAAGCGGGAGAATTCACCGTGACTATGACGGGAGATTGGTCTTGTTCTATTAATCCATTAGCTACACACGAGGTTTATGCTGAGGGTAATATGGAAACTATCGTTGAAACCTTACCGATCAATATCTATTGAAACCCGGGCATCATGGAGAATGTCTTTGTCAGAGCAGACTGCCCCCCTGAAGAGATTCAAATCTACATAGATCTTTTCAAAGAATTCCGTGACGTTTTTGCCTGGTCTTATGAGGAAATGCCAGGCATCGATCCAAAAATAGTTGAACATGAAATCACAATGTATCCTGATGCCAAGCCAGTTCAGTAGAAGCTTCGTCTAGTTAATCCTAAGAAAGAAACAACCATTAAGGTTGAGGTTGAGAAATTTCTAAAAGTCGGGTTTATTTATCCTATCCATTTGACCCAATGGGTGTCCAACCTCATATCAGTCAATAAAAAACAAGGCATGATTCGTGTATGTACTGACTTCCGTGATTTGAACAAGGCATGTCCCAAAGATAATTTTCCCACACATTTCATCGACCAGATCATTGATGAATGTGTGGGTTGCGAAGCCTTTTCTTTCATGGATGGTTTTTCGGGATATAATCAAATCCAAATCAAACCCGAAGACCAACACAAAACGACATTCATTTGCCCATGGGGTACATTCTCATATCGTAAAATGCCTTTTGGTCTCAAAAATGTTGGAGCCACCTTTCAGCGGGCC
This sequence comes from Picea sitchensis, assembly GCA_010110895.2. Classification (NCBI taxonomy): domain Eukaryota; kingdom Viridiplantae; phylum Streptophyta; class Pinopsida; order Pinales; family Pinaceae; genus Picea; species Picea sitchensis. The sequence continues at coordinate 47,789 of SNQJ01S0002462.1, forward strand.
ATGTCTTTTCCTTTCCATGACCTCAACCATATAGTCAAGGCCTATCTAGATGATTTAGCATCAAAATATTGCAAGAGAACGGATCATCCCACACACCTCTGACTTATCTTCGAATGTGGTTGCTACTTTCAGATTCGCCTGGATCCAAACAAGTGTAGCTTCTGCGTAATGTCAGGATGATTGTTAGGTTTCATAGTGTCAAAAATAGGGATCATGGTCAATCCTCTAAAGGTTGATGCAATAATTTAGTTTCCCCCCCCATGGCGCACAATCCTTCAACTTCAGAGTCTACAAGGCAAGGTGAACTTTTTATGACGCTTCATCACCAACTATGCCGAGATCACCAAGGGATTTATGTGCTTACTGAAGAAAGACATTCCCTTTTACTGGGACGAGGTGGCTCAACGCTCTTTCGACGCATTGAAACATGCCCTCACAACTGCCCCTCTACTCCGACCACCTAACTATAACAAAGATTTCTTATTATATCTGGATGCAGCAGAATCAACCATTGGCATGGTTTTAGTTCAGGAAGATGACTTGTTCTCAGAATACGTGATCTATTACCTGAGTCAAGGCCTCGTAGGCCCGGAACTAAATTATTCTCACATTGAAAAGATTTCATTGGCAACAGTTCATCCTGTTCAATGGTTCCGTCATTATGTTATGTTTCACAAGACCACCGTCATTGCTGTCGTGAATCCATTCCAGTACATGTTGACACGATGGTTAATAGGCGAAAAAATCAGTAGATGGATAGTCATCCTCCAGGAGTTTGACTTAGACTTCATTTCATCAAAGTCTAAAAAGTCACTGGTCTTCGCAGAACTTATTTCAGAACTTTCGGTTGAGTCAGGTGACGTGCCTGAAGAATTTCCTATCTGGGGAGATACGTTTTTGATCACATCTTCGGATCCCTGGTACGAAGATATACTTATCTATATCTAGACTTTGAAATGCCCCACCTCTTCTTCTCATGATGAGCGTCGACATATACACCATCAAGCTAAGAATTATCTCATAATCGATGATACATTGTATCAGAGAGGTGTAGACTACATCCTACGCCGATGTCTCACTCATGAGGAATCCTTTATCGTGCTTAACGATTTCCATACCAGAGCTTGTGGCGGTCATTTGTCTGGGTTGGCAACAACCCAAAATATTCTATGAGCAGGTTACTTTTGGCCGACACTTATCAAAGATTGTATCGAATTAGTCAAGAAGTGCCATCCGTGCCAAATCTTCTCTCGGAAGATGAGGGCACATCCCACTCCCATGTTTCCTGTCATCACAGTTGGTCCCTTCACCAAGTGGGGGATTGATTACACTACTTGCAACCCTCTTTCAACAAGGGGGCACCGCTATATCATCGTAGCTGTAGACTACTTCACAAAGTGGGTCAAAGCTTTGACAACATTTAAAGATGATGGAGAGACCACAACTCTCTTTTTATTTAATAAGATAATAGCAAGGTTCGGTGTCCCGAGGGAGATTGTCATTGACCATGGCAGTCACTTTCAGAACCAAATGATGACTGAGTTAACATCAAATCTTGGGTTACGGAAAGAACATTCATCACCCTACTACCCCCAAGCAAATGGGTAGGTGGAAGCTGTAAACAAAACTCTTAAGACCATTCTACAACGAACTATCAACTCAGCCAAGTCAAATTGGCGTTTGATGTTATACTCGGAATTATGGTCTTACTGAACATCTGTTAAGACTGCAACTGGTTTCTCACATTTTCAACTCATTTACGGGCTAGAGGTAGTCTTGCACATCGAATGTCAAATCCCGTCTCTAAAGTTGGCAGTACAATTATTGCTAGAGACTTCTCCACTTGAAGAATGGTTAGTATACCTTAAACAACTCAATGAGCATTGTCGTGATGCGGTCCTGGCCAACGAGGCTCACAAACATAAGGTCAAGTGTCAGTATGATAGGTCCTTTCATCCTCAGATTTTCTTTGAAGGCGATCTTGTCCTGGTCTATGACCAAGATAAGGACCCCTTGGGGGCAGGAAAATTCAAACCCATGTGGTCCAGACCTTTCATCATAAAAGAGGTTTTAAGAAAGGGCGCTTATCAATTGGTTGATTTTGAAGGGAATGCTTTGGTGGAGCCTAGAAATGGGCTCTACCTCAAGAAGTATTACTCATAGGCAGGTCACTATGGGTCACTTTTTGTAACATATGTATAGTCTTTGTACTATTACTTTTTTAGTTTCTTTTAGTATTATGGATGTGTCGTTGATACTATCTTTCATCACTGTGGAAAATGTTAAGTGATTCTGAGGTGTTTGTTGGGTATGCAGATGGTGCTAGTTGGCACACTTGGAGGCTTGCCTCCGCAACTTGGGTAATCTTTACACCTCAAGGCCAATTATTATCTTCCAGAGGTATATGCTTAGGTGACACCACAAATAATGTTTCCGAGTATAGCGCAGTTATTGAGTTGCTTCGTGACACTTTGTCATTGGGTATCTCTCATCTCCGGGTCTATCTCGACGCTCAAATGGTTGTGTCTCAATTAAACAGAGTGTACTGGGTTCATGATCCAACTTTACACCGATGATTCCTTAGGGTATGTCTCTTAGAACGAAACTTTGATTATATTACATATTTTCATGTTCCTAGGAGATTAAACCAAGTTACAGATACTCTAGCTAATCAAATTTTAGATTGGCATCTTGCACACATATGAAAGAACATTAACATAAGCATGTAAATACGTTGTTTGTACACATGATCCATAAGACACAAAAGACCAAAAATATATATATAATATCATAAAGTAACCAGAGTACATAGATGGATGCAAGTGCCTCAAAAATAACATCGATAACGAGTCACAGGGCTTATGCCCTCAAAAAATATATACAAGTAGTGCTTGCGGCACGCCAAAATGTCTAGCTAAAGTCAGGGCCTGTGGGCCCTGTTATACTGGTTCATAGCATTGGCTAAACGCCAAAACAACCAGACCCACGTCTGTGGTGCCCCCACTACATGAGGTTGCATAGATGGTGGCAGGTCCTCAATCTCTGCCATCGGGACCATGGGAGTGAGCGCAGTAAAGTTACACTCAACCTGTCTCAATACCCTCTCAGACTCCCCGATTGGAAGATATCCTACTACTGATGGTCCCCCTGCGGTGGCAGGTGCGGCCCTTGGCCGAGGACGATGCCTGTTACTCGCATATTCAGCGGGTCGCACTGGTCCCACATCTGCACACAATGAACCCATATCTGTCAAATACTCTGGAATAACAAAAAAATGATATATATAACAAAAAAACAAAAAAACTACAAAGGTGGAGACTTACCCATCTCCCCTCGCTCCTCACCAGGAGGTACTGGTATCTCCGTGTCTCTCGAAAAATCAATCCCGACATAGGGGTAGTCCTCTATAACTGGGATCTGTCGTGACAGCCATGCAAAAAAGTCATCATTGAAGGACTCATTGGTCCTTCCACCACCCTGTCGCGACAGTAGTACTGCCCATCTACACACAGCAGGAAGAGAGGCCTGATGTCCTTGTACCACTACTCGAGGACTAAAACTCGGAACTCTCTTAAAAAAGAATGAACACAGAATGGTCCCGAACCTGAAGTTCCTATGTGTCTGCAAACAACAATCTATCAATTGCCTCTTCATACACTCAAGCAAAGTGGTACTCCAATCAAAAACTTGTGCTTTTAAGCACTGGACTTCACAGTTCATCTGTGCACATGACGCCTGATATAGAGCCACAAAACCAGTAATTCGCCCGATAAGAAATACTATCGCCTGTAGCGATAAGTTAGTGATCTTGCTTATGGGAACCTGCATGCTCGATCGGCCTATATCAGCTACACAATATAGACCTATCAATTTCGCTATGTTATGCGGCCCTGTAGGAAAAGTTCGGAAATTGACTGGTTCCCCTCTCCTAGAGAGGCCAGTCAAAAAGTAAATGTCCTCGACCATGGGCACCAGTGACTGCCCCTCTAACATGAATGCCTCTCCATCCGGATGCTAGTAGTCAACCAAGGCATTCAGTAGCCTAGGTTGTGCCCACATGAAAGGACATAGAAAAAACTTGAGTAACCCACATTGCATCAACGTAGCCACAACATTGGGGTCTTCCCCGACCAACTCACTCACCTCTTCATGCTCTCTTTCTCTCCAAAGGACATACATCCTGCAAAACAAAAAGGTTTAGGAGGGTTAACCCTTGCTTTTGAAGTCTTTTTCATTCAACAAGGGGGCCCACACATGCTGTAATGGAGACAGTCACATGTACATGCATGCAGAGTTTACTCTGCCTGAATGTACACGCAACCTGTCCTAAGACAACCCGCGTGGACCTAGGGCCAAATTTTTAAAGGTCGACACCCCTCCCAAAAATGAAACCCAATCCATAAATAAAGACATAAAATGCAAGATAAGGGAGTTTGTACTTACTTGGTCCAGATAGAAGTTCGTTTCGTCCACTGTAGCTCCCAGAATCACCACTTTAATCAAAGGGGGTCTTTTGGCTCCAGAGTCAATTTCCAAATCAACAATGGTGATAATGAGTTGCCAAATTCTATTTATAGACTTTTTGGCCTCTTTTTGTCACTTTTTTGGCCTCCCTTATCATTTTCTTTATACCAAAAACCATTTAGAGTGATTCAGGAGTTGCATAGGAGGGATTTGATCGGGTATTGGGATAGTTTTTTTTGAGTTTTGAGTATTTTTCGATGGTCCATGGAATTTTTTTCCGACGGTCAACTTGAACATATAGGTTAGGTTTCTACCTTGATTTGTGTATCTCGTTGTCTTTTTCCTTTGCCATAGGATCGATCCCATCAGGTTGTGACACATAACCATAATCTCTGCTTTAGACGTGTTGTAACTTGGTGGTAGAGCTTACCGGAACATGGATGCCCTAGGTAGATCCTGGTTGCATTATGGTATTCATGCTGTCTCTAAAACATTGTAGGCTTGGGAGTCCTTGTAGTTTTTCCTGAATACGAGTTTGAGCCTCATTTGCATGATTCTTCTTCGCTCTTGACCTCACCCTCAGGACTCCAAAAAAATAATGGGTCTTCTTTTAAGCCTTTTTCAGACCCTCTAAATATGAAAAGATTGCCAAGCGATCTTGTGGCCTTTCACGCTCGTTAAACTAAAATTTCAAGTCACATATGTCCGACGGTAGTTTACCTCTTTTTCGGTCCGGACGGTCAACTGTACAAACAAAGGTATACTCTATGGAACTTCAGATCTATAGAAGAGTACTCTCAGTTATAATTTTATCCCTTTTTTGGGTTTGAGGGACTAAAATTACGAAGAAGGAACCCCCACGGAGTCCATAGTTAATCTCTTTTCAGATTCCCTAAAATTGAAAAGATCGCTAAGTGACCTTATTCTTTCACACTCGTTAGATTGGTCCATAAGAACCTTCTTGACAGAGTCCATAGTTAATCTTTTTTCAGACTCCTTAAAAATGAAAAAATGGCCGAGTGATCTTGTCCTTGTCACACTCATTAAAATGGCTTTGAATAGACATCTTGTTGGTGCTAGTTTACCCCTTTTTCAAACTGACTAGACTATTTTTGAAAAAAGTACCCCAATGGAGTCTCCTTTTATGTTTTTTCAAACTCTCTAAATATGAAAAACCACCGAGCTTACCTTCTCTGGGCTCGTTAAACTTACATCAAAGGATGTTACCATTGTGTGTTTTATTAACCGCATTTTCATACCTTGTACGCCAACCTTGTAACAATTTGCTTCTGCGTCTTAACACCCTTGGCCCTCGAAGGATTTTTCCCGAGTATAAGTCTACTAGAACATCAATCTTGTCCTTGTGCCTTGAACTTGTATGTTTGCAATACTCATTCCTCCATTGTAACGTAACATTCCTTTATTCCTTTTCCCAAAATTATTGAAAAAGACAAAAAAATCAAATATACCCCAAAAAGAGGAAGGGAAAAGTATTTTCTTTATTGGCAGCATAATGAGTCGCCCTTGGATAAAGCACATCTGTCCGTTTGTTCATCAAACTATGGGATGTATTACGACCTTAGGAAGTTGTTCTCGCTATATAGAGTTGTGTCCTCCACCGTTTGGTTATCCTTCCAAACATATGGAGAGTTTGCATTGCCTCTTGGTTCACAGACTTATGATTAATGCCATGCTCCCTGAGTCTCATCATTTTTCGTGCTATTGTCCAAGGGAAGTTTGTCACTAAGCCTGAGTCGACCCCTTTGCAATTTGTCTCTTGCCCTCATACCTGACCATCTTGAATGTCCAATCAAGTCCTTTCTCGAAATCAATGAAGCCTTCAGTCTGATCATCAAGTCCATGACCGACGATCCGTCGAAGACCTCTGGGTAGTGAAGTCGTACACTCATATTACACTCCCACCCGAGTTTTGAAGATTTTTAAGTAGTTGCTCGAGCTATGAAGACCTCATCTCCAGCCATCATGCCGTATCATCTTTTAGAAGATGGATACTCTATATGTATATCTTTTTGATTTCGAGATGTAGCTCCGCTGTGTATTGTTCGTGGCTACTCTTTATATAGTTATATGACATGGATCTACAGTGTATTTGATTGGTAGCCATGATTCTATTGTATCCCAAGCATGGGTATGCCTGCCTCGGTGAGACATTTGTTATTTTTCATACTGCGCCTCCCAGTTCTTGATCCTTGGGCTCAATCGTTTAGCACATCAGTAAAGATTGGTAATGTATTTCGGCCATCAGATGCTCTTCTGACCTCACACATTAGGGGGCATCTGTTAGAACCCTAAATTGCACCATACATGCTTACTTGGAATCAAACCATCTCAGATCCCTTCTTTTCCAAAGCACTGCTGAGCAACTCTTTAAAAAACTTCTTTTATAAGGGCCCACGTGCCCTACTCCATTACTGCATGCGTGTACATGCTAGCTGACCTAAAACAACCCGCGTGGACCGACAAAAGCACGAAAAAAGGAAAGTTGCCGATGGAACACACAACTCTGGGTGAGTTAACTGAAACTCCCAACCATGCATGGTCGAGGGTTCATCCAAATACCTAGCTTCTTCTAGCCTATAAAAGAAGGGCTAGGGGTCCCATTTGGAAGAGGAAAAAAATAGCAAAGAAACTCTGCCCATTTGCATATTCCCATTGTCCCAACCCTTTAGCCATCCTTGTGCCAGTAGAGATACAAAGCAAAGAAGTTGGAGGATAGTTGAAGAGGAGCCCAGGATTAGGTTCGCGAAGCGGTGTCTGGTCTTGACATTTTGTAAGTTGGCTCATTCAAAGTAATAAAGAAAATGCTTTTCCCGTCCCAATTCATGAGTTATTCATAGTTTGTTAAGTACATGTTTGAATCTCTAACCCGTTAGTCTATAGGTAAGATGCATGTGTAGTTGTTGCTTGTCTTGTATGCAGGTCAAATTTGGAAGGAGAACTGTGAGCAAGTGATCAAGTGCAAAAGAGGATCGACATTGAATGCCTGGAACAAGGTAGGTTGATCTGGCCATGTATTTACTGAAAATAAATGGGATTTAAGTTTGGGGACGAAGGTAGAAAGTATATTTTCTCTTGGTCATATCTGAATGCAAAGTATAACCCTATTTGCTAGTCCGTAAGGAGATTTCCCTCACAACACTACTTTCTCTTTTTCCTCGAAGAAGATGGTGTAATCTCAAACAACAAGGAAAATTATTAGCATCCTAATTGTTTCCCACCCGATATTTCATTCTCACCATTTCTTGAGACAGATTCATTACAACTACCATTAGGAGAAGTGGAATCACCAGAAAGAAATTGTTTTCCCCTTGTTGAAGCTAATTATGTGGAAGTAATTAAATTGGGAAATATTATAGAAAAAAAGACAATCTGAAAATTGGAAACACCTCAAACTTGCAAGATGTTATTTTTTAGGATTTTGATCTAAATTTAAATAACATAATTTTGGTATTCCCAAAACATGAAGAAATCATTCCAATTACTAAAACATCTCATGATGATATTCATGTCTCTTGTTTTCTACAATATGATTTCAAGGAAAATTTTCAAGGTGGTATTTTAAAAGATGATTCAAATTAGTCTTTGACAAAGAATCAATTTCTGGAGTTGATATATAGTTTGTATCTTCCCTTGATGGTCATGAATAGTGGGAAGAGAATGAAAAATATATGATGCATGAACTATACTATTTCACTGAAACAAGTAAAATTAAAAGATTAGAGAGTGAGTAGACCATGTAGGCTATATCAGCTAAAGATAAAAAAGATAATCAATATTTTTCTGTCTGTGAAAATTATCTTGCTGAAGAAATCAAGTCAATTTCAGAATCTGAAAACTTTTATGACCTATACTCAGATTTATTTGATTCATAATCTTGTCATATTCACCCTTATTTTAGGAATAAAATACAGAGCGTTGAAGGAAAGAAGGAATATCACCAACAGATTAATCAAACATACGATAAGAGTAAATGCACATTTAATGTGCATAATTTTGATAATGATTTGCAATTATAATTTCTTGAATATAAGGAAACAATGTTTGATTATGATAGTCCTATTTTTGGTGATAATGTTTCTTTTCAAGAATTGAATTTGAGATTTGATATATCATGCATGGAACTACTTCGACCTGAAATTGCTAAATATTTTTTAACAGATATCGATGTTAGAAAAGATAGAGCAAGGAGTACCAAAAAAATATCTAACTCTTCATGAAGGGAAAATTACAGGTATACAACCCATCATCATACATAACAAAGGAAGTAGTGGATTCAACTAAGAAGAATTACTATTTGGATTTATTTTGGAAATGCAAACTAATGTCTATAAGAAAGTACACTTCTTACCTTTGCATTCCTTTGAAATATCCCAAAATTTCCAAAATGGTTTAAAAGATATCATTGGAGACTTATTGGAACTATCTTTTGCCAAGAAATTTTCTCAAACTAGTAAGTGTACAATACTTTCCATTTTGAAACACTTGCACAATGTTTTAATTATTTCAATCAAACAATACCTTATGCCTCAATTGCACAAGCCTACACGATACCTTGATAGATTGATTAATATTGAGGTAATTAAATGGTTACATTGGATTTATGATTTCACATAGTATTGGTTGAGCCATTGTAGGTTAGGGTAAGAGTATCTTAGTTTTATTTAATTTTATTTTTATTTTCTGAATACGATATTGGCTCAATTTTGGTTTCCTAAATAAAAGTTATCATATTTTACTTTAGTTATGATTTTTAATTCTTTTCACATATGATTTTTCTTTTCTTTTTTCTTTGTTTCAAACCTTAGAATTGATTTTAGTTATGTTCCAATTTCAAGTTTAGTTTTTTTTTTCTTAAGTTTAGTTGGTTTTATTTAAATTATTAATTTATTTGTTGTTGCATGGTTTCATTTTTTATTTTCATAGTTGATTTTCATGATTCTTACTTTTCATGTTTTGTTTGTTATTGCATGATGTTTGGTTTTTGTTTGTTTTTACCATAAATAATTTTGGGGGATGTTGAGTTTTCAGCCTCTAGTATGCAGAACGGGACATTCTATTTCTCTACTAAAAACATTATTTGTTTTAAATATCAATAGTAAAGTAAGTTTACAAAGAACATGAGTAGGAGTCAGAAAGTACTTATAGTTTCTTTTATATGTGAGTTTGAAAAAATACAATGCTTTGTCGGTGGTGGTAATGACTATTGTCAAATATGAAAAGATTAAAAAGCCATATACTCTAGAAATCATGATCTAAATTATGAATCAAAAATTAATGACTATATTACTTCTTTTAGAATGGGTAAGATTTAAATCCTAGGGGCTTGATTCATCCCTTCACTAACAAATGTCATTCTCCTATAATCAAATACTTATTCCACAAGAACTTCTCATCACACAAAATATCCAGTAATGGGTACATGCAGATTTACATTATAATAATAAAATAAATAAGTGACGAGGTAGGAAAATAACTCAAAATGGAATCATGATGTCTGGGAGGGAATGTAGATATCTTTGTCAAGGATATGGATGCTCCCTAGAAACATAACAAGGTCTATGCTAACAGGGTGATTCCATCAGGGCTATGGTCGTTCGCTGGCAACAGAGCGACACCAGATGGGTGATAAGGTTACTTAGAGATTATACAAAATAATACCTTAATACTAGAAGTCAGATCTAATTTGATTTCTTATTCAAAGTGAAAGTCAGTGATCAAAATTACTCTTCTTTTGTGATTGATTAAAAATCAAAACCGCATGACAAGTTAAAGAATGATTTGTAATTTACATGTAGAGGGATCTATGGGTGGTTTCTATTTTATCTTCTTGTTCAAATTCTATGTTACTTGAAATTGTTTGGTTGTGATTAGAGGTATAAACAGATATTTTGGTTTTGTCCAGTAAATCGCCATTTGTTGAGTCCTTAGCACACCCTTAAAATTTTAAATTTTTGGGTACCACTTTTCTTTTTAATAATTTTGTGTCTTCTTCTTTTGGATTTACGTAGGTTTCATATTTGTATTTTGTTAACTTTATACATTTTTTCCTTCATTTTATTTTCATTTAAAATATCAATAAAATCCAAAAAATATGATATTTTGCATGAGGGAAGGAAAAGAAAAAGAAATAATTGAAAAGAGAGAAAAATTGTAACATTCTCCAATTTTTTTTCTCTAAAATCATTGGGGGTTTTGGATGAAAGAACTTAAGAGTCAACTTTTCAAAAGGCCCAATGAAATTATTGGGTTGGGAGTTTAAATAGAGAAATAACAACAAGAGGCCAAAAAACCTGGCCCGATGAAGCCTCAAAGAGTTTTCCAATGATTTCATCGACATCAAGGGTAGTTTCTAGAAAACATGAAGAGGTCTTATATTCGGTCGATCATTGATGGAACCATCAACGTCAATTAAAATCACATGGATAAGAGCATAAAATAAATATTCTTCAAAAGTTTTGATGGGATCATCTAGATAGGGGAAAAGAGAATGAGTCAACACAACCAAAATTCCCAATCCTAATGAAAGCCTAAAAGTGTCAATGAACCATATGTGTCGGAATAAACTAAAGTGAGTGTAAAAGTGTAACGAATCACGTCAATCGTCGATAGGCCATCGAGTATTGGCGAAAATTCTGGGAGTTTCAAACATGACGATAGATATTGTCGATCCCCAATGATACCAACGAGCATTGGTGGAAATAATAGAAGTTTCAAGAATGAAAAAGGATCTAGTCAATCATCGATAAGCCATGAACCTGAAGATAGATCTCAACCATGTGATCAGAAAGAAGAACAAATATTGACCATTGAAACGTTTCACATAAGTTGTGTGCACTTCGATGGTCATGTAGGTTCCATGTCAACATCCATATCAGTGGTCACACCATCTTCCATACTTCATATTTCCATGTCAACTACCATGTCATCTACCATGTCATCATTGTATGAACTCCTCTTATTAATCATCGATGTTTATTGTTTTTCATGGAACATTTGGTAGGTATATGGGCATTTCCTTTGATGTAAATGAGCTTTATGGGTGTCAAAAAAGATTGGAAATAGGTGGATTTTCCTACACAAATAGTTTTGGATGATCACTAATGTGATCATCGACATTGACTCAAACTCATCTTAAATGAGAAATGGGATATGGTAAAGAGTCGATGATGATGAATCTTTTCTTAGCAAATATGAATCGTTAGATTATGAAAATGAATCAATCTGGAACATATAAAATCTTTAAGTCATGCCAGGTCCATTTTCTATGGTTTAATGAATTACACACCATGTCACATGCCAACAAACCATTACCTCAGTGAGAAATATTATCAAGCCTTACAATTCCATTATAAAACTCATTCTCCCAACCACTGATGCCAATGAAATAATTTTTCATAGCTTAAATATTAGCCATCTGATCACAAGCAAGACTAAATCTTTTTCATTGGTCCTCCCTCTTGAATTTTGATAAAAATGCAACATTTTCCCAAGCGCATAAAACATCTAAAAAATCGTCGATGAGAGAAGAACCCGGTTTTGGATTTTTGCGATAATGTTTGGTCCCGAACTCCATTTGAGGTGTGTCTTATACTGTTGGAAAGGTATCACTGAGATATACAAATTTTTAGTTATATGGTTTTCATTATTATTCATTGTTTGTTTATGGATATTTAAATAAAACTACGACATATATAATTCTTACGATTTTTTCATGATAACTTTTGATTTTGATCCCCGTTTTGAGAATGCCATATATCATTGGAAATGTATCTTCAAGATATCCAACTTTTGTTTTATAATTTTTTATTGATTTTGCACCAATTGTTTCAGTTTTGTGAAATAAAGGAAATCAAGATCAGGTAAGTGACTTAAATATTTCATTTTAAGATCAATAAATTGTTTAATCTCATATTTTTATTTATAATTTATTATTTATTTATAATATACATTTTGTATGATCCAGGTACATGCAAATAGAATCATTTAGCATGATGAGAATAATTTCAATATTGCATGTTGCAGAATGGTATATTTTCGTCAGTTGACAAGCACAAGCATGAGAACAAAGTTGGAAGAATTGGTGACTTGGTGCATGAACATTCCAATTTTAGAAATGAATGATTACTAAATATTGAAGAACGACTCAACCATAGTTAACTGTGCCTAAAATAAAACAAAAAAAATAAAATAATATGCATGCATGAGGTTCCTCAAGAAAGAACAATGGGTTGAATTATTCAATCAAGATTTATGAGGTTGAGCAAGCATGAATTGAAGTCTATATGTAATTGGAGATGTGGCTAAATGCATGGATTTTTGCATGGATGATTTGTCAAGACTTTTGTTCATTGAAGATGCAAATTACATGAGGAGAATGAATGACTTTTAATTAAGTCATTTTTATTTGTATTCCATAATTAAATTAGTTTTTTTCTTATAAATAAAGAGATCGACCTCTTAGTAAAGGGTCTTTGATCTCTAGAACTATTTTCAAGATATTTTCAATCTTTGGAGGGTTTCAAGAGGATTGTAAGTGGAGGAATATTTCAAGGCTCAATTCAAAATCTCTTTGGAGTCAAGACATTTTCGTTTACTAAATTTTTGTGTATTATTTCATTTTCATGGATTACTCTGCCTTTTGAATTAATATCATCGACATATAGTAAAGATTTCAATTATGCTAAGTTATCTTGTGTGATTGCATAAATCACTATTAGAAAAAATAGATCGTGGAGAAATAAAATAAAACAAATGTGAAAATAAAACACAAAAGATACACAATACAATAGAGACACATATATATGTGGTTCACCCAGTGTGGACTACGTCCTTCAGAGAAATTGCCAGGTCCTTCCTTTATTATTATCCAGCAAATGAAGGGATACAACCTACAACACACCCACTGTAACTTCCTCTTCTTTCTCTCATAGTCTCCTCACTAAGAATACAATATTCTCAATGATACATAGCCGCAATAAATTTCCCTCATAAAAGAGAGTTTTCTTCTAGGGAAAAAAACCCTAACATAAATCCTACTATCAGATCTGTGACCTTATAATGAACGGTCCATATTTACTATGAAATTACAATATACATTTACAAGGCACTCCCTTGCGTTGAGGAGTGTACATTCTTTTGGGGTGTAAAGTCTTCATGGGGTATAAACATGGCTGAAAACAAAGACCTATGAATCAAGAAGATAATCAGGCTCCATAAGAAACAATCTCCCACTTGGAGACTGATCTCAACAACTCCACCATTAGTGTATCTACTAGATTATGATCCTTCTTGGACCTGGAAAATTTTCCATCTTCATATTTATGCTTGAAGACCAAATGAAACCAAGCAGGAACTTAGTTTCTCCCTGGTTAGTCCCTTAGTTAACATGTCTGCAGGATTTTGGCTAGTGTGTATCTTTTCCAACTTCAAATGCCTATCTTCCAAGACGGATCATATGAAATGGTACCCTAGCTGTATATGCTTAGTCTTCGAATGGAAGGTTTATTTCTTTTCAAGATGAATGGAACTCTCACTGTCATAGTACAACTTGTTATTCTCCTCCTTCTTTCCCAATTCCTTCATAAACCTCTATAACCAGATCATTTCTTTACTAGCCTCTATAGCAACAACATACTTTGCTTCTATTGTTGAAATTGCAACAACCTTTTGCAGTTTCAAAATCCAACTTACTGTAATTCCACTTATAGTAAAAACATACCATGTGGTTCTGCTCCTACTATCTTTATCACCTGCCATATATGAATCAACATATCCCTGTAGAATAGTGTCTGAACCTCGAAAACATAATGCATGAGTATAAGTACCTCTCAAATACCTAAGAATCCACTTTACTTCCTCCCAATGTTCTTTACCTGCTCACAACTCCCACCGCATGTGCAATATTTGGTCTTGTGCAAACCATCACATACATCAAACTACCAACTGTTGATGAATACGTGACCTTGGACATGTATTCTATCTCCTCCTATGTCTTGGGACACATTTCCTTAGTTATTTTGAAATGGCTGGCCAAAGGTGTACTAACTGGTTTTGCATTCTGCAATCTAAACCTCTCCAACACCTTCTCTATGTACTCACCTTGAGACAATGTCAATTTTTGATTTTTCCTGTCTCTTGTTATTCTCACACCAAGGATTTTCTTTGCGGCACCAAAATCCTTCATCGAAAATTAATTAGATAATTTCTTCTTGAGCACATTTATATCCTGCATATTAGACCCTGCAACAAGCATGCCATGTACATACAATAGCAAGATAATATAGCTTCCATTTTCTATCCTTTTAAAACAAATACACTGATCAGAATGACATCTACTATAAACTTGTTCTGTCATAAACATGCCAAACTTAAAATACCACTGCCTTGGAGCTTGCTTTAGGACATACAATATATTCTTTAACCTACATACCAAATTCTCCTTCCCTTTGACCTCATACCCCTTTGGCTGCTTCATATAAATCTCTTCCTCCAAATCCCCATGGAGAAACGTTGTTTTTGTTGGATCATGTTGTCATTGATGCCAATGGTTTGATTGATTGATGTCATTGATTGATGTCAAGTGATTGATTGATGTCAAAGGATTGATTGATTTATGATTGATGTAATATAATATGTATTTTCCTTG
>SNQJ01S0002462.1:64499-74950 GCA_010110895.2 Picea sitchensis
AAACAAATTTATTTTGTGAAGTATCTACATCCCCTTCTCACTCATGTGTCTAGGTCTATGATGCCACAATGATGTATCCACTCCCGTAGAAGCTAAAGAGATAGAAGAGTCAGTATTACCAGTACATAAATACAATGTACCTACCTTCTCTCCTTTTGCTATCACCAATGATCCTTTTGTAACCTTCCACACCTTATCTATAAATATGGATATACAACATTCACTTTCAAACTGCCCTATTGAAATTAGATTTTTCCTTAGATCTGGAACATGTCTTACCTCTTTCAACAACCATTGGTTTCCACTTTTTTTACCTTTTCTATTCCAACAATTTTGCATGGTTCATCATCACCCAAATGAACTTGTCCAAAATCACCTTGAACATAATCTAGAAAATGTTTCCTATGGGGTGTGGCATGAAATGAAGCCCTTGAATATACTACCCAAGAATCAGAAATATTAACTACAAAAAGAATCAAAGCATCTTGTAACACATCACCAGTTACATTTGCTTCCTGATTTTCTCCCGCTGTCCATCTCTTTGTTTCTTTGGAGCTTTGCAATATTTCTTAGGATGTCCTTTCTTCCCACAATTCCAACACTCTATCTTTCCAAATATGGATTTGGATCTTCCCTTCCTATAATTATCGTGGTTCCCTGAGCCCTTTCATCTATCCTTTTGTATTCCCATTTTCTCCATGTTTAATGCATTACCTGATGTCTCACCTGTTCTTTTTTGTCGCATTTCCTCACTAAGGATAATACCAACAACATCATCAAATTTTAAAGTGTTTGAACTAGAGACAGAGTTACTTACATCCATGACCAAGACGTTCCATCTTTCTGGCAATGAGCCCAAGATTAGAAGAGCCCTGACCTCATCATCAAAGTCCACTTTTATAGAACTTAATTGATTAGTAATCGTATTAAATTCATTGAAATGATCTGCAACAGACCCACCTTTTGACATCTTCATATTAAATAATATATTCATTAGAAATACCTTATTGGACATTGATGGTTTTTCATTTAGTTTAGCCAATGCATCCATCAACTCCTTCGTTTTATTTTCTTTCTAAATATTGAAAGCCACCGATGCTATCAGGCTAAACCGTATCGTTCCTAGTGCCTTTCTGTCAAGAACCTCCCATTCTTCGTCCTTCATGGTCATCGACTTCTTTTCTATTCCACCCAATGGTAGGAATAGATCCTTCTGATATAAATAGTCTTCCATCTACATCTTACATAACTCGTAATTTTGGACATTAAATTTCTCGACCCTAAACTTTCCATCTTCCGCCATTGCTGCCACTCGAGCTAGGAACCCTCTTTTGCTGCAAGTTACCTTTCACTCTGATACCAGTTGTTAAAAAAATAGGATCGTGGAGCAATAAAATAAAACAAATGTGGAAACAAAACAAAAAATATACACAATACAATAGAGACACAAATATATGTGGTTCACCCAGTGTGGGCTACATCCACCAGAGAAATTTCCAGGTCCTTCCTTTATTATTATCCAACAAATGAAGGGATACAATCTACAACACGCCTGTTGTCACTTCCTCTTATTTATCTCATAGTCTCCTCACTCAAAATACAATATTCACAATGACACATAACCGCAATACATTTCCCTCGTAAAAGAGGGTTGCCTTCTAGGGAAAAAAACCTAACATAAATTCTACCATCATATATGTGACCTTATAATGAACGGTCCAGATTTACTATGAAATTACAATATACATTTACAAGGATATCCCCCCTGGACCTTGCAGGGGGGGTAACCCCCCTTGCACTCCCCCGCGTGGAGGAGTGTACATTCTTCTGGGATGTAAAGTCTTCATGGGGTATAAACACAGCTGAAAAAAAATACCTATGAATCAGGAAGATAATCAGGCTCCACAACCAACAATCACTAGGTGTTATCTTTAGTATTGCTTTATTAATTAGTTTCTCATCTTCTTTTTGTAAGTTTGGTTTTGTTATTTAAAACATTAATCATTGTATAATTATTTCTATAATCATTGATGGAGTAGATGGAAAATTAATGTGTGTTTTCTGAGGAGTATATTATTATCTATATATTTCTATAGAATTATTTCATAGAAGAAAAAATTACAGTTGCAAGATTATTTATAGCCACTATTTCGAAGAGTTATCTCTTGGGGACAAACAGTTTCATCTTTCTTCATTCTATGTTTCTTGAAGGTGATCATGTGCTAATGTTTCTTAGTAGAATTATTTCTTAGAGATCTCAAAGTTGTAGGTTAATTTCATTGAATGTTTCCATAGGTTATCCTTATCACAAGCTTCCTTAAACCCTTTCACTTATTTATTTTCTATAGTAGATAGAAATTAAACATAAAACAAAAAAAGAACAAAAGAGAGGAACCAAACAATTTTTAAAGACCATCGAAAAGGATGATGGGCCATTAATCTGGAGAATCACACCATTCCAAATGAATAAGAATCTAATTGGGAATTGACTTCGAGTGTGATTCCTATTGTTGAGTCAAAGGGAATTTATACCCCTCAAAACCATCTAGGTCTCCCAAGAAAAAATATTTCAATAATGGTAACAACAATTAATCCATGCAACTGCTTGATAAATTCACATTCTGCGCGACATTATGGATAGGTATGCTAGCTACCTTATGTTTGAATGTAATTTTCATAACATGTACATATATTCTAGTGATGATCAGTGGGATATGATTTCGTTACTCCCCTTATGCATGATAGAAGAGTAGATCTAACAAGGTGTCACTGAGTAGCCAACACATCTTCAACCAATTCTAGATGAATAAATGGAGACTCTAGAAATGTGCACTAAGCGCAACCAGGACCAAAAGTGGGTTGAAGTTGCGTGGTTGCAGACACAATGCATGGTCCTCACTGGGGGTGATTCAAGGATGATACATCATCCAAGCACCCTCAAGACCCACGCCCCACAAAGAAGTCAATGCAGTCTACCCTAGTCGATGTGAAATGGCAACGAACTGGTCCAACTGTCCACATTACCACTCCTCTAGTACAATAGGGTCCCTTCCATATGGAACCGAGTGTGGAAACTTTGATCACTATTCTCAAAAGGTAGTTGTTATTGAAACAACATATCCACATGAGGGATATTCGTAATGTGGACCATATATGTCGACAACTCAGGGGCACAACATCGTCATTTGACATTCTACCATGACCACCGACTTCAGGGAGAAATTCCAATACAACCACATAGGTTCTTCAATTTGACCTATTAGTACTAATTCTGATGGACATCACTAACATCGATATCTCATTGGCACCAATTCTGACTCTAGTAGTGAAAGACTGTGTTGCCACCCTACTTTCTTAGTTGAGCAAGAGACACCAAAATGTTGGCCGCACTCATGCGTATCTAAAAACTCCAACATCAAGTGGACATATCCATGCATAATAAAATGCATGAACATTATCAAAAGGAGTTTTAGGATCACCAGGCCTAATAGAAGAACCATGATACAAAATTTGTGTCCCATGCAACCGTGTAGGATCAATATATGGAGATTAGAATTCAATGACATTATCGAGATGGTTGATAGTCTATATGCACATATATCGAATACCTCAACACAAGTTCATGGAATTCCCCCCCTGTCTTAAGCTATTGACCATGAAGGCCCACCTACAAAATTTGGACTCACAACTTACATCTCTTCATCTGCCACTCCATCAAATGAACCTGGAGGAAATTCAATTGCAACATAAACTTATGTTGTCCAAATAATTTGTCTAAGATGGACAACATAGGGTGGAGGAATTTTTTAGTGTAGTCGATTGCATCTTTTCCTTATGAAATCACCTACAGAATCCACCTAAGTTGACTACAATTAATGATGGAATTCATGTGGTTGAGGCCAAAGTCGCACAATAGAAGAATAGCCCGACTTCTTTAGTGCCATGTGAGCACATCTCTATGATGGAAACTATTTCATCCAAGATAAAAGATATCACTACATCCATCCTGCGCAGAGTAGAAAATTGTATAAGAGCTCATCACTACTGTGGTGAATAAGGCCTTAAGTTTTATGCCCAACTACCAGACGCGTAGGTTGTTTCTAGCCCATTGATTAAGAAAATGGAAACAACAGATATGAAAACTCCTCAATTCACCATAGTTGATGTCGATGCAGTTTTTCAGCTCACCCAAGAACTTTAGGGCACCCTCATTGAGCCTGATCGTCAATTCAAGGAGTTCGTCCAAGAACTCCTGAAGATGGTTCCTTCTGTCGCATCATTCACTCCATGAGGGATTTGACTTGAGGATGAGCCAAATAATAGTGGTGGGAACATGTTGGTACCCAAAGTTTTGGGTAAATATCGAGCATGCACACAAACAAGTTCATGTGCACTTATTCCAATTTTGTGCATGCTCAAGCGGTTGCTCGAAGTATGACAAGAGGCATGCACACCAGGTCAAATTTTGTTATTGTGTGCCATATTGAGATATTCCAAATGTGCACTAGTCCGCATTTTGTGATGCGCACCATAAACTAAGAAGAGAACACATGTAGTCCATAATCAAGAAAGAATATTTGACAAATCTCCATGAATGATTACTACGAGAAGTACACGGGAACATGGAGAAAAAAGATGATGAACTAGAGAGGTAGTTGATATTGCTACGATTCCAAAGAGGATATGTGGAATGCATGTGGTTGACATAAGTGTGTTTTATTGGAATACATAGGAGCGAGTGGGGTAGATCTGAAATTGACAGAGCACTAGACTCGAGAAGTAGATAAAAGGGAGCAACGAAAACAAAAACAAAGTTAGCTTGTTAGTCATTTGGTTGTTTTTGTGATAGTTGTGGGTATTGTTGTCATTTATCTCACTCTGAGATTATGTTTTTTAATGTCCTTGGTTATAAGTCTAAGTCTATCCCATTTGTAGAGTCTGAAATGAAGCACATGGCACTTTGTAATGTAACACTGGGAAAATATATAAGAGAGCAAGGTTCTATTGCTGTCAATGAATGAATTGATTAATGTATGTTTTTGATGATGGAATGAAGATAATCAAGTTGCATCAATTCTATTCCCATGATGTGTTACTTATGTGTCAATGGAATGTGTGTATTGTTGTTGTCTGGTGTTAATTGTTAAGTATTTTTCAATGGATTTTCTAAATTTCAACTCAGATAGAATTTTGTTCAATTAGTCCTTCATCATCATCGACATAATACCATATGGTATTTGTGATCCTCATGGCATCTCCGGTGAGAACTTCTTCAGTCTTTGGCTAAGGATTGATATGTTGATGCCTTGAGGTTTTGGTTGGTCAACTATGGACGAACCCTTTGTCTTCAACCCCCCAATGTTAAGAAAGACACGTGTTAGTGTGAATGAGCCAATAACTAAATATCATATGGGATTTTTCTACATAACTCTCTCCCAGTCGATTTAGTAATTTTAAGAAAGAAAATCATTATTTGATAAAGAGGACTACTACCTCTATAAAAACAAAGGAGGTTGCTCCTTGATTGCCCCAACGATTCCCCTTGGCATTGATATTTTATTCTATGAGGGAAAAGTGATCAACATTTATTTGATTGAAGGACCATTGTAGAGCCTTGATATTCTTACTAGGACCTTGTAGACTTTATTTTTTCAAGTGCAACTATACTTGGTTTCCTACCTTGAATGTATTCTTATTCATGTGATAGTCATGTTGGGATTTGTACTTTTCCTATGACTTCTTTAATGTATCATGCACTTGGAAGTCGATTTGAGTGATATTTTCAATGGATTTTTTAACCTTAAATGCTTTTATTGTGTGTCTTTTGTCACTCCACTATGTTTTCCATATACAACACATAAATGTAAACTTGGTGGAAAATATATAAAGAAATATTCAAAAGGGGACTTAGTAGTAGAACTGTGGAATACTATGTTACAATATTATTGAATGTAGATAAAATTATCATCTTAGGTTCTTGGATGCTTCTGATTGTAACCCCGCAAAATAATAACCAATGTCATGTCCATCACTTTTGTGTTCTCATCCATTTGTGGGTGGAAAACTATATATCTCTTCAACTTTTTACCCATGTTTTTCCAAAGTGGAGACCAAAAGGCATAGAGAAATCTAGTATCTCTTTCTAATATGATGCTTCTTGATAATCCAAAGGGCATCTAGATCCTTTCAAAGTGCATGTTTGTTTCATCTTGTTCCATGATGGTATGTTTACAAGGAATGTGAGTGAACATATTACTAAACGTGTTCACTACCACTAATAGATAGTGATGTCTCGCTTGGTTCTTGGAAAAACACCCACAAAATACATAGAGAGGGTATCCCATGGTATAGTAGGTATAGGTAAGGGATAATTTATACCTAGATCCCCATGAGTGGATTTGAAGGTACAAAAATTATTTATCCTCTAATAAACTAAGCTACATCTTCATCCATTATGGGCCAATACACATACCTATGTAAGCTAACCACTATTTTTCCAATTCCAAAGTGACTTGTATATTAGGAGTTGTGAGCCTATTTGACAAGTCATAATATTTTTTATTTACGAACACAAATATTATACATATTATAGAGAAATACATATTAGAGATGGTAGTTAGCCTTCTATCACCTTCCTTTTCACAAAATTGGCCTCATAGCTTCTAAAATACCTCCTTGAAATATTAATATTATATGTATTCTTATTTGTATGGATCATGTGTGAAATGCTCCAAGTGCATACGAGTATATACAGAAGTAATCTTGAGTGTGTCTGGCCTTGAAACAAAGTTTTCCAACTTATTGGTACTACCATTTTTATACATGATGAAAATATGAAATTTTTGTAAAAGTATCATACAATTGACATAGTGTTTTTTTGTTGAAGCTTACTTTCGACCTACAAATGATGTAGTGACTTGTGATTAGTGTGGATGATAGTTTCCTTTCCCATTAGGGTGGTATTTGATTTCTTAATAGCATACGCTAGAGCATATAACTCCTTGCCATATGTGGAATAATTCATGATTGTGCCATGAAATATTTTAGAATGATAGAATCCTAACTTACCTTCTTACATAAATACCATGTTGATACCATATTCACTTGAATTTATATCTAATTCAAAGGGATTTTTCAAATTAGGCAATGCGAGAAATTATGTTTAACTAATATTTCATTTAAACTTTTCAAAATCAACTTGTTGGCTCTTTCCACCTTGGAAATCCTTTGCATTGTTATCTATGACATCAAGTGGTACAACCACAACTAAAAAGGATGTTATAAACTTTTGAAAATATTTTTTGATTTCCAAATACTCCTATATTTGGTGACATTGGTAGTATTTTGTCACATGATGATGGTCTCCATCTTCACAAGATCAATCTTGAATTCCCTGCCACCAATCATGTACCCCAAGCACACAAAGGACTATTGGGTGAAAATTTCTTAATGTTTTCTAGGATTTGATGATTTAATAAGATCTCTAACATCTACATGATATGTGAGATATTGATCCATATGGATGTCGGTGGCCTCTCACCTATTCCAACTGGCTCATTTTGGCAGTTTTCCAGTTTGGCAGTTTTTTCCTAGTTTTCGGGTCCCTGACTTCCGGGGCCGTTTTGAGGCCCTAAACAACGTTTTTAGGGCTCGCCACAATTAGATTGAACACAGAGTCAGAGTCTGACGACAACATGTGTAGTCCGCAGATAGATATTTCCAATGGGCTATCGTGCATCTAAAAAGGAGGTCGTATGCAAAAGTTACGACTCCGGGAAGTTGATGTACTAACTTACCCAAACGAGGCCCACATGACTTTTGGCGCTTCATCTACTAGGGTTAGGTTTTGGATGTCTAGGGTTTTTGATATTCTTGTTTATTGTAAAAAGGACTTTAGAGCCTCATTGTAATGATGCTCTTGCGAATGAGCGCAATCGTCACATATCTTCTAAGAGATAAGCTGCCACCATTCTAACAAGCTTGTTTTCCGCTACATTTTACAGTTTCATCTTATTTCATTATTGAATAGAAACCAATTTTATTATATATTTGTTATTCTGTGTTAAGCATATTTTGATAATAATATGTAATCATTTTGTTTTTCTCATAAAATCTGGATCAGTGGTATCAAAGCGGTCTTCTCCTTGTCGTTCTTAATGCATGTCCCCAACAAGATCAGGGTACAAAGAATTGGGTCTCGAGCTTATTTCTCTTGAGGAAAAAATCTCTCGCATGCCGAAGTGACCTCTCATGGAGGGAGAAAAGAAATACAACGTGACATGAGATCCCTTCAAAATGTTTCTTGAGGAATCCCTCACGCAACAGAGGAACGAGATGATGGATAGTTTTGAGAAAATCCTTCAACGACTACCAACAAGCGATGCATCTTCCTCAACCGGAGGCATTGCCCCCTTAAAGGTACAAATCAAGTCCAATATTCCTATATTTGAAGGTCAGATAGATGCATATGTTGTAGACAAATTGTTGAATCTGCTAGAAGGGTATTTCTCTGTCCATAACTTCTCGAATAGAGAAAATATTACTTTTGTGCTCCTCAAAGTCGTTCCCCATGTCAAATATTGGTGGGAAACTTTATGTGAGAAAAGGGAAACAAAGGAACCCTAATTATTTACATTCATAGTCACCTGGGAGTCCTTCGAGGATGCTATTAAGGAAAAATACTACCATGTTGGAAGTTATGACAACCTGTACACAAAATGGACCACACTACAGCAGGAAAGAGACCAAGCAGTGCCTGAGTTAAAAAATATCTTCCATACCTTGTGCACCAAGTTGGGTATCAAATATTCTAAGCGACATATGGTGCTCAAGTATCGTGGTGGTCTGTGTAGACACATCCAAACCGAAATGGAGTTTATGGACATCTCATCCTTGGGTGAAACCTACCGATATTCCGTCAAAATCGAGCAGAAGCTCAAACAAAAGACGCAAAAATTTGGGCCTCGAAACCCCTCACAAAAAAAGCGAGGAAAGGGTGGCCCCAACTTGTAGAACAAAGGATAGAGAAAAGAGGGATAACCTTAGGAAAACTAGTCCAGGATGTAAGCAAAGAAGGACACTAGAAAGACAAAGAAATATACTGGGAAGTGGTGTGACTTCCATAAGAGCCCTTAGCATAACACTATGCATTTTCTCTCAAAGCAGTCATTGGTGGTTGAGGTGAAAGCATTTGAATCAGATGCAGGTTTCGACTCTGAGTCAGAACCAGAAAGGGGGAGATGTATCATTGATGCAGAACCCAATGCTACTGTTGTTAACACCAAGCTCCAGCTCGGTGAACCAGATGAGATAGAGGAAGGAAAACACCTTTTTCATTCACAGATGTGGGTGAAGGGTACCTCGTTGCACTTCATCGTTGACAGTAGTAGCTAGAAGAACCTCATATAATCATAGGTTTTCAAGCGACTCTCCCTGCCGAAAACACCACACCCACAACCCTACACCATTGGATGGCTCCATGAAGGAAGCGACATCCGCGTCAACCAACAATGTCGCTTATCATACAAAATCAAGCCCTTCAAAGATGAGATATTGTGTGATGTTGACCCTCTTGAAGTGTTATTATTACTTTGAACAAGAAATTGTACAGATGTGTCATTTCCTTGATCTCTGCCAAGTAAGGCAAGAAGGTCATCTCTCAGATGGGGAAGTTTGTCTTGTTCATGATTCGCTCTCAGAATGAGTGAAATATCACAACCACATATAAGGTATCTACGGACAACCTCTCCACACAGTAGAAGAAAATAGATCAGGTTGTGAAATAATACTTGGATATCTTCTCCTCACCTACTGGGGTACCTCTGCACTGTCAGGTCAAGCACCCCATAGATATGACCCCTGACGCACCGCTGCCCAATGGGACAGTATACCGCTGCTCTATGTTAGAGAATGAGGAGATCAAGTGGCAGATCCAGGAACTTCTCCACAAGGGTCACATCAGTCCCAGCTCATCACCTGGAGAAAAGTCCACTTGTGCTTGTACATAAGAGAGATGGAACCTAGCGAATTTGCACTGATTACCGGGCCCTAAATAAAATCACATTCAGTAACCGATACCCGATTCCTAGAATTGACGACCTCCTTGATTATCTCATGGGGGACAAATACTTCAGTAAGATTTATATGAATTCTGGCTACCACCAGGTCTCGATAGAACAAATAGATGTATGGAAGACCGCCTTCAAATCAAAGGAAGGTATTTTTGAATTGTTGGTCATGCCCTTTGGTTTGACAAATTCTCCAACCAATTTCATGAGGATGATGGACGATATCCTACGACCATTCACCAATAATTTTGTAGTGGTGTATCTGGATGACATCCTCATTTACAACAATACTTGGGAAGAACACTTGTAGCATATTCAACAGGTTCTGCACACCCTGTGGCAACATAAGCTATACACCAACTTGGAAAAATGGTCCTTCATAAT
>SNQJ01S0002462.1:75511-107515 GCA_010110895.2 Picea sitchensis
TTTGTGTGGGTCCGTTCCCAGAAAAAATAATTTGATGATTTGAAGAAGCGCTTGTGCTCATCCCCAATACTTTCACTATTAGACCTGCAAAAACCCTTTTATATCGAGACATATGCTTCAGACTATGTTGTGAGCGTCATTCTCACTCAACATGACCATCCCATGGCATATCATAGTGAGACACTATCAGATGTTGTCCGTAAGTACCCTACTTACGACAAAGAAATATACTCCATTGTGCAAGCATGCCTCCAGTGGAGACATTACATTCTTGGGAACTAGACAGTCATCCACATTGATCATAAGCCACTACAGTTCATGTAGACACAAGGAAAATTTCAGAATGACTGTCATCAAAAGTGGTCCACATACTTGCATCAATTCCACCTCAACATCAAGTATAAAACAAGAAGCATCAACTGCATCGTTGATTGCCTCAACAGACTTCCAATTGCGGCACTCACCATGGTGCTAGACTCTTCTGACCATGAGACCTCTGGATAGCCCCAACTCTATGAGACAGACCCAAAATTCGCCACCACCTACCAAATGTTAGGCGAAAACATAGTTGTCACTAATTTCCATCTTCAGGATGGGCTGTTGTGTCCTCTGGGCCATATCTATGTTCCATCAAGAGAACGAGAGAAGCTAATCTGGGAATCCCACTACATTCGGGTGACATGAAACTTTGGTGTCGAAAAGACAGTGGAAATGTTGTAAAAACATTTATACTGGCCAAAACTTCGACAAGAGGTAAGCAAGGATATCAGGTCTTGCACTGCATGTAGGATTGCCAAACCGACCACTAAGAAACAGGGCTTATACACCCCTCTGCCTACTCCTGATAGGCCATGGGAATCCATCTCAATGGACTACATTTCGGGCCTCCCATCCACCAAGTGAGGAAATGACTGTGTTTTCTTGGTTGTTGATAGCTTTTCTAAGATGGAAATTATGGCCGCCTACAAGAAGAGCATCACAACAGAGGCCACTACCAAGCTCTTCTTTGAACGATTCTAGGTACATTTTGAAATACCAAAAACCATTGTCTCATATTGGATATTCAAGTTCTCATCACATTCTGGTCAAGTCTTTGGTCACTGCTAGACACCAAGCTCACCAAATCCATGACCTTCCACCCCTAGACTGGTGGCCAAACTGAGGTCGTAAATCGAATGATCGTGCATATCCTGCGCATGTATAATTCCAAGAACCCTCACACATGGGATGAGAGTCTTCCCTATGTTCAACATAGCTACAACTGATCCCTGCATAGCTCAATCGGCCACATCCCCTTTCAGGTGGGGTTGGGATTCCAACCATTGTGTCTGATAGATGTTGCACTACCCTTTGCGGTCGCCTCGAACGACTCATATCCTACTCCAACTGAAACTGAAAAAGCCACCCGGTTCATTGAGCGGATCGAGCACATCCTCCTATAGGTTCAGGATATCCTACATAAGTCCAATGACAAGTACAAGCAATTCCATGATCAACACCGGGTGCCACATAAGTTTTAGATGGGCGGCAAAATTTGGTTGCAATTGTAGAAAGAACGCCTTATAGGACCCTATCAGAAGCCTCATCCACTCCATTGTGGGTCGTACACCATCACCAAGGATATGGGAGATAATTCTTTTGAGCTCAACATTCCTCCTTTCCTTGTCTTGCACCCAGTATTCAACGTGGATCTCCTTCGACCTTATTTCCCACCATTATTGGAAACCTCAAAGATAACATAACAAATGACACCCACAGAGCTCAACCCTGACTTCATACAACATGAATTCAATGATCATATTGTCGAAAAAAAGGTCAAGGGAACTCACCAACAAAGGATCCATCTTTATCGAGTTGTCAAAGAAAGGCAACTCCTGCACCAAGGCAAGATGCTCACCAGGGGCCAAATTCAACAAAAAACTCCTCATCTCATGGGGGAAATCAACACAATGGATAAAAATGATTCCTAATAGGGTAGGATTTATCCAAATGTATTTCGGTGGCCTCCCACCTATTCCAACTAGCTCATTTTGGCAGTTTTCCAGTTTGGCAGTTTTTTCCTAGTTTTCGGGTCCCTGAATTCCGGGGTGGTTTTGAGGCCCTAAAAAAAGTTTTTAGGTCTTGTTATAGTCAAATTGTAGAATGAGTCATATTCTAAAAACAACATGTGTAGTCCTCAGATAGATATTTCCAACGGGCTATTGTGCGCCTAAAACGAAGATCGTATGCAAAAGTTACAACCCCGAGAAGTTGATGTACTAACTTACCTAAACGGGGCCCACATGACTTTTGGCACTTCATCTCCTAGGGTTAGGTTTTGGATGTCTATGGATTTTTGCATTTATGTTTATTATAAAAAGGACTTCAAATCCTCATTGTAATGATATTCCTGCGAATGAGCACAATCGTCACATCTCTTCTTAGAGATAAGCCGCCACCATTCTAGCAAGCTTGTTTTCCGTTGCATTTTACAGTTTCAGCTTATTTCCTTATTGAATAGAAACGAGTTTTACTGTATATTTGTTATTCTGTGTTAATAATCTTTTGATAATAATCTATATTCATTTTGTTTCACTCATAAAATCCGGATCAGATATGCTCTTCACATTGAGATAAAAATCAGTATATAATCTAGGTATACAATTAGAGATGAATCTAGAAAGGGTCACACTACACCATTTATAAAATAATAAATGTAGTTGGTGAATTGAATAAATCAAAAGGAACTACCAACCATTCAAATAAACCTTTCCTTATCTTAAATGTTTCCTTCCAGGTGTTTTCTTCCTTCATTTGTACTTGATGGTATCCTAATTTGAGTACATTGCATGTTGCAGTTGATCTAGCAATATTGATCTGAGGTAGAGGTTAATAACTCTTGAGGGCGATCTTATTCAAATATTTGTAGTCAATATATATTATCCAAGTCTCATCCTTCTTGGGAACTATGATGATAGGTGACCCACTACGTGAAGTAATTGGCTGAATTACTCACTGCTCCAACAATTTCTTCCACTATTTCTTGACTTTATTCACTTCCAATTTCAACTATCTCTATATCCATATGTTTGGAAATGGAGAGATATGAAACAAGTGTATCTCATACTCCACTTCCCTCTTAATTTGTAGTCTTTAATACTTTTGAACACATCCTTGTAATGTTTTAAAATCTCCTCCATCTACGTTTCCCTATTTGGTAAATCCCTCTAGTGGTTCCTTACTTTTGTAGATTCAAATGGTTATTGGTTTTGTCTTTGAAAGAGAAATGAAAGCTTCCTACGTTAGATAATTCAGTGTTTTCTTGGTTTGAACTTACTACAAAAATCTTGGATGTAGCTTTGTGCTCACTGATTATGAAGGAATTCCCATCCTTGATCAAGCGGTATTAGTTTTCTCCCCTTGTGGATATTTCATCCCTGATGTAAATAAGGGCCACCAAAAACTACATCACACACACAAAGTGGTACCACATCTACCTCCACTTCATCAATGTATTTTTCACTCTTGGAAAGTTTGATCTTACACTACTTGGTAACTCTAAAAAGCAATTTCATTAGATTTTAAATAATAATATAGAATCTAGGCTAAGAAATTATGAATTTCAATTATGAAAGTGTCAATATAAGTTTTGCTAAAGTGGAAAATTGGATTCTTAAAGTCTCAATATTGGCTTATAAAAATGTGGATTTCAAATACTTTTGAATCCAAAATTTGCAAATTTCAATTCCAAACAAAAGTGTCAATGTTGATTCTTAAAGTGCAAATTTCAACTCCAAAAGTGCAATTTTTTATACCAAATGTGTCAATGTTGATTCTTAAAGTGCAAATTTCAACTCTAAAAGTGCAAATATTGATTCCAAAAGTGTGAAGTTTATTTCTTCATGTGATACCTCTTTTTGATAAGGACATTATAAAAATAAATGTTTCACTAGATCTCCAAATTTTTTACACATCATACATTATGCTCACACATGCCAACTTCTTTCTTTTCCATTATCCAACATAAGTATTTTATTAGAAATCTTATATTTTGAGAGGACATCCTAACTTTCATATTTTTCCCCACCACCATTTGTTATCACCCACTTCTTCCTCTTCAATTTTTGCTATATATAGTAATTTAGTTGTGTAACCCCTAATCTTTTGTTCTTTGACTACAAAATTGTGAATTTCAAATACAAAAGTGTGAATATACTAAATGTTTTATTTTTGTATATAAATACACAATATTATTATGTTAGACATTTCTTAATATATCAATATTGAATAGATGTAACAAAATAATTTAAAATGAGATATGATGGTAGTCCTTGCATTCCACTATTGTGCTTTTTCAAAGCAATTTAAAACAATGTACAAAAAGGTTCCATATAAAAAAAAAATTAAATCTATGGGCAAATGTTTTGGAACAACTTCCTCACCTTAATTACAACCACTATAACTTGTTTATTGTGGAAATTTTATTCACAAATCCCACATACCAAGTGTTAGTTCTTAACCTTTTTTTTGACTGTTGGATTTCCTTAATCTCTGTTCTACCTCTTTTTTTCATTATTTTCATTAAACTTTGTTTTTCCCTTTCTTGGATTGAAAGTATGCTTTCATTCGTTTTCTGCACGTTTTAAATGTTTTGAAGTAATTAAAAGTTATGATATGACATGGTAAATTGTTTTCATCACATCATATGTCATTTTTCCCTCGTTTAAAATTTCAAAATTGCCAAAGTGGAAAGGGTGCTACAAGAATAGTGTTATTCTTGTAGCATCGGGAGTAATTATGGTTGCACATGTGCCATACTCCCAGATCGTGTTCAAACATCCAAAATTATTGTTAGAAAATCTACATATCTGATTATGATCTATATCAAGTCATGTTTTGCAGTGATGACAACTCATTCTAATGATCGGGTTGTACGTGCCAACCTGATATCAAATAATCATTCGTGATCATCGTTCTCCATGTATGAAGACATGATATATCTATTTTTAGTATGCATATTGTTTCATGCAAGCTCTCCGGGTAAAAAAATAGCTCCCGGACTTCGACAATTTCCCAAAACTGGTGATCGAATCATAAACGTTCTCATGTATCTTCAACAGAGTTTTATCAGTGCCATGGCACCAAATCACTAAAGGTTGAGGCAAGAAACTTAAACTTGATAAATAAATTGATGTCCAAACTGATATCAAGGCGAAACTTGGTGAACTTGATGAACCTAAATACCATACAACAAGCCCAGTCAAAAGACCAACGAAGTAGAAGAAACAATTTATTGTAAAAAATGTTGCAGAGGATAAGAAAAAGAGCAAGAAAGAGGAACTTGCATCTAAAGGAACTACTACCAGGGCTGTGAAAAAACTTAGGTTGAACTCAAATGATCTATTTCATCCTTATATCAAGAATGAAAACCTAATTATTATTGAAGGCAATTCAGAAGACACTATGGAGGAAGTTGAAAGACAGAACCTTGCATCTTCTTCACCCAGGTTAAAGGAGGTTAAGTTGGAACCTTTGTTTGATAGCAAACATGAGGAACAAAATAAAAGACACGGGAAAGGTAAGAAAATTGCATAGTATTCAAAGAATCCTGTAACTAGGGCAACCTGAGGTCAGTTTCAAAACCAAAAAATCCACTTAAAAATACATATTCCATTGATGCTGAAGTAAAACTGGAAATAAGCGAGTTACAAGATTTTCCAGAAATTGAAAAATAAAAAAGTGTTGAAGGAGAGGGTTTTGGTAGTGGATCATCTTCAAAGTATGAAATTAAATTGAGAAATCCCCAAACCTCCATTGACCTAAATCTACCTTCTCCAGTTGAATAACACCCATAGTTCAAGATGGAAATAAGAAAAGAAGAAAGACATAAATCAAATATAGGCAATACTCTGTTTTCTTTTTTCCTGTGTTAGTCCTTATATGCAAGAGAAGTTTCTGAAACGATGGAGATGAATTATTTAAAAAAAAAAGGGTTTTTGTTTGTAATAGGACCCTTCACAAAAACCTCTCTTGGTTTTTACACAAATATCACATTTTAAGAGGTTCAAATATATTTTTGAGGCCTATTTTTCAGATATTTCACAATAACTGATTTCCTGTTTTAGTGACCAATTTTTGGCAATGTTTCAAAGCATCTGGAGATGAATTTTTTGAAACCAAAATAGGTTTTTGTTGGGAATGGGCCCTTTCAAAAAACTCTCTCTCGATTTTCATACAGATATCACATTTTAGGAGATACGAAGAGATTTTTGAACCCTATTTTTCAGGAATTTGCCATATTTATTTTCCTAAAAAGATCTCATGGACAACAATTGACAAGCCACTTCATCAATTCGACTTGGAGATCAGATTTGATATCCTCGATTATTTGAAACAAGAAGCTAAATATAGATGAGGATGTTTTCAGATCCATTTCTTTCTATATAAATTGGGTAGAAGGAGAAGTTAAATGGGGGATCAGTTGCGAATCAAGGATTATTATTTTGTAAAGACTACTTTGTGAGGCAAAGACATATTTTCATATTGGCACTAAATGGAAAATGCATTTTGATGGTCATAATTTCTTCTCATGTTATTATCTTTTCCTTTTCTTACTTGGATGCATTTTTAGTTGTTGCTAAGCATATGATATATTTGTTGTGAGTAATACAGTGAAGATTTTGTTGTTTAAATTGTTCATAACTAAGATTTGATTTTCAAGTACCATGTTATTATTTCTTAATGATATTTGGGAATGATAATTCTATGTGTGAGTGGACAGACTGAAAAATCATATATATTATTTTCTTCATTTATTTTCTGTCATCTGATTTATCAAGTTGTCTGTCATTTACTAAGCCAGTGAAACATTTATTTCTCTTTATACAATAAGACTTCTATCCTTTTTGTATATTTGAATCAAATTTCAACCAACCCTAAAATCTTATTCAAAAACTTTACAAAATACCATTGCAATAACTTGATGATGCCCTAGCTTGCGCTTTAGCAGTCAAGTGAAACTTTAGAGACTGACATCTTTTGGTGTCATTGTTGGGGATGGAGGAATGAAGAATTTATCCCTGGGAGAATGACAATGATCAATTATGTCTCTTGATGGTGAAAAAGAGTTGGACACTTTTCCTGACTGTATCATTCACCTGGCGACTCCATGAAGGAATAATCTGTTGGTGACTCCAGTGACCTAAGATGTCGAATACTATGGAATCTATTTTGGCATGGAGGTTTGCACCATTTAATTTTTCTTCTATTTTTGGTTTCCCTAATGATGTTTCCACTATAGATATATGGGGATATTTCCTTCCATAGTTCAGAGAAAAGGATGAGGAAAATATGACACTACATTTGATTGAGTTTCATCAATGCATGGATCAGCTGGATATTCATCAAGAAGACGCATTGATGAAAATGTTTATGTACTCTTTGGAGGGTGATGCACATTTCTAGTACAGATAAATTTTTTCTTCCAACATTTCTTCTTTAAGAGAATTTCATGCTTCATTCAATAAACGATGTAAAACGTATTTTCAAGATGAGGTTCTTCTGGTAGATTGTTGTGAGCAATGTAAATCGGGATATTATTCATAAGAAGTTGTGATGCAGGAGCATCGCCATCAAAGTAAAAGAGACCGAGAGAAAAGGAAAAATTTGACACCTCAGTGCGCCAAAGTTTCAAATCAGCATTAAATAGAGACAAATCATGTTGTTAAGATATTTTGGAAATATCGTTTTTAAAATACTTTGTTTGTAAAATCGGGTCACCGCTTGAGAATGACAGGATCTTGTAAAATTTTGCACGACTATAAGGTGTTACAAATATGGAGTGTCAGTTCTTATCTGTTAATAATTCACATTGATTGTAATATTACTAAGTAGGTAAATGCTAAAACGACGATGAGATAGAATTATGATAGGATGGAGAAGAGATCGAGAAACAAATCCTTAGATAAGTGTTATGTATTGTGTTGTAATACAGTATGAGAATAGAGTGTGAGAAGTTATATGTAGTAGTTAGACATGGAGAGTCTGGAGACAGTGAAGAACTGTGTTACTTACGTAAATACTTCATGAATGAATAAAACATATAGAAATTGATCCAAATTATTGGACAATGTTCATTTTAGTGTGTATTTGAATGAATGAGATGTTCTTTGTGTGCTTATTTCATTATGCTTATGTTTGTTGTTCATAGTTGAGTATATGGACTTATGAAGTATTATATAAGTTTCAATTGTTTCTCTTTTGAGAGCTCAGATGCAAGGAGTGCATATTGTCCAAAAGGTGTGCGTCAACAGAGTCTAGATTTAACTCAGAGAAGCTCAGGAGGGTTAACAAGAAACTTAGACTGAGTGTTGCAAGGAGTGCACAAGGTCAAGAATCGACTAAGTGTCGAGAGGTCAGGACTCTGAAGCGCAAGGAGTGCGTAGTAAGATTTTGTTTGAAGAAATATATAAGTCCAAACTTTGTCAGAGATTCCAGGATCGCACGGACTGTGTAGGAGGTCGAAATCCTTAGAGGAATCAAGCTCAGAAGAGATAGAGACAAAGATTCAAGAGAAAGGGAGAAATATTCTGAAGGTTCACAAATTTATGATGGATATCCCTTTGGAGGAAGTCAGGATCACTGAAAGTCGTTATATCTCGAGAAGATGGAAGGAGGTTAAATCCTAAAGTCCTTCGGACTTCATGTATTCGACATTTTTCATTTGTGACGGGGTCAAATATATCAAAGCTACGAAGCCCGAAGTCCATCTGGATCGTAGATCCAGAGGAGGGTAAGTGGCAGCAAATCTGAGAGTTTGCGGGGAAGAAATTCAAAAATATTTGTGAGGAGCAAAGCGCAAACTTTGTGAAGTCATGAAGAGCAGAGTAGATCTGGATCATTAGATCCAGAAAGACACACGACAGAGATCCATGTACTCCGGGAGAAGATCACTCCAGAGGAAATCGAGAGTAGTGAAGTGAAAATCTTGAAGACCGAACTGCCGAAGTAAATCATGACCATCGATCTGAGGACACACATCAACAAATCACGGACTTCGGAGAAGAGAGAAAGGAGAAAGCAGAGTGTTGGCTGGAAGTTGTTCGAAGCGCTAAAGAGGTAAGAAGATAAAACCTTAGTCGTTGATTGCATAGACACGTGGTGTCATCTCCATCACTTCATAAGGAGAGAACTTTGGGGGAAAGTGAGGGGTGAAGTCCTGAAGTGTCGAAGTCCATCGGAATTGTCCATTGGAGAGGGACGTGTGGCACTTGATCCTTAGCTTCACGTGGAAAATACTTCGGGGAGAAAAGGCTTTGGAGTGTTCGAAACTCATGAACGTCGAAGTCCCGAAGTATATCACAACCGTCGATCAAGAAGGACGAATGGTGCTTGATCTGTAACTCCGGGTAGAGGTCACTCAGGGGGAAAGGGGTGTTTGGAACACTAGGAACTCACGAAGCGTGGAGTCCCAAAGTAGATCTTAGCCATTGGCTGTGAAATGAGTGCGGGTCGTAGATCTGGTCCGAGGGTGTGTTTGTGAGTTTGATGTATTTGGAGTCAAGTGTGTCAAGAACAACTGAAGCCTAAAGTTCTGAAGTGAGTGGGAAACAAAGGTTTAATCCCATGGTTTTGACCAGAGTCACGTGGAGGACTCTGGGGGTACTCAAAAACTCCCGAAAAGGGGATTTCACACCCGAGAAGTAGGACTTTGACCTATGGAGAAAATAATAGAGGTTCAATACAAACTTGTGAGTTGATGCAACTCTCAAAGTCGATCAATCCTAGACCAGGAGGTCGCGCATCCTTGAGGGAGAGTAGGGGGGTCTGCATCAATTTGTTCTTAATACATATGGGGAATAATATGAAGAAGAATTATATGTTTCTATTGTTTCAAATGTTGATAAAGGGAAGCATATTTATGATGAATATTTGGACAAAGTACAACAATTGTCTATCCAATTTTGGAATGATTTTTGTAGAAACAATGAACCTATGTTTGATAGCTATGAATCAGATGCATTCGACGAAAATGAGGGAGATGAAGAACAATCCACAAATTGTTATCCCTCATCAATTGTTGTTCCACAATTTCAGGAAGCCAATATTTCAACATATGACATTCTTGAATCAGGATCTAAGGGAACAGTTCAACAGAGGCAAGATTATATTAAGCCCGAGGTTCCAAATATTTCAACTAATGAAACTATATTGCAGGCCCTTGTTTCCCACAATGATATTGTTGTTGTTAAAGGGATTTTTGTGCAAAATATATATCAAAAGTTCCAAGGATTCATTGTTTCCCCTTATTGTAATAAAACAAGTGATATTCAAATTAATTATGCTCTCATAAATGGAGCATAAATCATAGGGAAACCATATGGATTCTTGTATCAATTGGAGATGCAACACAATTGGCAGGATCCTGTGGCTGTCTACATGGAGTTCGTCTTTTAACGAGTTCAAAGTTTTGTAGTTTTTGGAATTAAAGAAAATTGTAGTTGTACATATGGGATGCCCATTCATTTTTTGCTGCAAAAATCTTAGGTTTTATACATTTTCTTATTTACCTGCAAGAAAGAAGACCATCTTGTAAGTGAAATGATTTCATGGTTTCATTGGAAATTCTCCTACACATGATCAACATAATGTCAGCAGGTTAGGAGAGTAGGCTGATTGAATAAAATTACATCCAAGAAGTTTGTTTTCAATTTAAAGACTACTTGTATGATCAGTAATAAAGACTCCATAAGCCCAATGGAAAGGCTACTTGTAGTTTTGTGGTTGTTATTTTTGGATTGAAAATAAAGGAATGGATGGACATGGAAATAATTACAGTAAAAGTTGATGATGATAAGGGATGTGAAGGCATTGGTCAGCCAATTCTTAAAGTTTCACCATGAAATTTTATCCCCAGAAGGATCCGATGTTAGTTCTGAACTTTGTTTTTTACTGTTGGATTTCCTTAATCCCTGTTCTACCCCCTTTTTTTTCATTATTTTCATTAAACTTTGATTTTCCCTTTCTTGGCTTAAAAGTATGCTTTCATTCTTTTTCTGCATGTTTTAAATGTTTTGAAGTAATTAAAATTAGGATATGACATGGTAAATTCTTCATCCATCATATGTCCTTTTTCCCTCATTTAAAATTTCAAAATTTCCAAAGTGTAAAAGGTGCTACAAGAATAGCGCTATTCTTGTAGTGCCAGGAGTAATTATGGTTGTGCATGCACCATATTCCTAGATTGTGTTCAAACATCTAAAATTATTTTTAGAAAACATACATATTTGATTATGATTTATATCAGGTCATGTTTTGCAGTGATGACAACTCATTCAAATGATCGTGTTGTACATGCCAACTTGATATCAAATCACCATTCCCGATCATCATTCTCCATGTATGAAGACGTGATCTATCTATTTTTAGTATGTATATTTTTTCATGCATGCTTTGCATGTAAAAAACTAGCTCCCAGACTTTGACAGTTTCCCAAAACTGGTGATCGAATCGTAAAAATTCTCATGAATCTTCAACAGAGTTTTATCAGTGCCATGGCACAAAATAACTAAAGGTCGAGGCAAGAAACTTAAACTTGATAAATAAATTGATGTCCAAACTGATCCAGACATCAAGGAGCAACCTGATGAACTTGATGAACCTGAATACCATACAACAAGCCCATTCAAAAGACCAACCAAGCAGAAGAAATGGTTTATTGGAAAAAAGGTTGCAGAGGGTAAGAAAATGAGCAAGAAAGAGAAACTTGTATCTAAAGGAAGTACTACCAGGGTTGTGAACAAACTTAGGTTGAACTCAAAGGCTCTATTTCATCCTTCTATCAAGAAGGAAAACCTAATTATTATTGAAGACAATTTAGAAGACACTATGGAGGAAGTTGAACGACAGACCCTTGCATCTTCTTGACACATGTTAAAGGAGGTTAAGTTGGAACCTGTGTTTGATAGAAAACTTGAGGAACAAAAGAAAAGACATGAGAAAGGCACAAAAACTGCACAATATTCAAAGAATCCTATAACCAGGGAATTCATAGGTCAGGTTCAAAACCATAAATTCCACTTAAAAATGCATATTCCATTGATGTTGAAGTAAAACTATAAATAAGCGAGTTACAAGATTTTCTGAAATTGAAAAATAAAAAAGTGTTGAAGGAGAGGGGTTTGGTAGTGGATCATCTTCAAAGTATGAAATTAAATTGAGAAATACTTGAACCTCCATTGACCTAACTATACCTTCTCTAGTTGCAGAACACCTAGAGTTTAGGATGGAAACAAGGAAAGAAGCAAGACAAAAATCAAATACAAGTAATACTCTGTTTTCCTTTTTCCTGTGTTAGTCCTTATCTTCAAGAGAAGTTTCTGAAATGAAGGAGATGAATTATTTTTAACCAAAATAGATTTTTGTTGGGGATGGGTCCCTTCACAAAAAAATCTCTCAGTTTTTACACAGTTATCACAGTTTAAGAGGTTCAAATATATCTTTGAGGACTATTTTCAGAGATTTCACAATAAATGATTTATTTTTTTAGTGACCAATTTTTGGCAAGGTTTCAAAGCATCTGGAGATGAATATTTCGAAACCAAAATAGGTTTTTTTTGGGGAACAAGCCCCTTCACAAAAAATTCTCTTGGTTTTTACACAACTATCACATTTTAGGAGATACAAAGAGGTTTTTGAACCCTATTTTTCAGGAATTTGCCAGATTTATTTTCCTAAAAAATCTCATGGACATCAGTTGACAAGTTGCTTCAACAATTCGAATTGGAGATCAGATATGATCTCCTCCTTTATTATTTGAAACAAGAAACTGAATATAGATGAGGAGGTTTTCATATCCATTTCTTTTGGAACTTGATAAATATGTATTATTTATATATAAACTGGGTAGAAGGAGAAGTTAAAGGGGGGATCAGTTGGGAATCAAGGATTATTATTTTGTAAAGACCCCTTTGTGAGGAAAAGACATATTTTCATATTGGCACTAAATGGAAAAGGCATTTTGATGGTCATAATTTATTCTCATGTTATTATCTTTTCTTTTTCTTACTTGGATGCATTTTTATTTGTTGCTAAGCATATGATATCTTTGTTGTGACTAATACAGTGAAGATTTTGTTGTTTAAATTGTTCATAAATAATATTTTATTTCCAGGTACCATGCTATTATTTCTTAATTATATTTTTGAATGAGACTTCTATGTGTGAGTGGATAGACGAAAAACTCACATATATTCTTTTCTTCATTTTTTTATGCCATCTGATTTATCAAGTTGTCTGTCATTTACTAAGCCAGTGAAATATTTATTTGTCTTTATACATTGAACCTTATATCCTTTTTGTATCTTTGAATCAACTTTCAACCAACCCTAAAATCTTATTCAAAACCTTTACAAAATACCATTGCAAAAACTTGATGATGCCCTAGCTTTCCATTTAGCAGGCAAGTGCAACTTTAGGGACTAACAACAAGCAAGGAGAAAATATAGTATTTGATCTTCAATAGTTTTACTTGAAGCAATAGTTTTTAATTAAAATCATTGAACCTACTATATACAAATTAAATCAAGATATGCACTAAATGAAATATTTCAAATATAAGCGATATATGGGATTGATATAATATTATATAATATAAAAAATATGAAACCACAACTTACAAAAAAATAAACAAATGTCTCTAATGAACCTTAGCACTACTTCTATTTCACACTTAAAACAAACTTATATATACAAAAATAGGAATACTAAAATATTCCCTTGGACTATGAATCCTTTTAATTCTATCCATATACACAAATAGGGAAATTAAAATGACCAATTGTTTGATATTCAACCATGCTTGCAAATAAAACAAAATTGGAATTATGAACTACTTGGATATACAACAATATTTACAAACAAAATGAAAGAAAAAATATGAGTTGCTTGGCTATCTAGTTGTAGTATTTTGAACATGATCAAAATATCCAATATGATATTCATGGTTCAAAACCACAATTGTGCTTCTTTCCCATTCCCTAATTATTCAAATATTTATTTTCATATCTTGAAAGTCATTGTTGGGAATTGAATTCAAATCCATCAAAAATCTCATTTTTAAGGATCCTTTTTGTTATCACTCCAAGAAACTCCTTAGGGTTGTAGGCTAAGGATGCTTGGTAAATTAAGAAAATAGTGTGTAGGTATGCTTGGAACAATGGGATCTTCAATGATTAATGTAATAGACAACTCATAATACATCCAAAAGAAACAATGCTTTCAAAAAACAATAATCAGATCAAGTATTTAGAAAGGAGAGGATGTAGAACACTAATCTTGATTGCCAAATACAACTGGGTGTAGGGATTAATGCAAGATAGAAAGAAATCATTCACTTCAAGTCTATGAGCTCAATAAAGAGATGACAGTCTTCATAAGATAAGATAAACTGAAATAAAGTACAAAAAAGGAAACATGAATATTTTTGATATTGAAAGCGAANGTATTATGCAATAAGAGTCTATACAATAGCACAAAATGTATTCCCAGTTTGAACCCTTGTCTCTTAGAAAAGATAGGCATTTATAGCCTTTTACAATCAATTTTTAAGATCCTAAAAACTTGAATCTGTATCTAAAAATAGCAAATCAAATTAACTAAGAAAATCGATAACAAAGACTAGTGGCTGGGCTAGCATTTGAACTGTCTTCTATATCAAAATTTGACATCTGTACTTCATCGGCTTCTGGAATCTGTTGTGTCATGAAAAAGGTAAAGGCACTTGTCTTTGTAGCTGGATTTCTTCAATTACTCATAGTCGAAACTTTAGGAGACCGATTTAGCATGTGGTTTTCAAAATCTCCACAAATCTCTGATGTTGAGTATTTTCTGACTAAGTAGTTAACCCTTTAATGCTCTGGAACCTCTTTTAAATCCTTTGAAAATTGCCCTGCTCCATCTTTAGCTTTCAAAAATTCTTTTTGCGCTTTCACCAGCTAACTCGCCTTATGATTCGCTGGTTAGCTGGTGAAAGCTCTGCCTTTCACCAGCTAACTGGTTGTAAATTTACCCTTTGCATTGGTGAAAACTCTGCCTTGGCCAAAAAAGAACTTTCACCTCCAAAACTGTTGTTTTATCAAAAAATCAGCGTGTCTCTGCTTTATCTCCTTGCATATTCACAACAACCTGGGCTAGCACTTGCAGATCTGGGTGTGACTTCTGTTTTTGCTTCAATTTTCTAATCTTCCTCTTAAGGCATTTTGCTAACCACCATAGACTGTTATAATCTTTGGTGATTTTATTCTTTCTCTTCTTGTCCTTGACACTTTCACGAGCCAAATTTTCAAATGCAGCATTTGTTTCTGTGCAATTATCAGACAGAGTTTTGTATCTCTCCTTAATTACTCTTTCTAAAACCTCCTGTTGAGCAATCACTTCTTTAAGTTGCTTGATTTTCTGTGATTTCTTTGACTTTGTGCTCTTTGATGTTTCACCTTCATCAGTGTGAGTAAAAGTCTCACAATCCTATGCAAATTCCATGGAGTGTTCAGGGCTTTTAATGGCTGGACTTTCATCTTCTTGCTCTGGCTCTATTTCTGAGTCTGTGTATGGTAGATTCAGGATATTTGTCTTCTTTTCTGTAGGCTGCTCTAAAGTGGTTTCAAAATCTAACTTTTCTTTGACCTGTGAGACTTTATGCCAGAAATCCTATCTTATGGTGGTCCTGGAAGAGTTCTCCTCTTCCTTGAGCTGCTTTGAGGAGTTAATTGTGTTTTTCCAGCTCTCTTCTGCTCATTCATGGGCTGAGTTTGGGTTTCAAAGCCTTCCCAAAAAAGAAAATGTTTCCAAGTCCTTCCTCTTTGTCTTAGTTCCTCCAGGATTATCAATTTGATTAGGCCGAAATGAAAAAGAGTGTTTTTCATACTTAAAGGTTCATCCCTAATCTTTTTACAGACTTTAGTTAGGATTTTATGCAAGAAGAAAGGCAAATTTAGGAGAGTTTTCCCTATAAAATGGTCTAAGAGCTTGAAATGGTATAGCATCAGCTTGTCATACCTGCCTTCAGAGGTCATATAGAGTTGGATTCCCTTGAACAAGTCCTGCCATTCATCCTCCAAATGAGAAACTGGCATGCTTTTCTTCCATGCAACATTTCTGAATTCTTCCTTAAGATATGCTCTGAAATTGAGGTTCTTGGTTGCTGTTGTTTGAACCAACTCTGGCATGATCTAGGTAAGCTAGTTGCTGTAGCAATGGCAGCTTCATCAACTATGATTTCTAAAGACCCAACATAGGCTTTATTTCCATCGTATGATTTAGCAAACACTTCAACTGTTGTTTGGTGATAGTCGTTCTGTAACTTCTCAACATATCCCATGCAGCCTGCGTCTGAGAAGTGTTTTTGTACCTCTGGATGCGCTTGTAAAAAGGACAGTCTGTCTAATTCTTTCCTTAAAAATGAACCACTTCATTTCCTTTCCATCTGCAACTCGATTCCCAGACAATTTTGCAAACCAAATCACTGTAATTTGTTGTTTGAGCCAAGGTTTGGCGCTGGTGAAAACTCTCGGCGTTGTATTTCAAAAATGAAACCATAACATATTCCTGTGGATGATGCGTGTTGGGGATATGAAGTGTTGTTTTGATGTCACCATCCGATTAGTACCACTCCTTTACCTTTTATGATGGATTTGAATTCGCCATCTCCAACGCCATTATCTCGTGAAGCATGCATTCCCGAACACGATCTGCTTTGATTTCCGATTTAGATGTGCAAACAGAATCTTCAACATTATCCGCTTTCACCAGTGCCTTATAATGATTACATGACGTGTTTTGAGCATGTCATCCTTTGAGTTTTGAAAACGTGGAGGGAACACATGTGTTCTGCACTTTCACCAGCTAACGGTCTGCGGGAAAGTACTCCTTAACTGTTGAAAATCGCCGCTTTCACCAACTAGTCCTCAAACTTGAAACACATGTTAGCTGTTGAAAGCATTTTCATGAAATTTTAAAGAAAATACCTTTATGGATCGAGTTATTTCTAAGATATGAATTAAAAACCTAATTTTTTCCACTAGAAGAGCTTAAAAAAATTGGAGAAAACTACCAATGACCATGCTATCAATCCCAAAATGAAACCATAGTGACTGATTCATTTTGGGAGCTAACATTTGGCTCCAAATGGGATGGACACCTCCCTATGAGGTGACCAAGAACCTAGGTAGAATCAGTAGCTTTTATTACAAATTTAAAAATTTGAAAAATAGTTTTGCTTAGTACCATTGGGCATGGAGTTATTCAAGCGATAAAAACAAAGAAAACAGAACTGAAAATAATATGTACAAGTAAAGCAGGGCTTTAAGAAAATCCTTATGAAAAACAAGTCTTTAGAAAATGCCTGTTGAACGGGCCCCCAGCTAGTTCCTCGCCTGCGAGATTTTGGAGAACAAAGGTATAGTATTGTTCTGCTGAACTGCTATTATGTCAAAAGGACCTGTCCAAAGAGCATCGAATTTTCCTTGTTTCCGCTTCTCTTGCCTTGCTGCATCCCATTTTAAT
This sequence comes from Picea sitchensis, assembly GCA_010110895.2. Taxonomy (NCBI): domain Eukaryota; kingdom Viridiplantae; phylum Streptophyta; class Pinopsida; order Pinales; family Pinaceae; genus Picea; species Picea sitchensis. Next base: position 93,050 of record SNQJ01S0002462.1, read on the forward strand.
ACTAGTTCCCCTGTTTTGAAAATATTTGGTTTGACTTTGTTGTCGAAAATCTCCTTCATTTTTCCTTGGTGTAATTCTTTCTTTTCCAAAAGCTGCTCTCTATCTTGCTGCAACTCTACCAAATTATGGATTCTCCGAGTTAAATCACTTAGTTCAGAATTAGTTTCTTGTAAAAACTTTGCAACTGGAAATGCAAGTTGAACAAGAAATATGGCTTCAGTACCATATACCAACTTGAAAGGAGATGTACCAATTGACTTTTTACTTGTAACCCTGTCAGTGCACAAAGAAAATTTCATCTTGGAATCCCAGCCTCTGGTATTTTGTTAAAGAAACTTCTTTATAATTCTGACTAAACTCTTATTTGATGACTCAACTAAGCCATTTCCTTATGGATAGTAAGCAGTGGAATGTACTAGCTGAATTCCCAGCTCTTCACATAATTTTACTAAGTGCTTATCCTTGAATGCAACAACATTATCAATGACTATTCTCTTAGGGCAACCAAATCTGGTGAATATGTTTTCTTGCAGAAAATTTATGATGACAGTATGATTGGCGTTCCTAGTAGGAATAGCCTCAATCCACTTTGTAAAATAATCGGTGGCAACAAGGATCCACCTATGCTGACTACTAGAAGGTGGGTGAATCTCACCTATGAAATCTAGACCCCATTGTTGGAAGGGACCTGTGACCACTATAGGTCTGAGGGGAAGAGACTTCAGTTGTTGTTTTCCTTCAAATCTTTGACACTTGTCACATGTTCTCACAAACTCACACACATATGAAAATAAGGATGGCCAGTAATAACCAGATCTTAAGATTTTATGTGTGGTGGTCTTCCAATAGTGATGTCCTCCGCATTCACTATTATGGAACTCAATCATGAACTTAGCTGCTTCTTCTTGGTTTATGCACCTCAATAACAAACCTATTAGATTTTTCCAGAACAATAAATTGCCAATGATGCAGAAATTCATGGCTTTGAGCTTTAAAGCCCTTCCTTATGTTTTTGTCAAATCTGAAGGGACTGATAAAGTTTGCAGAAAATGAATAATATGATTGTACCATTTGCAATTTTCTAGGTGAGCTAAGACCTGCATTTCCTCACCTCTTTCATCCTCTGAAGACTGAACATTATCTGCTTTAACACTTACAAAATTTATTTCGAGCAGTTTACAATTTTCTTCTGCCAAAAGTTTGGCAAGGCCCTGACCCTTCACAAGTTTTGCTGGTTTAATTTCAACATCAAATTCAATTAAATTTGCTATCCACTTACTCCTTTTTCCATCTATGTTGGGTTGTATAAGAACATCTTTAACTGAACTGGAGGGTACGTAAGCTATTACCTTGGCTTGAAGGATGTAAAATTTAAAATCTTTTAATGACTTGATAAGTGCATATGCTTGTTTCTCCAATAATTCATACTTTACCTCTACATCCCTCAAGACTTTACTGAAGAAGGCAACCGATTGCTCCTGATCATCAACATTTTTCTATAAGAGTACTGCTACAATTGTATCTCTTGAAGAAAATGAAAAAATGTAAAATTCCTTGGCAAAGTCGAGGCTGATCAAAACAGGGGTTGTCGTAGTGGCTTCCTTGATAGCATTGAATGAGTGTTTGGATTCTTCAGTCCATTTTACCTCGGAGTTCTTTCTTAACATAGCAGTAATATGCTTAGTCAGTTCTACAAATTTTACTATAAACCTCCTGATAAAGTTTATAGTCCCAAGGAAAGACTGAATGTCCTTCTTTGATCTAGGAAGAGACATATTTTTAATTGCTTCTACTCTTTTTGGGTCGATTTTCACCCCATCAATTGAAACAATATGTCCAAGTAATTTACCTTCCTTAAGTGCGAAAGTTGATTTTTTTGGATTAAGAGAAATGCCATACCTTCGACATTTTAGGAATGTCTTTTTTAAGTGCTGCAAATGAAGTTCATGGCTGCTCTAAAAAACAGTGATATCGTCAAGATATATCAGGACAAATTTATCTTTCTCTCCAATGAAAGCAATGTCCATCTCCATTTGGAATGTCGCTCCTGCATTCATCAATCCAAAGGGCATCTTTTCGTACATAAACATACCCCATGGAGTAGTAAAATAAATCTTTTCTTTATCATCTGGATGGACAGCAATCTGGTTGTATCCAGAAAACCCATCAATAAAAGACATCACCTTTGATCCTGACACCTTCTGCAAAATATGTTCCATTTTGGGCAGAGGGTAGTTGTCCTTCCTAGAGCACTTATTCAAATTTTTGAGGTCGATGCAGAGTCTGATCTCTCCATTCTTCTTTCTGACTGGCATGAGATTTGCAATCCATTCTGAATATCTGAGAGGTATGATGATGCAGGCATCCAATAGTTTTTTGATTTCCCTTTCCATTGTAGGCAGCAACAAAGGATTAAAAGATCTAAGTTTCTGCCTAAATGGCTTGGTATCTTTGTTTAAGGGAATCTTATGTTGAATTNTGAGAGGTATGATGATGCAGGCATCCAATAGTTTTTTGATTTCCCTTTCCATTGTAGGCAGCAACAAAGGATTAAAAGATCTAAGTTTCTGCCTAAATGGCTTGGTATCTTTGTTTAAGGGAATCTTATGTTGAATTACCTCTGTGTCGAAAGTCTTCAAGTCATCATATTGCCAAGCAAAGATGTCAGAAAACTCCTTTAGCAATTATCCATAATCAGTATTTTGTTTTTCAGTCAAATGTGAAGCTAAGTTGACATATTTAGGATCCTGTTCACTGGCTACATTATACTGCAAAACTTCTAAATCTTTTTCCCCATTTTCCAATTTGACAGCCATATCATTATTATCAAAAAACCTTTCCAAAGGGACCAAACCTTTAGGAATTTTGTTGGTAGACAGCTGGACTATTTCATGTGCTGTGATTTTTCTTCTGAATTTCATCATCAAGTTCATTCTCCTGATCAATTTGCAAATATGCAAACTCATCTATCACTGCAAGAAATCTAGTGAGTTCAACATCATCTTCGAAAACTTTCCAAATTTTTACATTATCAGGGAGGGATGGCCTATGTTTAACTTGAATTTCGTAATTCAATTTATGAGGCAGAGGAGGTATGAAAGCACAAGCCGACACAACTAATGAATTAGCCAATTCATTCATTGCTCTGGGTACATATGAAATTTTAAAATCTGCAAAAGTATGGATTGCCCTCAAAACTTCATCTCTATATGCTTTCAGTCTGACATGTTTTTCTTGAAAGGACTTGTTCACCTGTTGAATGATTATATCTGCATCTTCGAATACCTGCAATCTTTTAATCTCCATATCTTTGGCTGCATTTAGCCCCAGAAGTAGTGCCTCATACTCAACAATATTATTAGTCACCTTAAAATCAAGTTTAAAGGACAAATGAGAAGTTTTCTTAGAAGGGGAAATCAATACCACTCCTTCTCCTGCTGATTCTTTGGTACAAGCACCATCAAAGAACATGGTCCAAAGATCATCATCTGCTGCTTTTGTGGACTGAACTGTGGGCTTTCTGAGCATCAATGCATCTGGTAATGAATCATCAATTTGAAAAATACAAGATCCCATACCTGTGTCGACAGATTAGATAGGATGATTAGATGGATTTTGTTTGTCATTGATTACATATGCCAACTGTGATTCCATGTATAACCTTCTGTTTACCCCTCCAAAAATAGGGATAGTAGCATAAGAGAGATCCATTTGAAGAGTGCCACCTAGCCTCTTCATCCACGATATTGATAACAGACATCCAAATTTAGGTGGTATGTCTGCCACTACTATATCCATAACCATAATCTTCATGGATGCTTGGGTTAAAGTTACAACCAAGTCCTTGATCATTCCAAGACATTTGAATTTTCGAGATTCAAAAGAGAAAATATCGTGGTAAGACTTGGTGATTTCTAGCCCAAGCTCATCCATGACCACCTTTGGCATTAAATTGTGAGAAGCACCGGAGTCCAACAAACAATTATGTAATGTTTTCTCATGATTATTTAGAGAGATGTAAAAGGGAGGACAACTTTCATCTCTGCCTTCTATCATATGGCCCAGAGTAATGGTTGGATTTTCATCATATATGTTGAGAATATCAGCAGAAGGGGATATAGATTTGGGATCTAGAGTTTTGAGAATATCCTTTTTGAACATTTTATTTTTCATTAACTCAACTAGAGGAATAGGAATTTTAATTTTCTGTATTTCAGCCTCAAAATTGAACGAATATGGGACTTTATCAGAGGATTTATCAAATACCTTTACCTCTTTTAAAGGAGCTTTTTGATTGCTTTGTTGTTCAACAGGGGCTTGACTTTCTGGAGTTTGATGCTTGACAGGGGCAACAGTCTTCTTGGGAGGAGCTGATGCTTTTGCTTTTGAGGGATTTGTTTGTTGATTCTCTGATGTCTGATATTTTTGCTTAACAGGGACTGTGCTCTTTTCGGGAGAGGCTGGGGCGTTCTGTTGGGCAGTATCAGATTTAGATCGAAGATTATATCTATTCTTATCTTCTGTCGTGAAAATTCCATCATCAATAGGATTATCCTCTGTCTGTTCAGTCATCAATGCTTCTTCATAGTCGTGTTGTGTCAGATAATATTTCCTTGTCTCTTCTCCAACAAAATGAATACTATCTTCTCCATCTTCTTGATAATCACCTTCATCTTCATCCATCACAACATTCTGAAGAGGGGCCTTTATTCTCTGATCTTCAGTAGGATTCTTTTCTCTTTGCAAAATCTGTGTTGGCTGATTATTTCTTCTAAAGTTGTTAGGATTTTGATTTGGGTTCCTGCTTGCATAATCATAAGTGCCTCTTCCCTTCATAGGCTGCTTATTTTTAATCTTGAGCTTATATATCTCAGAGGTTAGAGACTCTAGCATATTAGCCATTTTATCAAACTTTGGGTCAGCACTTGATGAAGAAGAAGCTTCATTCCTTGCCCTTCTCCTATCAGAATTTCCCTTTATCTTTTGAGAGGCTAAAATATTTGATTCCACCTCAAGGGAAGCATCTTGCATCAATGTCAGTGTTGGTGACCTACTTTCTCTCAACAATAAATAGAAATCTGAGTCGAAAGCATCATAATATGTGATTTTGGCAGAAGCATCTGAAGGTTTTATCTCTGCTAGTATTTTACTGTACATATGGTTAAACCTTTTAGTGAAATCAGAGACCGACTCACTATTTTGTTTCCTTAGATTTCCAAATTCTGTGATATAGTATACAAAATCTCTTCTATCACCCCAATGTTTCAAGAAGGTCTCATCCAATTGCTCGATTCCAGCTATGGAACCAGTAGGGAGTTCTTTGAACCATTTCCCAGCATGGCCATCTAAGCTTTGGACAAAAACTTGTGTCCAAACATCTTCCTCTTCAATATTAAGGTTTTCAGCATAACTGTAGAAAGCCTCAATATGTTCTTCAGCAGACACATCACCTTCGCCTGTGAATTTGGGCATATACTTTTGATAGTCTCCTGTCGGCATGGCTGATACTGGGTTTGGCAATATCAGTGGTGCATACCTAGCAACTAGGATTTGTTGCATCTTCGTCAAAGGAGGTGGTGCAGCCATAACTATCAGGGGTGAGAAAGATGATGGTTTCTTTTTCAAGTCTTCAACATCGGAGGAAGGCGAAGGAGGTGAATATTCTAATGGGAAAGAGGTCTGATATGAGGCTCTATAAAAATTTGCAAGTTGTCAAGCTAAGTTTTCTTCACCTTTAGCAGACAACTCTTGGAATGAAAAGAGTTGTCTAGTATAAATGTTTAAATGATCTTCTTTTTGCTGTGAATGAAAAGACTCAAGAGAAGAAGAACTATAATTTCTTTCTCAAGTCTTGGATGCTTTTTCAATCAAATTTGAATCTGTTAATTTATCATCATTGCTATTTTCTTGTTGATACAAAGAAATTTGTTCTTCTACAGTGTTCACAGCTGTTTTTTTATCAGTACTCTTTGAAAAGAATTCAGATTTTTCTGTATTAGATTTTCCAGAACTAAAAAGAGGATTACCTTCTGTATCTGATTTTGAAGCTTGACCCTGAATTGTCTTTCCTTTCCTGAGAATTAGTTCTGGATTGGACACTGGTGTGATAGTTGATTCTTGAGGATTCACCTTAGTACTGATCTTCTTAGGAGACAGGATGAACTTATGGAGTCGCCAGATAGATAATTACAACCAATCAAAATGTCTAATCTTTGTCTATCATCAAAGATCAGCTCTGTGTTGTATCCCAGGAAAGAAGAACTTAAATTTCGTATCCCCGACAACGACGCCAATTTGTTAACACTCCAAGAAACTCCTTAGGGTTGTAGGCTAAGGATGCTTGGTAACTTAAGAAAATAGTGTGTAGGTATGCCTGGAACAATGGGATCTTCAATGATTAATGTAATAGACAACTCATAATACATCCAAAAGAAACAGTTCTTTCAGAAAACAATAATCAGATCAAGTATTTTGAAAGGAGAGGATGTAGAACACTAATTTTGATTGCCAAATACAACTGGGTGTAGGGCTTAATGAAAGATAGAAAGAAATCCTTCACTTCAAGTCTATGAGATCAATAAAGAGATGACAGTCTTCATAAGCTAAGATAAACTGAAATAAAGTACAGAAAAGGAAACATGAATATTTCTGATATTGAAAGCGAAAGGAGACTGTAATTTTATTATGCAATAAGAGTCTATACAATAGCACAAAATGTATTCCTAGTTTGAACCCTTGCCTCTTAGAAAAGCTAGGCATTTATAGCCTTTTACAATCAGTTTTTAAGATCCTAAAAACTTGGATCTGTATCTAAAAATAGCAAATCAAATTAACTAAGACAATCGATAACAAAGACTAGTGGCTAGGCTAGCATTCGAACTGTCTTCTATATCAAAATTTGATATCTGTACTTCATCAACTTCTGGAATATGTTGTGTCATGAAAAAGGTAAAGGCACATGTCTTTGTAGCTGGATTTCTTCAATTACTCATAGTCAAAACTTTAGGAGACCGATTTAGCATGTGGTTTTCAAAATCTCCATGAATCTCTGATGCTGAGTATTTTCTGACTAAGTAGTTAATCCTTTAATTCTCTAGAACCTCTTTTAAATCCTTTGAAAATCGCCCTGCTCCATCTTTAGCTTTCAAAAATTATTTTTGTGCTTTCACCAGCTAACTCGCCTTATGATTCACTGGTTAGCTAGTGAAAGCTCTGCCTTTCACCAGCTAGCTGGTTGTAAATTTACCCTTTGCGCTAGTGAAAGCTCTGCCTTGGCCAAAAAGGAACTTTCACCTCCAAAAATGTTGTTTTATCAAAAACTCAGCGTGTCTCTACTTTATCTCCTTGCATATTCACAACAACCTGGGATAACACTTGTAGATCTAGGTGTGACTTCTGTTTTTGCTTCAATTTTCTAATCTTCCTCTTAATATTTGGTGATTTTATTCTTTCTCTTCTTGTCCTTGACACTTTCACGAGCCAACTTTTCAAATGCAGCATTTGTTTCTGCGAAATGATCAGACATAGTTTTGTATCTCTCCTTAATTAGTCTTTCTAAAACCTCTTGTTGAGCAATCACTTCTTTAAGTTGCTTGATTTTATGTGATTTCTTTGACTTTGTGCTCTTTGATGTTTCACCTTCATCAGTGTGAGTAAAAGTCTCACAATCCTGTGCAAATTCCATGGAGTGTTCAGGGCTTTTAATGGCTGGACTTTCATCTTCTTGCTCTGGCTTTGTTTCTGAGTCTGTGTATGGTAGATTCAGGATATTTGTCTTCTTTTCTGTAGGCTCCTCTCAAGTGGTTTCAAAATCTAACTTTTTCTTTGACCTGTGAGACTTTATGCCAGAAATCCTATCTTTTGGTGGTCCTGGAAGAGTTCTCCTCTTCCTCGAGCTGCTTTGAGGAGTTAATTGCCATTTTCCATCTCTCTTCTGCTCATTCATGGGCTAAGTTTGGGTTTCAAAGCCTTCCCAAAAAGAAAATGTTGCCAAGTCCTTCCTCTTTGTCTTAGTTCCTCCAGGATTATCAACTTTATTAGGCCGAAATGACAAAGAGTGTTTTTCATACTTAAAGGTTCAGCCCTAATCTTTTTATAGACTTTAGTTAGGCTTTTATGCAAGAAGAAAGGAAAATTTAGGAGAGTTTTCCATGTAAAATGGTCGAAGAGCTTGAAATGGTATAGCATTAGCTTGTCATACCTACCTTCTGAGGTTATATAGAGTTGGATTCCCTTGAAAAAGTCCTTCCATTCATCCTCCAAATGAGAAACTGGCATGCTTTTCTTCCATGCAACATTTCTGAATTCTTCCTTAAGATATGCTCTGAAATTGAGGTTCTTGGTTGCTGTTGTTTTGAACCAACTCTGGCTTGATCTAGGTAAGCTGGTTGTTGTAGCAATGGAAGCTTCATCAACTATGATTTCTAAAGACCCAACACAGGCTTTATCTCCATCGTATGATTTAGCAAACACTTCAGCTGTTGTTTGGTGACAACCGTTCTATAACTTCTCAACATATCCCATGCAGCCTGCGTCTGAGAAGTGTTTTTGTACCTCTGGATGCGCTTGTAAAAAGGACAGACTGTCTAATTATTTCCTTAACAATGAGCCACTTCATTTCCTTGCCATCTGTAAGTCGATTCCCAGACAATTTTGCAAACCAAATCACTGTAATTTGTTGTTTGAGCCAATGTTTGGTGCTGGTGAAAACTCTTGGCGTTGTCTTTCAAAAATGAAACCATAACATATGCCTATGGATGATGCATGTTGGGGATATGAAGTGTCAATTTGATGTCACCAACTGAGTAGTACCACTCCTTTACCTGTGATGATGGATTTGAATTCGCCATCTCCAGTGCCATTATCTCGTGAAGCATGCATTCCCGAACACGATCTGCTTTGATATCCGATTTAGACGTGCAAATAGAATCTTCATCATTATCCGCTTTCACCAGCACCTTATAATGATTACATGACATGTGTTGAGCATGTCATCCTTTGATTTTTGAAAACGTGGAGGGAACACACGTGTTCTGCACTTTCACCAGCTAACGGTCTGCAGGAAAGTACTCCTTAACTGTTGAAGATCGCCATTTTCACCAGCTAGTCCTCAAACTTGAAACACACGTTAGCTGTTGAAAGCCTTTTCAAGAAATTTTAAAGAAAAGACCTTTATGGATCGAGTTATTTCTAAGATATGAATTAAAAACCTAAGTTTTGCCACTAGAAGAACTTAAAACAAATTGGAGAAAACTACCAATGACCATGCTATCAATCCCAAAATGAAACCATAGTGACTGATTCATTTTGGGAGCTAACACTTTCTCTCTTGTTTTTTTTTTGCGTCTTGTATGTTTGCATGTAATTTTTTATACTATTTAAAGATAAAACAATATACCTAGACCAATATTCTAAATAAATCTATCTATTCCAACATCCAATATTAAAAAACATTGAATTTTGCAAGGCTAGATTTGCCTTCCACTCAAAATAATCAAAGCAAAATATAAACTAGATATATTTGTGCCTCTTGACCTATCTATAGTGGTTGGAAAAATCTTGAGAGATTTCATAATAAAAATATAACATGGTTTCAATAAACATAAGTTCAATATCATATCGTAGTACAACCATAATATACTTGCAATACACATAAATTGAATAATCATGTCCTAGTACAAACATAGTATACTTGCAATAAACATAAGTTCAATAATTATGGCCTAGTATAAAAATAATATGCTAATAATAATACAAAACTTTAAGATGAAACACTATGACTATAATCCAACAACAATATGAGCATTCAAATTTTTCACGCTTCAATTTAATGTGTATAAATAATGGAAACAAAAAATATAATTTTATGGTGATCTATGTAGTATGTCCTTACTAGTCCAATGTGTTGTAACTAAGGTTTTAATTTTCTTGGATACTTGAAAATTGTTATTATAAAATGCAAAAAAAAATTTAGAAGTTTGAGAAATTCAATTTAAACGGGTCATTTTTTTTTAATAGAAACATAAAAGGATTTTAATTAAAAAAGTGTTCGCTACATGATTGTATCTTTTACATACAAAATTCCAAGAATGTACATTTGGATATTTAGATCTATATAAACTAGTTTGGTGTTTAATGCATCTTTTAGACTAGACATTTATAGATTTCCATTAAAAACTATTTTTAAAAACTGATATAGAAGTAGAGCAACACAAAAATACATACATTTCTAATTTAAAGATCCATCCTAGGCCTCATTGCCTTCAACAGGGAGAAGAGGGCCTAGTTCTTTGACCTCCATGGGTTCATGTGGTTGACCCCCTGATTCTTCGTCATTGGAAACCCACTGAATGGAATTGGCATAATCATGATTTTTGGATGCTCGAGAGGAGTCCATTTGTTGTGGTATGACCATCATTCAAAGTTGTTGACAATCAACCTATTTTAATCATCCACATCTGTATTGGAATCAATTCCAAACATTTTCTACACTTTCTACAATGACTTGTTCCAATCTAAAAGGTTTCTCATTAATACCATGGAGGGTTTGGTTTTTTGCTTGGAGTGACTCCTCATGCCTATGGAGGATTTTCTTCACCTTCTTCCATATATGTCACCCATATTAGTTGCATGATATTCTTGCATAGAGATTATTTCAAGCCACTGAAAACTACACTCCCTAATTCCAAGCGAAACACACAGATAATTTATCCCAACCCCAACTTTACTAAAAAAAAAAACATATTTTATTGACAACATAAGACATGAAATGCATTAAAAGAGACAATAAAAGGATGCAATTGGAAAACTTGATAATTTCAAAACCATTCCAAAAAGACCATCAGCATTGAAAAAACAAGGAAACCTGCACTCCTTGGTCCACTGTTACCACATTCCTAGCACACTCGAGCACCAAGATTCATGAAACTATAGACTTACACTACTCTAGGATGACCAAACTAGAGCCTCCAAAGCTTAAGAACTCTCCTCTCCACCAGAGGGAGATTGGTGAAACTCATTTCCATCAATTGAATGATCCCACATTTTAATGTACTCCCACACATATTTGATTCATTAGTCGCTTTCCAACCAACAATTCAAACACCCGGGAGTTAAACACCTCCTATAATATCATCCATTAAATGTAATATCCATTCTTGGCATCAGTAATGATGAACCGGTGGAAACCTCCATGTATAGGGGAAGAGGTTATATTAAACCACCCCATTTTTAACCAAAGTTCCAACATTTAAATAAGAGACAATTTTGGCCCAATGGTCTATCAAACTATTAAGCTATCACTTTATATTATAGAAGGAAATTCCCCCAAAGTATGAGACCATGATTCTAATCCTTGAGAGTAAAGAGATTAGTTCATTTCTTCCCACGCCAACATGACTAACCATGGATTTTATTATCATCTTTGATTTTCCCAACACCACAAGATCATTAATTCATATCTCCTTTGTGAGACACAGACTTTCCCACAATGAGTAGGCCTTGGTGAGGTTGTTGGATACATTTCCTAGCCCCCAAGCATAATATGTCAATTTGTTTCCTCCAAGATCATAGATATTTCCCCCACTCTTGTCGCCCCTTCAAAATTTTTAAGGACATGGGGGTAATATTTGATCCACTCATGTGTGCATGGGTCATAAGACCATTTAATATAATCTCTTTGGGTTGAACCACATCAACCACTAACTCAAGGTGACCCCATGGATCTAGGGGAAGCCCTCATGGGAATTGACCCTTTCCCAATGGTGAAAAACTCCTCACTTTTCACCATTGGATCCAACCCCTTTGGGAAAAAAGGTTAAATTAATATTAAAACATCATTTAGTTTTAATAAATCAAAGCGTGATCATAATTTAATTCCAAATCATAATGTTATTGGCACCTAGATCCTACGATTGAAAGGAACAAATGATCAACAACATAGGATGATTTCAAATGTTGTTATGAAGCCTTGAGAAGGATAACAGATCAATGAGTAATAGTCCACTTTGATGGGGGAACCTCTGTTTACAATATATTGAATGTACAAGATGAGATATGATGATCCTAATAAAATTTTGCCTTGGTGTAATGAACAATTTTCTCCTACATACAAATATAACACTAGAAATGTAATCATTCAATAAGGAATTCAATAGGGGGTTTTATACATAACATGGGAGGATTTTTCTAGGGCTTAAGATGCCCCTCCCCACACTCGACACTTGACTAACCATGGGTGCTTCTACAAGAAGAAATCATCTTCCCATGTTACCCTTTCCACTTGTATGTTATTCCATTTGACGAGGTAATATGTAACTACTTGATTTTTGAGCTACTTAATCCTTGTTTCAAAGATTGTTTTTGTTTCTAGTATGATTTTCCCTTCTTCATTAATCTCTGGTAAAATATTTTGGACCAGGATCTTGTTGTCGATGACCTTATTTAAGAAAGAAACATGGAATACTGAATGTAAGTGTGAAGATGGAGGCAACTCTAATTTGTAAGTGTGACATACATAGACCACCAGTCCAGGTCACATCACAATGAAAAAAATATGATAAACCAATATATCATGTACCCATTGTTCAGGTACCTCTAAATTCACCTTCTAGGGAAAATTTGAAATTTTGTTACCAATATTTAATTAATCAAGAAACATGTTAAGAACACGTGCAAACATCAATAAGCATGATAAAATATAAAATAAATGACCAATGTGCCATGCACAACAATAACAACAAGAATGCACAATGTAAATACATCTCAGAGATAATAAATACACAACATAATATAAATTACACAAAAAACATAGAGACCACTTATCTTTTCAAATAACCATTCACTAACTGGTTGCATATGTCGGACGTTCTACCCAACCATAGACATTGTTGTTCCAAATATCAGTAGCAATTCACCCCTGAGCCATGGCTATGAATCCAAAAGGACAGGTCTTAGGTCAACTCTAACACAACCAACTATCAATCTCTCACATTTTTCCCAACCATAAAACAATCCTATTTTTCCAGTTCTCTTGTCCTTCAACCCGAACAACCCAAAGAAATGAACCCCTTTCTCTACAATGCAGTCCCTTAGGATGTTCCACTTCTTTTCCATGCCACCAATAAAACTAATCAAGAAATATTAGTTATGGAAACTCCAAGGAATATCATTTGTTGAAAATTATATCACAACTTCCATCATTATCATGCACACATGAATCCATTCCTTTCTTGAATAATCAATAATTACTAACAACAACCACCAATGTATATTATATTCCCATAATTCATTTCCCATGCCCAGACCAAGGGCAAGAATGAATGTGGAACAATGAAAATGAGTGATTAACCCCCAAACAACCCAAAACATGGGTTTATATAATTACATGTAGTTAAACACCACATTGAATTCCCCAAGAAGATCATGTAACCAATTTTCCCAACTAAATCTAGGATGGGGAAAATAAAATATAATAAAAGACTTATCCCCTTTATCACCATCTCTCATGGAATCATAGCCCCCTATCTCTATCCTTGTCAGTCTTGTCGCCAACAATTTATTTTATTAATGTATTTAAAGTATTACATTTCTAAGAACTCTAGAATTTCAACTTTATAGGAACTTTGGCCTTTCAAATTTATAAAGAAAATACATTATTAATTTGGGTACCCAAAACTAGGGTATTACATTCCCCTCCTCCTTATTTTAGCACTATCCTTAGTGCATATGCAAAATAGAAATCAAAATTTCAAAAGTCTTCAAAATGTAGTGTAAATGTGTTGAACCTTCACAGAATAGATCTAGCTAGGAAATGGCATACATAATTTGCTGAGAAAATATGAGAAAAGAGAAGCAGGAGAGAAAGAATGGAAGAATTCTCATTAAACAAATGAATGAATGATAATTTACACATGATATACTCTGTATAAATCAACTAATGTGCACTGTAGGTGAAGCCAATGCGCCATAGTGGTGGTCTAGAGTGATCTGGACACACAACAATAGTTACGGGAGTAAACTACCACCTAGTCTAGTCTCTCAGGCAGTTACATGAGTGAACTTCCACATAGCCTGAGTTAACTAGTCTCTCAGTCTTCAATTAAATGAATGAAATAGAGTGAAGTGAGGAGGAGATCAGAGAATCATGAGTAATGCACTAGTATGGTGATGATCCCAAGGACAATGCACATTAGCTGGTGATTATCCTAATGCTACATGGTGATAATCCCAATGTGGCATCTAGACTCCACTCAACTAATCAAACTAATGTGTGAACTAAAAAGAATATTCTCCTAGAGGAATATTCTACCTAAACTATAGGAGGTTGAATAATGACTAATAAACATAGGGAAAACCTTAGGAAAAAGAAATACTAGGTTTGTGTGAAGTATCTCCAACACCCCCTCTGAACATCACTATGGTGAAAATAAAGAATGGGTCTCGACAACGAGGCCATGTTAGGTACCC
>SNQJ01S0002462.1:116799-192377 GCA_010110895.2 Picea sitchensis
AAATACACTAAGGACCAACAATATACTTGTATGATTATAACTAGACATTTGTCACCTTAGAGATAACTTATCTCCACTTGGTGATTTGTTCCCATTCCTTAGGAACTTAGGATAAATACATGTCCCATAAATATAATTTTGGAAATATTATCAAAATATTCCCTTTAAGCTTCACACCCCTTTCCCATTCTAGTGGAATTTATCCCCCCATCTATTTTTGTCTAATTGGTCTATGTGCGGTGATATGTTTTATTAATATCTGATTACAATTGAATTTTACAAAAAATAGGCGCACTGACCTTTATTGCAATCTAGGCTCTCCAACCTAATAACCACGTAGGCACTTTGGCCTCAACATACATATATACAAAGGCTCTCTGAAACACTTGAAGTGATCCTTGTTCACTTAACAAGGTTCTCACAAATCTATGAAATGAATGCCACTGTTCCCTTTATTCACACACATAGAAATTCTCGAGCACTTACTCAAGTGCACACAAATCCATGAAACGGGCATGCACTCTTTCCTTGGTGCATGCGTGCTAAAATGTACCCAAAAATTGTGCACCCCATGACTCACCAGCCTATATGTACATTTACATTTACATTACAATTGGGGTTCAACCTAGGGGTATTACATTCCCCTCCTCCTTATTCATGCACTATCCTCAGTGCATTATGTACAATAAAAAATTCAAAAGTCTTCAGAACAACATGGGTACTCTACGTGTATAGCATCCTTGTGCTCCCAAGTTACATACTTAGGACCATAAAAGGTCCACTATACCTTTATCAGTCCTATTGCTCGATTCTAGAGCATCTTGACTTTCTGGTCCAAAATCCACACTAGTTGAAATCAAAAATCACCTTCTTGCTCCAAATGAATCACATTCCAATCAATGACATGATTAGTGTGAGGTATATACCTTTAAGTAAAGATACATGAAACACATTATGAATGCATATGGATGCATATAGGGAAAGCATGTACGCGATAGGACCAATCCTCTCCAGGATTTCAAATGGTCCACAATAGCATGCTGCCAACTTTGAAAAATTTCCCAACTTAAGTTAACTCTTCCTAGCTTTCAATTTCCAAAAGACGTGGTTATCCACTTTAAATTCTTTGTGAATTCTACCTTTATCAACATAAGTTTTCTTCTTGTCTTGGGAAGCCTTTAAATTTTGTTTTATTATCACCACATGCTCTTCCATTTCCCTAAGTAATCTCACCCGACCATTACTCTATCTATCGAGTTGTCCCAATTCACTGTTGTGTTGCACCTTCTGCCATAAAGTGCCTCAAATGGGCTCATCTTTAAAGATTCTTAATACCCATTGTTATATGCAAACTCAACCAAATGTAAATATTTTTCCCACTACGTTGGTTTGTCCATCACATACATTCTTAGCATATATTATATCACTTTATTTACCCTTTCTATTTTCCCATTTGTCTCTGGATGATTGGTTGTGCTAAAATTCAGATTTGTCCCAAATCCTTTAAATAATCCCTTCCAAAAATTGGATGTGAACTTGGGATCTTTGTCATACACAATTGTCTTAGGCACACCATCAAGCCTTGTTAGCTGACAATTGCATCTAACAATTGTTGATATTTCCAGGCTATGAAGCCTTGTGTTAGCTGACAATTGTTGATATTGCTTGTGTCAGGCTACCTTGTGTTAGGCTTCATATCAACAATGTTAGTTGTCTTTTCTTAGGCACAATTTTCTTCATACATGGCCAATAGTATTGTTTCTTTACAACTGCAATTGTCTTTTGGTAGCCTAGGTGCCCAACATAAGGCACAATGTGCATTTCTTTTAATATAAAAATTTTCAACTCCTAAGAATTTGGTACCTAAACTATGCCCTTGTACATGAGGATTTCATCCTCTTTTAACTCAAAATCTTCAATTTTTTGCTGCAAAATACCTTGTTGTATCTTTATCTTTATTTCCACATAGTGTTGATCTAATTTTGCAATCTCTAACATTTTTTCTTTTAAAACTAATTTGTACATGCTAATGGTTATAGAATGTATGTTATGAACTTTCTTGCTGAGTGCATTATCCACCTTGTTCTCTTTACCCTTGATATGCTTTATATCAAAGTCATACTCACCAAGGAATTCTAACCACCTATTTTTCCTGGTATTTAGAGTTGGTTGTCCAAAAAAATATTTCATACCACTGTGATGTGTCCTCAACTCAAATATTCTTCCCATGAGGTAGTGCCTCCACATTTTCAAGGCATGCACTATGGCTACCAATTCCAAATCATGAGTAGCATATTTCCTTTCATTTTGTTTTAATTTCCTCGATTCATAGCACACTACATGCCCATTCTAACTAAGAACTCCACCAAGCCATTCCTTGCATGCATCAATGCACACAACAAAGTATTCATTAGCATCAACATTTCTCAAAATTGGCACACTTGTCAACAAACTTTTCAAGTGATGAAAACTCCTTCTACAATTAGAAGTCCACTCAAATCTGACACCTTTCTTTTGAAAGGATGTGATTGGGTGTGAAATATTTGATAATCCTTCAATAAGCCTTCTGTAGTACCCTGCAAGTCCCATGAAATATATTACCTTTACAACATTCCTTGTTGTTGTCCATCCTTCAATGGATTTGATCTTCTTCAGGTCCATTGCTATACCATCCTCTAAAATGATATGACCCAAATAATGAATCTGCCTCTCGTAGAATGAGCACTTTCTCAACTTTGCATACAACTGATGTTCTCTCAATAATTGTAGCACCATACTCAAGTGTTTCTCATGTTCTTCTTCAGACTTTGAGTAAATCAATATGTCATCCAAAAATAGAATGAAAAAATTATCTAAGTATTCTCTGAAAATACTATTCATTAAACACATGAAGTCAACTACTGCATTTGACAACCCAAATGGCACTACTATAAACTCATAATGGCCATACCTCATCCTGAAGGATGTCTTGTTGATGTATTCCTCTTTAATTCTTACTTGATGATATCCTGATCTGAGGTCAATCTTAGAGAATATTTTTTCATCCTTGAGTTGATAAAAAAGGTCATCTATCCTTGGCAAAGGATACGTGTTATTCATTGTTACCTTATTCAACTTCCTGAAGTCAATGAAAAGTCTCAATGTTCCATCATTTTTATTCACAAATAATATTGGGGCACCCCAAGGTGACACACTTGGGCATATATACCCCTTCTTCAGAATTTTTTCAAGTTTCATTTGCAATTCTTTCAGTTCTGGTGCTTATCGTATAAGGAGTCTTGGATACTGGCGTTGCTCCATGCATTAGATTTATAGAGAAATCAATATCTCTCGTGGGTGGAAACCCAAATATTTCTCTAAATACATCTTCAAAGTCCTTTAGGACTACATAATATTCAATATTTGACACTTTATCCTTGGGTGCCTCCTCCATATGTGTTGCAAATAACTGGCGGCCTTTCCTGAAGCTTTTCTTCGACTGCAAGGTTGAAACTTCCCTGATAGTTACTACCCTAAGAATACCATGAACTATCATCAAGTTCCCTTTCTCATCCAAGTAAGTAAATGCTTTATTGTAATATTCTAGGACAACATGATGCATGTCCAACCAAACCATACCAATTAGGAAATCATATGAGCCCAAAGGTATAATATTGAAATCTAGTTTTGTGCTCAGTCCATTCATGTCCATTGGACATGCCTTAACCAACTCATTAATTTTCCTTTTTTCTCTTGTATCTAGTTGTACTGACCAAGGTTTCCCCAGCTTGATTTTTAGCAATTGAAATCTTTCCACCATCTTAGGATCTAGATAACTATGACTAGCTCCCAAATGAATTAAAATAGAAATGGGTTGGTTGATTATCTTACCTTCCACTTCAATCATATGTGACTGAAACTCAACTTGATTGTTATCCAAGGTTGCGTAGATCCCAGGTACATTTCTGCCCATGTCCTCCAATGTATCAGATTTTTGTATATTGTGAAAAGTCCTCACTTTTTCACCTCTGTGAGGACAATCTCCATACATATGATCTCCCTCACAACCACAACAATTCATTGGATATGACCCAGGAGGATCTAAGAAACACTCATAGATGTCCAGGAGGATCTGAAACACTCAAAGAGGTACCAGGGGATCCATAAATGCTCAAAATTTGTCCATATCAAATTGTCTTGAAAACAACATCATTGCATAGAGCTTGTCGTCATATTTCCAGCAATGTAAAGAGCAAGTCAAACTGAGTTTGTATGCAAAAGTTATGGGCAGCCAAATTTCAATTCAACGAGGTCAAAGACAAAAGTCAAAGGGTTAAAAGGACATGTGTCATGTCCATACATTGACACGTGGTATGACCATACAAGTGATGTGGCCACACCCTAAGGTCCCATGTGGATTGATCGTATAGTTGATCGGGAAATATAGGTAGTTCAATCATGGGTTGACAAGTGGCATTCAAGTGGTTCAATCGTGTGTTTACATGTGGAATTAGGTAGCCAATGAGAAGCTGCCACATGGAAGCTTCTGATTTCCCTATATGGTTAATGTATTGTAAAATTTTGGAGTCAACAAGGTTCAACCCCATGACTAGCCCCCAACGCCTGGTCCACATATGTTACCACTCCACGTGGGAGCCATAACTTATGTTTTATATATATATACATATATATACCATGTAACTATATATTAAACCAAATAAACTAAAGAATATGCCATGTGGAAGATTGGATCCAGACCTCTGCTAGAATAGCGGGAGGTTCTAACCAATGTACCAACAACCCCATACTTAGCAGGATTCCACTAATTTTAGTAATTAAGTTGCCACTAAATTCAAATGGTAGCTTTAGGACAGAGCCTATTTAATGGGCATGGATCCCAACATTTACACACATCCCTATGAACATATTTTGAGATGCACAGATACTGAGACATGACACAGATCCTAATATGGTACATATTTTATGGAAGTATGTGCAAGTACACGTTTAGTTGGTGTTGCATCGTAAAGCATGTCAAATGGTACCTTGACAAAATTTCAAGTGTTTTATATCAATTTTGCATGATGTTTCACAATGATCATGAATATGAGGTATGTTTTATGATTTTAGGTCATTTGTAAAAAAAAAAATCTCAATTTTTCATTAATGGGCATTTAATGCATTGTTTTACGTGTGTTTTACGTGTCAGAGAGCGCAAAATTGAGATAGTTTGGAAATTGGTCAACTTTATAGTCAAAAGTTTTAAAATTTTGCAAGGATTTCAATGGTGAAGTTATCTTATTGTTTTGAGTAATGGAATTTAAGAGCATCCATTAAATTGGTATATGTGAGTCATTTTACATGTGATTTTTGGTATTTGAGATGGAGAAGGAAGTTCTCATTGGAGTGAATGGAAATTAAAGATGAAACAAAAGTATGTAATTTGAGTTCTTTTATTTTATATTGTGTAATCTCACTATTATTAAGAAAGTTAATATTTAGTTTATGAGTTTTTGGGTTCAAAGCACATCATCAGAATTTTGCAAAACCACCCCAATATGATCAGTAAATTATTCTAGATCAAGTTAGATATTGAATGTATATAAGTAAAGAAATAAGTGGTGTCTAAGGAGTTTTGGATCAAGTGGTATCAGAGCTAGTTTTAGCGTGTGTTGCAAGATATTGTTGTGATGATATCCAAGAGTTCAGTTGGTGAATATCTTGAAGGGTATTTTCAAGAAAGAAAGATGAGTAAGGTTCTTATGAAGCTAAGACTCCAAAAGAACGTCAATCAAAAAATCCAGAGAGAGAATTCCGAGTTAAGAATGTAGCTGCAATTTCCCGAGGAAGAGAAGCAAAGGCTGCAAGATCGAATGTTATGTCATGAATATTTCCACATGAGTATTTTTCATATGAACTAGAAAGAAAGTTGCAGATGGCACCATCAATCAGTAAAGTTGGACAGGTAGAGAATGAGATAGTCTCTCTTGCACTATCACCCTCAAAGAACATGATTGAGAAAGAAGACTCTTCATATTCTTGACAAGATGGACAATGCTTGAGGGTAACTGAAGCAGAGAGAATCCCAAATAAAGAATTACTAGATAAGCATTTGGCCTTACCTTCCAATCCACAGAAGAGTAACATGCACAAGTTATCTCTAGGGAAAGATGTGCATGCTCCAAGAGAAGGAATGAAGACTATTCCCACTAGCAAATGGTCTATTTATCCATGTGCATCCTGTGAAACTAGAAAACATGATGTGGAGAAGTATCCGAGAAGAGAGTATGTGCAAGAAAATTTTTCCAAGAAGAAGGCAGATCATTTCTCAAGTCATAGGAAAAGGGGAAATGATAGGAAGGGATTGTGGAACAAGATTATTTGCTCATATTGTGGTAAGAGTGGACACCAGATTAAGAAGTGTTCAACACTTTACCCACACTTATGTCTGAAGTGGAACCTGAAGGATGTAAAGACACTTGTAAGAAGACAAGCAACAACTCTAGAAGAAGTCAATGGTCTTATTGAAAGGCTTTAGAAAGAATACTTCTTGATGGTTGGTCTTGGAAAAGTGATATATGAAGACATCAAAGAATGGTTCATGGACAATGGATCATCTCGCCATATGATCGGGATGAGATCAATATTTTTGACTTTGTCAGAGTCTGACATAGATTTCTTTATGGGATATGGAACCAATACCAAACAAGCAATAATAGGGTATGGATATGTAATATTCTATCTCGCGTTGGGAGGATTTTTGGGAATATAGAATATGTTGTATGTCCCAGGCTTAAAGATAAACCCACTATCAATTGTATCATTTGAATATGATGGCTATGTAGTTACATTTAAGAATTCTTGAGTACTTGTGTATACAAGAGAAGCTACTCTAGCCACAAAAATAGTGCTTGGTATTTGCAAGGAGAGGTTATACAGTATATTGGGAAGACCATTAGTTTGCTCCAATGGTTACTTGGATTCGACATCAGATTCAATGTCAGATTCAACATCAATTTAAAAGGCATTTTCATAGGTCGGAAGCTATGATATTCCTCCCAGTACAGTAGGGAGAATGAGTCCATAAGTAAACCATCCTTAAATTTTTTGTAAATATTTATATTTGTAAAATTAATATGCATATGTGTATATCTCCTAAAGTTGATTAGAAGGCTTGTAAGTAAATCATTGTAAATTATAAGAGAGAGGGACTCTGTAAATTTCTATATTTCCACCTTGTATGAGTGAGAAGAACTTTGTAAAGAGAGTTTCTATATTTCCACCTTATATGTTGTAAAGAGTGAGAGTAATCTCGTTAGACATTTCTAGATAGGCGCCTTTACATTTTTTTATAGAGTGAGAGGAATCTCGTTAAAGAGATTTCCAGATAGCCACTATACATATTGTTTTACAGTCAGAGGAATATCGTTATGAAAATTTCAAAGCCTCTAGACAATAATATGGATAATTGTATTGTTTTGTAATCAACTAAAGAGATACATATGGATTGAATTTTCTTAGACAACATTCTTGATTCTAAAGAACTAAAAACGAAGGAACATAAGGATGAAGGAAGTTGGAACATGTAGTTTAGAAGTGGAAAGAGCATCGAAGTAATGCAAAACTTTATAAATATAGTAAAGGAGAATTAATCCTCTTCAAAAAATAAGAGGCATATAAAGGTGCATGCTATAAGCATATTTAAATACTATGTCATGTTTGTATGATGTATACCTTGAACAAAAGCAATCAGGTACATATGATAACAATACAAGCAAAATTGTTCTTCAAGGCAAGAGCGACAATGGACATAGTATTCATTCAAGGACTTATATTGATACATCAATTAGAACAGAGAGTCCAAATGGGCAAGGCATAGATAAACATTTGACTTGGTTTCATATTGGTTGAGATAGACTATATTTAGCAATAGGAGATGGGAGTGGATGTTGAAATACATGATACATGTATAACAAAGATTTAGTGAACATTCATTTTGTTGTCAGAGAATCTATAATCAAATACTATGTCATTTTTTTATGATGTATACCTTGAACATAAGCAATCAAGTACATATGATAACAATACAAGCAAAATTGTTCTTCAAGGCAAGAGCGACAATGGACATAGTATTCATTCAAGGACTTATATTGATACATCAATTAGAACAGAGAGTCCAAATGGGCAAGGCATAGATAAACATTTGACTTGGTTTCAAATTGGTCGAGATAGACCATGTTTAGCAACAGAGATGGAGTATTTAAAATACATGATACATGTATAACAAAGATTTAGTGAACATTCATTTTGTTGTCAGAGAATCTATAATCCAAAAAATGGGTGCAGGATATAGATATATATATATATATATATATATATATATATATATATATATATCATATTAACAAGTTCTAGAGGCCGAGGAGAGATATATTCCAGAAGCATAAAAGAAGTGCATTTTCGATCTAGGCACCAGACTCTAAGACCCAAATTGTAAACACACTCTAATTCCAAAATAATCAAATCAAGATGCATACGAGTGAATAAGATTCATCACTAAGTTATTGATTAGAACATTTCAATAAGATGGAAGAGTGAGTTATATTTATCATCACTAAGTTGTTGAGTATATATACTTTTGGAGGTCCAAAAGTTCTTCAGTGGGAAGGTGTGATCCATGAGGATCTAAGGAATGATCATAGAGGTCCAAGAGGATCTGAAATGCTCACAGAGGTCCCAAGGGATCCATAAATTATCAAACTTAAACCTTCTCATATCGTCTCTAAAATAACATCATTTCATAGAGATCGTCATCATCTTTCCAACGGTGCAAACGAAAAGTCAAACAGAGTTCGTATGCAAATGTTATGGGCAGTCAAATTTCAAGTCAACCATGTCAAAGTAAAAATTCAAAGGGGTAAAAGGACACTTGTCATGTACGTACAGTGACATGTGTCATGACCATATAGGTGATGTGGCTACACCCCAAGATTCCATGTCGACGGATCATACATCTGTCTGGGAAATACATGTGGTGCAATCACAGGTTGACAAGTGACATCCAAGTGGTTCAATGGTGTGTTGACATGTAGTATTAGGTAGCCAGTGAGAAGCTACCACATGGAAGCCTCCCATTGGCCTATATTGTTAATGTATTGTAAATTTTTTGGGTCAACATGGTTTGACCCCATGACCTCTGTGACCACCAAAGTCTTAACATAGCCTGCATAACCAACATACCACACATTATCACTTAACCATATCATGGCATATAATTCATTTGAAATTGTATCAAAGTTCGTTTGGGGGTGGAAAGGAGACGAGGGTTATCCCCTAACTCTTGGTCCACATATTTTACCACACAACCAATGCTAAGTCCGTGGGGAGCTTAACCTTAATCCATGCGGGAGCCATAACTTGTGTTATATATATATGGTATATAATATATATTATATACTATATATATATATATATACCATGCAACTATATATTAAACCAAATAAACTAATGAATATCCCATGAGGAGGATTGAGCGTAGACCTTCACTAGAATAGTGGGAGGTTCTAACCAATGTACCAACAACCCCATACTTAGCGGGATTCCGTGAATTTTACTACTTAAGTTGCCACTAAATTCAGATGGTAGTTTTAGGACAGAGCCAATTTAATGGGCACAAATCCCAACATTTACACACATCCCTATGCACATATTTAGAGGTGCATGGATCTCGAGATAGGGCACATATATCAATATGGTATGGACTGTATGGAAGTATGTGAAAGTACAAGTTTAGTTGGTGTTGCACTCTAAAGCGTGCCAAATGGTACCTTGACTGAATTTCAAGTGTTTTATATCAATTTTGCATGATTTTATGCAAGGATCATGAATATGAGGTATTTTTTGTGATTTGAGGTCACTTCTAAAACGTTTTTATCAATTTGTCATTGATGGACATTTAATGCATTATTCTGTGTGTCGAAGAGCACGAAATTGAGCTAGTTTGGAAATTGGTCGAATTTATAGTCAAGAGTTTCAAAATTTCACAAGGATTTCAATGATGAAGTTATTTTCTTGTTTTGAGTTATGGAATTTAAGAGCATCCATTAAATTGGCATATGTGAGTCAGTTTACATGTGATTTTTGGTATTTGAGATGGAGAAGGAAGTTCTCATTGGAATGAATGGAACTTAAAGATGAAACAAAAGTATGTAATTTGAGTTCTTTTATGTTTTGTTGTGTCATATCACTATCATTAAGTAAGATAATATTTAGTTTATGAGTTTTTGGGTTCAAAGAACATCATCAGAATTTTGAAAAACCACCCCAATACGATCAATAAATTATTCTAGATCAAGTTAGATATTGCATGTATATAAGTAGAGAAATAAGTGGTGTCTAAGGATTTTCGGATGAGGATGTTTCCTTGGTTTTTGCCCCATTGCCTCTATCATTCTGGGCTCCTTGGGAGTTGGTTGTCCCTAAAACTTATTTATGAAGAATGATGGCTTGGCCCCCTTCTTCCTCTGCTCCATCTTTTCTTTCTTCTTGTCTTCCCAAGCCTTTTGGTTAGTGGGTCTTCCTCTATGTTCATCATAAAGACACTTGGCTCTCCTTATGGTTTCCTCCAATGTCTTGGGATCATCATGTTATATATTAATACTAATAAATGATTCCAACCCACTGAAGTACCTCTAAATCTTAACATTTTCATCCTTGATGAAATAAACATACTTCATTATCTCTAAAAATATCCTCTCATACTCATCTTTGGTCATACTTCCAAGCTTGAGTTCAAAGAACTCCTTCATTTTCTTATCATAGTAACATTTTGTTAAGTATTTATTTTGAAAATACCTCCTAAACTCCCTCCAAGTAACCTTTCTCTCATCAATGTGTTGTACCTGCAAAAAAATGGTCCCACCACATTGATGTTTTTCCCTTGAGCTGATAGATGGAAATTCTTCATTTTTCCCGTGAAGAGTAATTATGTAATTGAAAGTACTTCCTCATGCCCAACAACCAAGTCTCCACATCCTTATCCTTCTTGCTCTCACCATCAAAAGCAGGAGGCTTAATCGTATTCATTTCTCATTGTACCTCATCCACCCTAGACCTCCTCGTATGCTTCTTTACAAGAGATGGGCTTGAACTACTTCTCTCTCTCCTAGTTGAATTTCTTGGAGAGTGATGGTCAGGGATGATTTTAAGGATGGAAATTTATTTTAAAATATAGAAAACTTGGCGAATCTTACTAATTCTTCATATGCCAACAATAAATGTTTGGCGATATTTTTGTAAAAATATTAGAATTTCTAAGGATTTTATATAGTTTTTATAAAATTTTGGCGATTTTTAAGGTAAAATAATTTTATCCTATAGAATTTGGGCAAATCATTTTTAAAATAGCGAATCTCGTTTTTGGAAAAACCATGGAAAATTAGCCCATGAGCGAAATTTATCCCCTAAAATCATCCATGGTGATGGTGATGTATGTCAACACTTCTTGTTTTTCTTCTCTCATCATGAGACCTATGTCTCCTCGATTTGTTTTACTCGGTCTCCTTATCCATATTTTTTCTTAATTTTTTCCAGGCTTTGTAGCAACTTGATGTTCAAACCATCTTGTTCCTCCTTGGCTTTCATAATCCTATCATTATCAACTTTATAACTTTGGACATCCTTTTGCAAAATTTTTATGGTCTTCACCAAATTCATGCTTTCTTCTTTGGCTTCTCCATGTCCATTTGAATTTGTACCCTCATCACTTATATTTTCATACATCCTTATGACCTCATCTTCATGGCTATAGGTTCTTTGTTCATATTTCATGCTTCTGATCTATGTGTTAATGTTGTGTTCATCAATTGTTGTTAACTCTGCAAAATGTGCAGGCAACAATAATTTCTAGAGTAAATAATTTATGAAAACCATAAATGCTATGAAAATTTTGTTCCATAGGTGTATCAGAATCCTTTCTTCTAATTCCTGGTGAATCAAAGAGCCTAATTCAAAATTCTGGGTGAACATCCAAACTCCTTTGTCCAAGACTTTTCCTCATCTTTTCTCTCCTTTTCTTTCTTTTAAATCTTGTGTGTATTCAAATTATGTGTTATACACCCATATCCATCATGAACGCATGCTCTATACATGCAATACCAAGAACAAATACAATGCACTAGTATTCAATGTGCACATCTTTTATATCGACACTAATATTTAGCACACTCAACTTTTGGGTTCCGTGCATCATTATCTAGTGTGCACAACTTTTTTTTCATGCACCAATATTCCACACAAATTACAGCTTTGTTGTGTTTCACTCCAGCATTCATCATGCAGTCTATCACATGCAATACTCAATGCACATCTCCAATCCTACCCCACACAATGCCAATATTTCACGCACAGGCACTACGTGTCAGTAATTATGCTATGTGCAATGTTCATATCCAATGCACAATCACTGCACATCACCAATATTCAATGTGCATGCCATGGGAACTATTATTATGTATGTGTTGAAGAGTCCTAAATCCCTTAAAGTCAACAGCAGGAACCAAACCTTCCACGGAGGCCCATATAGACTCTGCAATATTTGATGGTGGAATGGTTCTCCATATCTTTCGATTCAACCAATTTATCAATGGGATTTATGTAGTGATTTATAAGATACATTCTTGTGAAAGTTCCTCCTTCAGTTTAAACGTTCTCTTTTTTTCATTTTCTTTTATTAGATGGGTCTGATAAAAATATGTGTGCTGGTATAAACCAGCTGGTAAAAGGGGGGTTCTTAACTACTTAAGAAGGCTGAGCTTGGGATAACCCTTGTGATCAATCATGTAGACAAATATATTCACACATGTGACAAGCCTAGTACTAATACATCAACTTGTTGGTATTTCAATTATTGACTGAGATACAATCATCGAAAGAAGACATACATGAAATAAAATGATGGAGAGAAAAATAGTTTCCTTAACTCTAACATTAATCACACATTAACGCAACGATTTGATTTCATCATTAGAGACAAGAATTACAAAAAATATTGAAAAAACTAACTTATCAATAAATTCAGAGACTCTTACTCATTACATCATCCATTTATGAAATAAAGTTAGAAGTAATTCCTCCTAAGATCCAATCACACATGCCTTTGATGAAAAAAAAAAGTTTGTCTCCGGTCCTAAACATGACTTCTCAATTAAGGTAGTTCGGAAATAGTTCTTTAGAATTCCAAAAATGATGGTCTTTGCCCAAAACCATCGACCATTGCTAAAAGGTAAATCCTCTTATTTATAATGAATCATTAACTAAAAATAAATACTATGAGTGCATGCTAAGTAAAACAAAATATTTCCACATGGCACTTTCATCTCTCTATCTTCTAAGAATCATCAAATAGTTTTACTGAAGTGGATGGCTCTTCTCATACTCCAACCATTTAATGAAGATTTCCTCGCATGTGTTGGCATACGGGAACCTATGTTGGTCCATCGAGGCCAAAAGGATTTCTTTCACTTCTATTTCCCGTGCTCGGTACTTGACTATTTTGACACTTAACAATTGTAAAATTACTCGAGCCTTGATCAGACGCTCCATGAACTGTTGTACTTGACATGGTACCATTCTCGCCACCTTTGCTATCTATGTTGTCCATGATGAGTCTTGTTCAACATGTTTCTTGACTATGTCACACAGGTCGAAAAAGTTCTCGGGTGAGCTGAATTTCGAGAGGCTGATGTGTTTCATCTCTCAATTAACCTTTTCCCAGCTCTTTTCACAATCAACCCATTTCTCCTGAATCTCCCGTTGAGGTTACTGGGCCATTTTCACCTAGTATTTGACTGCTTTGTTGACCCAATCTATGTTGTTGTCTCTTAGCACCCGAATGCCATTCTCTTCAGCATCTCGACCCTTTTAGACCATGTTGATGTAATCAATCCTTTCTACCTCTTGGTGGGCCTTCTCATACCACCTTTCCACGTCCTTGCAGGTCACTAGTGCCATAAGGGTATCTTCTTGGAAATCAGCTATACCTGCAGTGAAAAAGTGTCATTCATTTGTGAATTTGTCATAGGCAACTTGAAATTCACTTCTCAAAAACACCGTGGCCTATATGGAGTTTTGATAGTATTTTTCCAAATGATGCAGATACTCCAACTCCTTAAGTGTAGTGGCCAACTCCTTTTCATCCCTTCTTTCTCTATCCAGTGTGGCATCTGTGATAGCCATCCCTGCACTGACAAGGTCGGACGATGCAGGAGCATCGTTCCACCTCAACAATGTGCTATCATTCCATCACATCAAAGCACATTCAAGGAGGGGAGAGGAAACAACCCTCTCATTTTCCCCTCATTTTCAAATTTTAAATTGTAATTAAATGCAATTAAATGTTGTAAGGCTGGAAGAGCCAAATCAATGCCTTTGTGCAAGAAGAAGATGATGCCGTCTTTAATGGCTGACAGGATGATGAGATCTAGATCTGAATCGGAATAGATTTCTATTGAATGTAATTCAATGTAATTAATGAGAGTTAGGTGAGTTGGAGGGAAAGGCTCAAGGAGCCCTTCTTTTGTAAAAGATCTTTGTAAAAGAAAAAAATCATTAGATCTAGCATGTAGAGGAGATGAGAAAGTAGAGCGCTCAAGAGAGGAGAGAGAGTTGAGACTATGTTGCAATCCAGCCTTTGTAAACATCTGTATAGATATCCAGAGATAATACAAAAGCATATTTTCTTGCATATGATTTTCTATGTGTTTATGTGTATTTGATGAATGTCATATATGTGTGTTTGTGAGTTTATGTTGTAGATCTATGAGTTAGATTTCATCTACAGGATAAGGATAGAATCTCTCTATCTTTGAGTTTTGTTAAATCATTCTGGGTTCTTTAGGCTATGAAAGAAGTGCAGGACAGAGTATTGGAAACTTTGTGGCCAGCGCAAGGAGTGCGCATATGAACTCTTTAGATTCAGAGGAGAATGTGCCATCAGGGAACACCAGAACATTTACAGACTCAGGAGGATCCTCAAGTTTGTTGAACACCTTGGAGGGGGAACTGTGTAGAGGAGGCACAGAGAAACATAATTGCTAATGATTTTGTAGAGATCTGCCATGAGGGCATTGAGAAGGTGCAAGTGTGCATAGGTGAATTCTATTTTGATTTATGAGAAGAGGAGTGTCAAGGAGAAGACGCCTGCAGAGTTGTTGAAAACTCTATAGGAAACTCTTATCAAGGTATGCTTTGAATGAGACGTTGCGAGGAGGACAAAAGAAATCATTGAAGGGAGAAGAAGGGCTGAGACCCTTAAAATACTGGGTAAATCAAAAATCTCAGAAGAGATAGCGCAAGGAGTGTGCAGGAGACGAAATTATTCCAAGTCCCAAATCTCAGGAGGAAGAGAGGTGAAAATCATTTAAAGGAGATAAGTCCCTGGAGCCTCGATCCAAGACAGTGTAAAATACTCATTCCATAGGGAGACGAATGATTCCATACCATCAGATCTACTGAAGCTATGAGGAGGATAGTCATGGAGTGTTTCGGTACTTCGGAGTTCGACAAGTTGAAAAATTGACGAGGACCAGGTCGCGAGGTACAAAGTCGCGATTCAATCCCGATTATTGATCACAGGAGAGTACGTGGAGACAAGATATAAGAATTCGAGAATTGGGAGATTGGAGGTCGTGAGAGAAAGGCCTAGAGTTTCACGGGGTTGCGAACTCCGAACCCTTGTGGGGCCAGTGAATCTGAGGAGAAGCATGGCGTGAGTTCGGAGGCTCAAAGATGAGCGCTTTGGGAAGGAGTAAAGAAAGGATTCGAGATATCCCCGAAGTCCGAACCATGAAGGAAGTAGACCCACGGTCATAGTCATGGTCACTTGTAGAAGAGCCTGTGTGTGTGGGTAATATAGTTTTGGGTTCCCGTAGGGACCCAAGGAGTCGCTCTGACTTAGGAATTCAAACGATCCAAGACCGGGAGGTAAAGAAACCCTTTGGAGGGAAGGGGGTTTACATCATCAGATGTCTTGGCGTGTTCTGTGTTGAGAAACATTTCCTCTGTGGTGATGAGAATCGAACTATCCAACGTAAGCCTCCTCTTCTCAATGATTCTTTTCATGATGGCTTTTCTCTTTCGATCATAGGAGATCTCTTGTATATCGGTGACCTCATCAACCTATTTGGGGATGTTTTGTTCTCCCCAGGTTAGATTATTTCCCAAGCTCCTGACTATGTGTACCTGTTCTAGGATGCGTTCCTAAAATTATTTCATATGTCTCGATGGCTCAACCTCCGTTTGTTTCTCATCGGTTGGTGAGGTATCAACCAAAAATGAAGAAACAGGGGTATGTTCGGTACTTACTTGGTAATCAGTGGTTGAAGTGTCAATTTATTGTTGTAGATTTTCCTCTCTCTAGTCACACGATCCTAGATCATCCTTGAACTATCTACTGGGGTTCCCAACAAGTCAAGTAGATCAGTTTCTAAGACACTTTCGACCTCATGGTCACTCTATGAAAGGTTTTTAATTGAAGCATTGGGACCTGGGTAAGATGCCTTCTCGGGTTCCTTTTCCTCTGTAATCTGCACCAGAGTCACTAGGGAAACCTCTGAACTTTCTTGTCATCATAGATAGTTATTAAATCAAGAAAGGGGTTTGGTACACTTTTCCTACTTGTTGTCCTTTCTATCTTAGGCTGAGTTGAAATTCCCCCGGTGATCTGATATGTGGTGGTGGAACTTCAAGGTTTTCTAGCCAGGTGATTTATTCAAGTTGTATTGGCTCTCCTCTAATTTTGATTGGGTCATCAATGGGAATCCTCAACATTTCTACAAGATCAGGATCATTCTGCAACTCATCGATGATTCTTTGTGCCCCCTCTAGCAAGAGAAATCCTCTTCTTTGTGCCTTTGTAGTCTATGTCGCTCTGATCTCATCTTGAACTTTGAGGGCCTCTTGAGTCGACTGATCTATTGTTTCCACTTGTTCATCCATGCTCATGGCATTAAACCTAGTAATATTCAGGTTGGCCATCCTCTATACTACCTCCTCCCAGTCCTGAGAACACTCTGTGAAAAATTCATCCTCAAATTTATCATGCGCAAATGGCCAATGGGATGATACCTATGAATCATGTTGGAGGACCAGGCCTTTAGGGTTGTTCTTGTGAAATCGACCTATCGGGAACCTAAATTCAAGTTGTCTCAACCCTTCTTCCTTGGCTTGAGCAGTGTCCTTTACCAGATAAAACCCCACATGGAAACTATAGGGTATGAAATCCCACTTCTTTTCCTTAACTAGTGTGGGGTTATAGCCTTGTAGGATGGTCTGATAGTAGATTTATCCCACAATGAGTCGGTCTGGGATGTGAGCGGGGAGTATATGCGGTGCTCCTATGGCCCCGAACACCCTGATATAGGTTGAGAATTCATCCAAATACCAGTGGCCTACCTTTGCTACCATTTTCTTGGTTGTTGTAGATAATCTTGAACATTCTTTTTTAAATATAATAAAATGAATACAAGTGATGAATTCATCGCAAATGAGTGTGTAGGAGTTTTTGTACCGATTTTCCCAAAGTATGCTGAAATAAACGTGAACATGGAGCTCCACAACGTGCCGGATTAAATTCATGTTGGTGAAGACATTTCTTTCACAGATCACATCGAGCAGGTATGAGGCCATGTGGAAAGTGGGTTCTTCCCCTTCTTTCAACATCTAAGCCTGCTGTGCACAGATTCTCAATTGTTTGGAAATTATCACTCCTGAGTTGAAGCTTCTTCCGGAGATCGCCACTGTGTATGCCAAGGGCATCCATGCTTCCAAAAACTTGGATCAGTCCTTCTCTCCATATAGTCAGCAGATGAGAGCCATCAAATAGATGTAAGGCTCCCTCAAGCTAACCGTTCCATACCAACCATTGATCTAGTTGGTAAACTTATTATCCTCCTTCCACCATGAGGCTATGAATCAGTTGGTGTCGTGGAATTCATAGAAATTCACCATGAAGTATGTGTTTAGCTGCTCCTTTGGGTCTCTAAGTTTGTAGTACTTCTAGACTTATTTTGGGAGGAAAAATCTGACAAACCCACCATTCTCATCATTGATCAAGCACTTATGCCCATTTGTATGGTCGATTAGCCACTTCAAAACCTCTATGCAAGGAAAAACCGAGGTTCTGCAGGCTACCATGTGTAAATATGACCATCGTATATTCAGGAACACCTGGTCATCAAGCGCCCTCACATTCAGGTCTTTATGTGGGATATATTTCGGGTACTACTCGTAGTTGATTCTGTTGAAAAGGTCCCCCCACTGTGGGAGCATTGCCTTGGATTCGATGCTTAGTTTTGTATCACCAAAGATCGAAGGTTGGACAAAGGAATTCTTTGTTGAGTTTTTTATGACCGTCTCTGCCCGGGGAGTGTACTCCAACTGCCTCGCAGTACCAGGAGAAGAACCTTCACCTGTTTCAGCTTCCTTTAGCTTGGGTGCTCTTGGAGAACGTCTGGTGGTTGGATTTCTCGATGACATTTTACCTGCATCTAGAACATAGTTAGAGACCGTGTAAGAAATTAGATGCATATATAAATCACGACCGTCAAATTGACAAACTTGAACACATACCTCTGCAACTTGTTTAACTTGGTTTAGATAATATGAGGATTAGCATAGTCTCGAGACGCTTACTTTTCTTCTTCAGATGCCATGGAATTCAAACTTGTGCGCAAAATGAAATTTTTCAAAGTCTTTCAGAGATTTTAAATAGGATGAAATTACCTTATCACATCATTCATTCAATTTGGGTTATGAGTGTAGTTCCATTAAATATTCCGCTAGATCTTCAAAGTTATTTAAAATTAAATTCGATCGTGGGTTGACGGTGCAAGTGTGGGTTATAACGTGACCTATCTATGATTTCAAATTGTTGTTGTTCAATTAGTGCATGAGGTAGCAACAAATGTTGGATGAAGCATTAACTGGTCTATTAAATTTAAGAATCCAATCGTATCTCATGCCGAAAACATCCCATTGTTTCACTAGTCCAGTTGGTGAGTCAGGGGTCGGGATTCTGCTTTGAGCACTTTTCATTGATATCTTCTTGCAAAATATCTGAGGCCGATAGATATTTCCGTACAGATCTGACGTGGCAAGGCTAACCTGGAGATGTGACTAGGACACAAGAAACCTTAAGACGACTCGAGATAAAACTAGGTTGTATGACACCCTTACATGATACAGACACATGGCACTCAAGACCGATGTCTTCATTTACTTGTGTTAATCGGAATCAGGACTTTCTTTAAGATACACATTCTAAAACCCAATCATATCTCACCGACACCAAAAAGTATCAAGGATCGACGATCGATGATAAACCTACCCAAGTTCTCCCGGATCGACTCTCTCGAAAAAGTCTCGATGTCGAAAGTGTATCGGGGATCGGCGACAATGATATGTTTATCGCAGAAAAAAATGATTTTTTTAACCCTTCTAGATTTCCCTAACCTCGATAAAGTGCATCGGTCATCGACTATCAATGATTTCTTTATGATTTTTGTCAATGTCTATCCTTCCCGTATTTTTCCAATGCCAATGGGGATCGACTATCTCCTGAATGTTCATGGAGAAAAAATTATGCAAACCAAATTTTCCTTCTATCGAAACCAATGATGAATCGATGATTGATGACTATTGTAACTGTGTGGCCACTTTCCCTACTTGAATTTTTTCGACGCCAAACACAAGCGCGTTAGGTGCAATGTTAGTTGCAAATTCTTAGTTAGGATGTCAAGTTATTTTAGACACAAGGTTTAATGTAACAAGTTCAAACACCCTGTCTTGATTGATAAGAGTCATGAAAGAAAAACAAAATAAACCATCCCCCCCATGTGAACTCAATTTAGACAGTAAAAGAAAAAAAGTGGTACCCAAAAAGTAATAAAATCTCGTAAGGATTTTAGGGTGTGTTGAGCGTTGAACAATATGCACCCATAAATTATGCATGGCATCCATATTACGTGTGCTACACCAATTCTATACCCTGTAGTTCCAATATTTAGTGCATACACTCCACACATCGATATCTTCCACGCACCATAATTACTGCACCGCAAACTGCCAAAATTTAGTACACACACACTTTGCACCAATACTTAGCGCATGTGAGTGCTTTCTTCACTCAACTGATCTTTCTATATTTTCAACTTGTGATCCCGCGACCATCATAAAAATGTATGCCTCACCAAATTCATGGGGACCTTTGGCCTATACAATTCAAGTGTTGAACCTAGAGCTCTGATACCACTTTGTAACATCCCCATATCTACTCAAAGGCCATGTCACATCAAAATTTGAGCTCTGATACCACTTTGATTGTCCCCATATCTTTTCAAAGGCCATGTCACATCAAAATTTGAGTTTTGATACCATGTTGTGAAGTATCCAACCTCCTAGTTGAGTCTTGTTACCACATTGTAAAGTCTCCACCATAACAACTTCGCTATGTAAAACTATGATATCAATTATTTATTTTGTGGAAGCAACTCGTTGAAACCAACAACACGCATGACTGGCCTTGTCTTATGTACCCCTACGTTTTCCTAGTGCACACAACTGGTCTCATACCACGTGTAACAACTAAGTATTAGAAAATATTCGCACTCAACCATCATTGTGTCAGCCATGTCGATCGTCCCTCAACATGCACGACATTGCTAGCTTCATGCTAGAACCATTACGATTACTAGTGAAGTTATTTAACAAGATAGCGACTATAACAACAGAATGAACTCAAAATTTAACTATGCGTGCAACCATTCATATGTCATGTGCAGGATATTTACCATTCACGTGCAAGAAATAATACCACTTTGCACATGCAATGATTTGGGGCTTGCCTCAGAATCCCATGACTGTTACCATAGGATTATCTAACACGAAACACTTAATAAGTACCATCATCTACATCTGCAACAGTTACGTAGAACTAACAATATATGCACAACCGAGCATAACTATCTATCAAATTCATAAATAGTGATAGAATAAGCATTCACATGTTAAACAGTATATAATAACATATAAACTGTCATGATCAATGCCTTCCATATGCAACAAACATGTAGTTCTACAACATATATAATCCACACACACATATATATACAATTGTATCACATAATATATTTAACATGTATGTGCACATTACTTAGAGAATAATACACATAAGAAGACACTTATCTTTTTTTGTAATCCACCAACTGTGCACAGACCTCAGACGTTCCTCCCAACCATAGAATTTGTCACTTATAAAACCTCAGCAACAAGTCACCCCCGAGTTGGGGCCAAAATGCCACCGGGGAAAAGGATTCCTAAGACAAGCTAAGGTCTATCCATAGTCAAAACACTCAGACAAAGGTGCCAACCCCAGCAAATAGACTACAATCTCCCAATCCCCACATGCATATCCCACCCTAGGAAGTCTGCCCCTTCTCTGCTCAACAATCCTTCGACTGCCCCACTTGCTTTCTAGGGCTTCAGTAATAGGTTGGATAGGAAGTCTCGGGGCCCTATATCTGCAACTAGGAACCTTGGGAAATCAATTTGTGGTAATTATCTCGCCTAGAGAGAATTCTCACGGGCCCAACAACCCACTTCTTCGACAAACACAAGCCTTCCCAGGCATAAAGTTATGTGATGGAAGCAAGTTACAACCAGATATGGATGCCTTCCAAAGGAAATTTGGTTTGCATGATGAAGGAATGAGTGAGTCCCCCCCCAAAAAATACACTAAGGCCCAACAATATATTTGCATGATTATAACTGGACACTTGTCACCTTAAGAGATAACTTAGCTCCACTTGGTGACTCGTTCACATTTCTTAGGAACTTAGGACAAATACATATCCCATAAATATACTTTTAGAAATGTTGTCAAAATATTCCCTTTAATCTTCACACACCTTTCCCATTCTAGTGGAGTTTATCCCCCTGTCTCTATTCATCTAATTGGTCTATGCGTAGTGATATGTTTTATTAATATATGATTAAAAGTACATTTTACAAAAAATAGGCGCACCGGCCTTTGTCACAATCCAGGCTCTCCATCCTAATAACCACGTAGGCACTCTAGCCTCAATATAAATATTTATAAAGGCTCTTCGAACCCAAAAATATATCAGCTACAAACATGGTCTGATGCAAACTTGAATTGATCCTCACACACTTACATAGGTGCATGAAAAGCTATGAAATGAGTGCACACTCTTCCCTTATTTCGTGCGCACAGAAATCCTTGTGCACTTATTCAGGTGTGTGCAACCTATGAAATGAGCGTGCTCTCTTTCCCTAGTGTGTGTGCACTAAACTGTACTTAAAACTTGTGTTCCCCATGGCCCACTAGTCTATATGTGCATTTTCATTTACATCAGAATTAGGGTTCAACCTAGGGGTATTACAATAATCATAATGATGAACACACAGAAACGTTCATATTCTCAATATGTTCCTCTAGTAAGATTCTAGCAAAATTTGGAATCTACAATTTTGTCCTTTTTACAAATTTTATCCAGACTTGGAATTTTTGGAAAAAATAACTATCTCTCAATATTTGCAGTTCTGGAAAAACTTCAGTAAACCAAAGTTGTATCTCTAGATGAGTATGAAATTTTTATAGTAAATAAACTTTTATGTTTTTCTGATCTGTGATCACTTTTCCTCTGAAAATCCCCAAAATCCCCCAAAAGTGTCATGGAATAGTGGCTTTTGTCCTTTTTCAACATCCCCTTTCCAAACCCCATATAATTTATTCAACTAATTCATGATTTGTTTCCATGTCTTCTTTCTAGATTCTCACCAAGAATTTCAGATTAATCTGGAGCTCTGGCAATGGTCTAGACCCAAATCTTTTGATGCAAGGATTTCCAAGGGTCATAACTTTTGACTCAGTTATTCATTTGGGATGAAATTTTATATGGAGTTATGTCTCAAAGAGTTCACTTCCGTGATGATCTGATCCGCCAAATTAGACATCATTTCAACACTTTTATGGGGCCAAATTGCTTCATATAAGGCCCCAAATTGTTGTTTTAATGGTTTTACATGAATTTTTGAATTAGTAATTATTAGTTATCTCTTAGTTTATGCACTTAATAATAAAAATGAGTTGAAAAATAGTGTTTATATAGTCATATTTTAGTTATTGGTCATTTTTAGAGTCGTGAGAATTTACTAAAATCAACTATTTTTTCTAAAATTAGTTGTTTTAGAAAATCTAAGATAGTAGTTATAAGGGGTTGAACTTCCATTGTAATAGTTAAGATGGAGAAGGAATTAAAGAGATTTATTTTCCATTTTCATGTGTTTGCATGGTTTTAATATCTCGTGAATGAATCAAAGTTCATTGGCTACATCATCTTTAAAATCCTCTATTTTTCATTTTTTTACAAATCCAAGCAAACAAGGACAATGGTCCTCTCTAGGATTTTAAGAGATATCATGTCTATGGGAAAAACCCAAAAGTCATATCAATTTGACTCAATCTTCTCCATTTATGGCCAAAATACGATGTGACAATCTACTAATGTGGTTGTTGATGTGGCACCTCAGATCCACATGGCACCCTGAGAGGATACCATGTCACCTCTCTCCAACCACTCGGCCTTCCCCATCATCATATTTTCATCCTCCCTTTACCTTGCAATGCATAAATACTAAAATTTTATTAATATGGGGCCCTATCCATACCAGATGCCACATCGCACCACCGTAGTAGCCCACATCACCGATGGGTCCCCTCTCCACTTCTAACATCCATCTAGCATTGATACATATGCTATAGGGATGGGAAGATACCATATCTCAACTTACCTCCATTGCATAAATAACTTTTCCCCATCCTATATCTAATGACACAGATCATGAGTGATCAACAGTCATCAACGAATTCCCATTGCCAAAGTGCTCGAGGGTTAACGACCCTCTGCGATGAGATGGTGGTTTCATCCCATGCTACGTGGAACATTCTGTTAGGTTTAACATCATCAAGGAACATTTCAAAACTACCCCCTCCATGATGCAAACATTCTTACTAATACTACTCATGGTATGGGTTGTCACTCCACCAATAGCCCCACCATGGTGTCCTATCACCCCTCCACTAGGGCCTGTCACCATGTCGTTGCGACCTGCCACCATTATACTTTCCTGAAACCATGTACTTGACACCATGGACCTACCACTTTTCTAGTACATGTCATCAATTCCACGTCACTTGACATGTGGTGTCCACATCATCGTTGACGACCTGTATGAAAATTCCCCAAATTTCCCAAAATTCATAATTTTTCAAAATTTTCAAGAATGCTTTATTTCAAAATTTAATCCAAGTCCATCATGTAATTTTGCAATTAATATTCCCTCGGCTAATTTCAAATCTACTAACAACCAATTATCTCCATGCTCAAACCCTTGACATTACTCCTATCACATCCTCTGCACAAAACGACCTACAAAACGACCCATATGGCCCAAACACTGCAACCGATGCTCTAATACCAATATGTGACATACTCAGACAACCAGTCTGGGTCATATCACAACCAAAAAACTATGATAAACCAATATTCCATGTACCCACTGCTCAGGTACCTCTAAATTTACCTTCTTGGGAATATTCAAAATTTTGTTACCAATATTTAATTAATCAAGAAACATGTTACCCACACATGCAATAATCAAGAAGCATGAGAAACTATAAAACAAATGACCAACTTGTCATCCAAAACAATAACAACAAGAATGCACAATGTAAATACATCTCGGAGATAATAAACACATAGTAAAATATAAATTACACAGAAAACATAGAGAACACTTATCTTTTCAAATAACCATTCACCAATAGTAATGATGGATGGAGATTATAAGCATAGTGTGTAGTTGTAAGAAGACTATAAATGAATAATATAATAATCCATTCATTTCAAGCGTAGCCCAAATTGGGGTGAACCACATTAAAACTTGTGTCTTGATGTGATGTTGTGTGTGTGATATAGATCTGTTGAATGTCTAGTATTATGAATATGTTATTGATATTGCACAGTGATGATGGAATCTTAGTATTATGACTATGTTATTCGTATATGATGCCATATTGTAACACATTGAATTAACTGGTAATTGAATGAATTCCAAGTAAAGTAATGTCGCAAACAGGGTATGTTTCATGATAAAGTAACTATTAAGGGGTGAAAACAACACACACAGTAAGAACATGTTGAATGTCTCACTTCCCCTCATCAATGCAAAAACTTGGTTCCTGCCACCCCTCTAGATGCCTCAGGTGAGACTTCACTTACTTATAGGTGATGTTGAAAGGGTCAGTGTCTAAGGGTTTTGTTGGTGTATTGATGATTAACCTTGGGTATTCCCACTACACACCAACAAATGGTTCCATTGTCAGGACCAGGATCTATAATTGAGGGGAATATTTTGGAGGCCAAATAAGGAATATATCACATAATGGTTAAGAAGGAAGGAATTATAATTTTACAAAGAACGGGATAGGAACCCACGGCTTAGCGACGAACAATGTTTGCAAAGGTATGTATTTACCAATCTTCATGAAATATTCTTTGGTGAATTTCCAATAATTTTGACTAAATGTTTAGAAAGGATAGTGGAGAATGTTGGGAGATACCAAACTGAGGCTCCAAGAAACTGGACTCTTGAACTGATCAGATAGTAGAATACAGTAAGTAATAAATTTTCTTGTTCAGTTGATTTTTTTTAATAGTGTACTGGGGGTTTACATTACAGAGCTTGCAATAGATTGTACCCAGTCTTATAGTGTCGCAGAGAGGGAATTTTTCAAGGGTCCACATGGAATATTTATGAGCACATTGTCTACCTGGATAAAGATGTTGTTGTGCGACAATAATTTTATGAAGATGGAATCTGATTGTTAGGTGCCTTCATGCACATAGAGGGACTGGGGGATGAACAGAGGATGGTCTGAGAGTGGAAAGGATGAGTAAGGAATAGTTGGACTGAGGATGTCAAGAGAGGAAGAAATTGACTCAGACGGAGAGATTGGAGTATTGTGATGTGGGAAAAGGTTCAGATATAGTAAGAAGTAGACTGTGGTTGAGAGAAAAGAGTGTCAGAGAGTGTTTGAGAAGAGAGACTCATCTGCAGTTATTCACATCACACCATACAAAGAAAGGAAAGAGAAATAAAAGGATCCTTAGTGAAGTCCAACAGAAGAAGTAATTCTATCTCAGATCAAAATTTGTGTCCAACCCATGACCCCATGTGTGTCACAAAGATCTAAAGTAGAAACTAAAAATTTCTCGAGAGAAATTGTAGTCAGTGGAGGAAGTCAGAACAATAGTCAAAATGGTTGAAGTAGCGTAGAGAACTAGATTCAATCAACATCACCAAAGGTACGCACTACATAGAATACAATGGAAGGAATAGATAATACACTAATAATGACTTAATTCCAGGGAGAGGGTTCAGAAGATCCAGAGCAACCTTTGTTTGTATGTGACATGATATGGATCACGAAGAATGTTCAGGATGAGGCAAAGAATATTGTGCAGTTAGAAACGACATTCAGAGGTCACACATTGCTATGGTACATGAAGTATTAGACTACTACATAGGCAAGAAAGTCAAGGTGATTGGAATATATTGGACAAGCGTTATTAAAGGAATTTTGGAAGCCAAAATCTAAGTCACAATATATCACAGAGCTGAAAGGAATTAAGAAAATATAGAATGAGACAATTTAGGATTATGATTAGATATTTAAGGATGCGATGGGTAGACTAACATTTCATATTCCTGATGAACAACATAGAGAATGGTTTATTACAGGTTTGTTTCCACACATTATTTTCCTCTAACATGACATAAGGTCACATCACATCCAGAAGAACTAGAAGTTGTGATGAATTTAGAAGCATCTCTTGTAGTATATGGAACATGTTAAGTCACAGTTGACTGCACTAAGGATTTCGTTGTTAGAAATAACGAAGGAAAAGGAAAAGCATGAACAATTTTGGTGTATTACATTTAAGACAAAAGGCCATTGTAAAGACGAATGCCCAAACTTTGCACAGTCTATGGCTATAGGAGCACTGAACCCTTTGGCAGGAGGAGTAGGGCATTATGAAATATGCAATACATGGGGAAATAATCTGACTACTTGTCCATTATTGAAAAAGAACCATAGTACACCCAGAAAATTGTTCTATAATTTTTGCAAGTCTGTAGGACATGATGAGAAATATTTTTGCGCATTCAACTTAATGAGAGAGTGCACTTGAGAAGCGTACAGAATCAGAGAATAAAATTCCACAGCATAAGGAGGATTTCCAAAGTATAATACCCCAAGGGGATTTAATCATGGTGGATGAGGAGGATTCAACAGAGGTTGAGGACATGGAGGATTTGGTAGAGGACGAATAGGACCAATCATTTGTTATAACTACAACCAATCAGGACATTTAGCGAGAGACTACCCAAATCCTTGCATGACATGCACATACTGAAGAGCATTGGACCATGCGATGGAATATTTTTGTCATGAAATGATATCCAAATGGCAGGAAAGAGGGAATTAGAACCAAAACTAGAACATACAGATGATAGTAGTCAAGAAGCGTGATGATTAACCTAGAATAGAAGTTGTTACACGTGGAGGAACGAGAACTAGAGCGGATGTGATGGAAAAGGGAAAGGGGATCGAGCAATGGATAAGGAAAGTAGTTGAGCCAACCAACATTTCACCTATAGAAAGAGAAAGAGACATATCAATAAGCTAGGAATAAAATACTAGGACCGAACTGGATAGCATCCACATCAAATGCACCACCAGTATATGATATGTTGTCATTGTATGATAGTACCATTCCAAAAAAGTCAGTCGAGAAGGTAAAAAATTTGAAATATTTCATAAAGAGTTGTTTAGAGTTGATGAAGTATGAAAAAATGTTGAACGCACTATGTGGGATGATCGATTAGTGCACACAAGACACATAAGTACCTACGACACAAAGAGAAGTGAACCAAGTATTGTGCAATAAGAGGACAAATAAAGAATTTAGATTGAGTGTGTAGATAGGAGATTATGACATGGATAATGTCATATTGGACTTAGGATCAGACGTAAATGTTCTTCCAAGATATATGTGAGAAATCATGGGGAAACCGAAGTTAATTTGGTCACCTATTCAATTGAGGTTATAAAACTAGAGACTGTAGGGAGTAACTATTAACATGGATGGAGTGCGCAACGTAGCCAACTTTGAGGTCATCAATTTCATGGATAAGAATTATCTGTATCCAACATTTCTCAGATTGGATTGGGCATTTGAAAACCAAATGATCATTAACTTCAAGAAGAGAGAAATGATTTTTGAAGGAGGAGGCTTAAAGGTCACTACACCATTAGACCCCACAAAAGAAAGAACGTATGTGGAACCCACAAGAAAATAAATTGATAACATGTATAATATGACCATGCACATGGATGATTATGTCAATCCTACTATGAATGGTTTGCTTAGTTGGAGAAGAATTATTGCTTGTGCATTACATTCAGAGGAAGGACTTGAACATTGGCATCACAGGTTGCATGAAGTATCGATCAGAAGATGTGCTCGCATTACTATCTCTTTGCGTTGGAACAGAACAAAGGTATGTGATGCACCAAGGTTTGATGAATTAATTGATGTAAGTTCCTTTGTAAAATAATTTGAGTTGAATATACCCGAAAAAAATAGATTGTTGGCATTAGATGTTGCACTGAAAGAAACCCTAGAGAGATGGTGGGAAACACACAAGGAATGAATAGGGGATTGGAAACACTGTAAAAGGATGATGCAAATCATATTTGGAACAAAATAAATTACACACAAGTATACAGGGATGATCATTCTGGTGGATCATGTTGCACAATGTATGACAACTTGGATCCAGGTGCC
The DNA here is from genome assembly GCA_010110895.2 of Picea sitchensis. Taxonomy (NCBI): domain Eukaryota; kingdom Viridiplantae; phylum Streptophyta; class Pinopsida; order Pinales; family Pinaceae; genus Picea; species Picea sitchensis. The sequence goes on from SNQJ01S0002462.1 coordinate 145,770, forward strand.
AAAGAAGGAATGGACGCACAGGTTCACACATATGCTTGAGACAATTCCCAAGAACTAGTATATGAAACTAGAAGTGCATAGAGGAACAATAGATTGGGAAGAGCTCACTCATAATTTCAAGGTAACACTTAGTTTTGAAGTTGATTCACCCTTAGTAGATACATCTCTGCAATTCATTAGAAGTAATATTTTTATGGAAAAAGATCAGATAGAAATAGTGCCTGCATGTAGAGCGCATAGAGAATATGCGATAGTCCATGAAATATTGGAATGTTAGAATGTTACTACAAAATATCAAGAGGAAGAAGATCCAATAAATGTGTAAGTACCATATACTAAAGGGGAGCGTGTAGTAGTAGTTCTAGAACTAAAATTTGATGCATATGTGAAGCCATTAAGAGTGCGCAGAGTGAATATTGGCAGGAAAGAGAAACCTAAGGTCATGAATATTGGTGACTATTGGAACAATGAGACCATTGAAAATATTGCAGACCTACTGCACGAGTATCAATATCTTTTTCTGACAACCTTTTCAGAGATGAAGGGGATAGCTGGAGAATTAGGTGAGATGAAGATCCTGTTAAAACTTGACGTTAAGCCAGTAAGAAAGAGACCTTACTAGTTGAATCTGAAGTACATAGAAAAAGTGAAAGGAGAGATTGATGGAATGATAGAAGTTGGTATCATTGATCCCATCGCATAGTCCAAATGGATAATCCCAATGGTATTTCAAGATAATAAAATAGTGGGTATTATAATTTGTGTAGACCTGAGGAAATTGAACGATTCATGTTTACATGACCCTTTTCCGACCCCCTTTACAAATGAGGTGTTAGAAAACGTAGGAGGGCAGGAGGGCTACTCGTTCACTAACGGATTTTCAAGATATTATCAAATCAAGGTTACACTAGAAGGCAAAAATAAGATGACATTTGCAATAGAATGGGGAAGCTACCAGTACACAATGATGTCGTTTGGGTTAAAGAATGCACATGTTGTGTTTTCTAGAGTAGTTGTTGTAGCCTTTAAGGAATTTTTTCATAAGTTTCTTGAAGTGTATTTAGATGATTGGACTATTTTTATCTTATTAAAAGACCATATAGTAACTCTACAGTTGATGCTTAATAGATGTAGACAATATCAGAATATCAAATATCACTAAATTTGAAGAAGTTTATTTTCCATGCACCATTTAGGATATTATTAGGTCATGTGGTATGCAAGCAAGGTTTGTTGGTTGATCCTGCAAAGATTGTGGTGATTGTTGATTTTCCACTGCTGACATCCATAAGACAAATGAGAACAACGTTGGGTCACACATGATATTATAGGAAATTTATTAAAGGCTATGTGCATATTATTGTTGGGTTGTTATATTCTTTACAGTGAAAGTCTATTCAAGGTGAATCGATTGATTGAGGAATGTCGAGATGGATAGACAATAGTCAAGGTCGAGGTGGATCGAAAACAAGTCGAAGGTCGAGGGATTCGAATAGGTAAAGTTGAAGTTAAATATATCGACGACAAGTCAACCAAAAAGAGGTCGAAGTGCGGGTGTGAGATGACCGACTAGAGACCGAATGAAGGTCGACTGGTAGCCAACTGGTAATTTGAATTGGAGTCGACTATAACAAAATCCCAAGATTTGCGAGATTTATAGCCAATGATATGCAAGGATCTGTAACCATTTTTGGGTGCCAATATTTATGGTTTTTCCTATTGTAAATTTTATAAAGAGGTGTGGTGTAAGGTCGTAAAGGCTAATGAAGGTTATTGTAAAATAGTCAATCTTTAGAGAAATATTTATATGTAGGTTGTTGGTCATGCATATGTAAGTCAGATTGGATACAAGGTTGTTCTTGCATAGGAAAGAGGGTATGATGTCGATTTTGTCTTGGGAATGGACCAAGGTTAGACATGTAAACTTTTATTCAGATTGAATAAGACAACAAGAGATCATAACGCTCAAAGTAATGTTGGTTTTCCTGGTTAAGGGTTTCCAGGGTAAAATGTTGGTGTACTATGTGATTGCTCGTGTCATTTGCGTTCTAGAAAAGTTCTTCTTCTCTTCTGCTAGGATTAGTGTGGAAGTGTATCTCATTTCCTGACATGTGGTATCAGATCTTAGGTATTCCTTGAAAAGTGAGTTATCAAAGTGGTGGTATTCTTTGGCAAGTATATCAGATCTTGATTTACCAATATTGAATCCCATAAATAAACCCTAGGTACAGTAAGAGTCGTAAGTCATAAATTTTGTTAAAGATCATGGTAAAGAATGGAGAGAAATTTCAGAATAGAGATAGAAAAATTCAATGGAAAGAATTTTAAGCTTTGGAAGATTAAATTGGAAGATCTTATTGTAGATCAAGAATAATGGACAACGGTTTGTACAAGTACCCAACCGACAGGAATGTCGACAGAAGAATGGGAGAAACTCGAAAGAAGAGAAAGAAGTATGATTCAACTTTGTCCTGCAGATTCGGTGTTATTGAATGTCTCAGGTGAATATTTATCCAAGAAACTATGGGACAAGGTAGGAATATTATACCAATTGAAATCTCTGGTAAATAAGTTATTTCTCATAAATAAATTATATCTTCTGAGAATGATTGATGGCAGTTCAATGACTGAGCATTTAAAAACGTTTAATATCATGTTAAGCCAGTTATCATATATGGATATTAAGATCATTGATGAGGAGAAGTGTATCGACCTATTATGTTATTTTCCATACTCCTGGGATATCTTAGTTGTGGCTATTGGTAGTAATACAACCACACTAGAGCTAGAGGACGTAGTTTCTTCTCTAGTGTCGGAACAAATGAGAACGAAGAAAATGGAAGGATCAACCAAATATGCTCTGGTAGTGAGAGGTCGACCGGTAGATAGAGATAAAGGAAGATTCTTTGGTAGAAAGTTCAAGTCAAAGGGTAGATCTAAATCCCCTGGTTCAATCGATGCGAAGATGTTGGAAATGTGATAAAGTTGGGCATTATAAAAAAGACTGTAATTCAAAGGAAATAGAAGTCAGTGCTGGATCCGACGAGAAGCAGTCCACTGAGAGAAAGATGACCCTAAAAAAGGGAGGTGATGTGTACCCGGCATCGACCAGTACATAGTCAGATCAATATGTTTGGTTGATCGAATCGGGGGAATCCTATCATATGACACCACATAAAGAATGGTTATGTGAATATGAATGATATGATGGGGGTGATGTGTTCTTGGGGGACGACTTGAAAACCATAATTGTTAGACGAGGAAGAGTTCAAATGATATTGTAGGATGGGAGGAAAAGAACCCTTCTAAGTGTGTTACACATTCCAGTTTGGAAAGAAACCTGATATATGCCATCAATATGAGTGATGCAAGTGTGCAAACTCTGTTTTACAAGGATTCATACAAAATGGTCAGAGGTGCGATGGTCTTAATGAAAGGAGTTTGGATTGGTACCCTATAGAAGATTTTAGGGAATGTTGACTTTATTGGATGCAACAGTGTCGTTACTTCTAAAATCGACTCAAATGCAACTCAAATTGACTCGACTCAAGCTAAGTCAACTCGACAAGACATGATAAAATCAACCCGACCAAGCTATGGCAGACGAGGATGGGACACATTGGATAAAATTGACTTCAAGCTATGTAAAGCAAAGGTATGGTCGAAGGGTTTCCTGAATGCATTTTAGAGGTCGACGTTTGTGAACATTGCATATATGGAAAACAAATTCTGGTGAGGTTCCCATCTGGAGCGACAAGGGAAAATGGGATTCTAGAACTGGTTCATAGTGATTTGTTTGGTCTGGTTACAATTCCTTCTTGGTGGATCCCTGTATTATGTCTCCTTCTAGATGATTTTTCCAGGAAGACATGGATATATTTCATGAGGAATAAATTAGAGTTTTTCGAGAGATTTAAGGAGTTTAAAGATCTTGTGGAAAACCAGAAAGAGAAAAGGATTAAAGTGTTCAGGATGGACAATGGTGGTGAATTCTGTGGAAAGGAATTTCATATGTTCTGTAAGAAGTGTGGAATAGCACGCCAAAATACCACACCATGTACCCCACAATAAAATGGATTTGTTGATAGAATGAATAGAACATTTATGGATAAGGCAAGGAGCATGCTCAATGTGTTGGTCTTGCATAAGAATTCTAGGTGGAGGCAATCGACAATACGAGATATTTGGTGAACATGTCTCCTTCGTCGATGCTAGTTGACATGACCCCACATGTGGTATAGTCAGGTAAGAATCCTTCGATGGCACATCTCAAAGTATTTGTTTGTGATGCATTTGTGCATGTTCCCAAGGAAAAGAGGAGAAATCTAGACAAGAAGGCAGTCAAATGTATTTTCATTATATATAGAGAAGGAATGAAAGGATATAAACTCTTGGATCCTGCATCAAGGAGAACATTGTACAATCGAGATGTGGTTTTTAGAGAAGTCTGAGGTAATTCCGAGCCTGGATTTTTTTTTCAGAAGGAGAATAATATTGAGACGGTGCGGTTTGAACTGAGGAATGACGAAGATGATTCAGATGAGTTGACTAAATCTGAGGAAGAGGTGAAACAATTGACTCTGCTGGTAAGGACGACATAAAGAATAATAAAATCAGTCAAAAGGTATAGTCCATCTGAATTCCATTCCACATTCATGTTAACTTCCATCAATGATGAGCCCAAGCTGGTCGGTGAGGCATTCGAATCAACAGAGGGTAAACTATGAAGGACGCCATGGTTGAAGAGATGGAATTTTTGCATAAGAATGAGACATGGGATCTAGTCAAGTTATCTAGTGGAAGAAATCGCGTTGGTAGCAAGTGGGTATTCAAGAAGAAGATGAATGCCAATGGACAAGTCAAAAAGTTCAAATCTCTACTGGTAGTGGAAGGTTATTCCCAAATTGAGGGAGTTGACTTTGGTGATATTTTTTCCCCAGTTGCAAAACTAACTTCCATTAGAGTACTAATGTCTCTGGCTACAGTATTCAATCTAGAAATAGAATAGATGGATGTGAAGACACCGCTCCTATATGGGGACCTCGAAGAAGAAATCTATATGAAACATCTTGAAGGATTTGTAGTAAAGGGAAAGAAAAAGTTGGTGTGCAAACTGAAAAGATCCCTTTATGATCTAAAGTAATTTCAAAGGATGTGGTACCAGAAGTTTGACACATACATCCTTAGTTTGGGATTTGTGAGAAGCAAATATGACCACTACATATATTCCAAGGAAGAAGGTCGTCAGTTCATATATGTAGCTTTGTATGTCGATGACATGTTGCTGATTGGAAACAACATAGATGAAATAAAGGAGGCGAAGAAGCATCTGTCCTCCAATTTCGACATGAAGGATCTCAGAGCAGCTAGATTCATTATGGGAATGGAGATTAAGAGAGATAAAGATACTAGAAATCTCTCGTTGAATCAGAGGAAGTATATTGAAATTTTTTTGAAACTGTTCAACATGAAGAATTGAAAACCAGTGAAGATGAAAATTCTTGTGGGAGAAAGGCTAACTATTGAACAATGTCCAAAGAAATAGGAATAAATAGAGGACTTGACACGTGTTCCCTATGCAAGTTTTGATGGTAGTCTAATGTATGCGATTTTCTACACTCGACCAAACATTTCCCATGCAGTGGGAGTGTTGAGCATGTACATGTCGACACCTGCAAAGGAGCACTGGACAATTGTCAAGAGAGTATTCAGGTATTTATGTGGCATAAAGGACTCTACTATATTCTACTAAGGAAGACCTGGAGGTGGCAGTGGTAAATTAAATGTACACGGCTTTGTCGACAATGATTGGGCTGGAGATCTAGATTGATAGAGGTCGACCAATAGATATGTCTTCAAGATGTTCAGTGTAGCAATAATATGGATGAGTAAGCGACAGGCGGTCATATCCTTGTCAATAATAGAATTTGAATACATGGAGGCCACTCATGGAAGCAAAGAAGCGGTATGGCAAAGGTTGTGTTCGGGAATTGTGTTTGAGGAAAAATATATGAAGGTAAGTTGCGACAGTCAAAGCGCAATATTTTTGGAAAAGAACCTTGCTTATCATTCGAAGACTAAGAACATTGATGTATAATACCATTTTGTAATAGATATGGTGGAAAGTAACAAGGTGTTACTAGAGAAAGTAGACATGTTGGAAAACATAACAAACTCATTGACCAAGTCTGTGAGTGTTGTGAAGTTCTCTTGGTGCAGAGAAGTAATGGGAATTGTTGCCCTGGGTATGTGAATGAAAGTTTAGGAATCTATTGTTTTAGCAAAGAAGACAACAAGTGGGAGAAGGTTGGGTTGTTATATTCTTTGCAGTGAAATTTTGGTCGAGGTGAATCGGCTAATGGTCGAAGGTCGAGGTGGATTGACAACATTTAAGGTCGAGGTGGATCGAAAACAAGTCGAAGGTGTAGGGAATCGACTAGGTAAAGTTGAAGTCAAAGATATCGATGACACGTCAACCAACAAGAGTTCAAAGTGCAGGTATGAGACGAATTACTAGAGACCTAATGAAGGTCGACTAGTAGTTGACTGGTAATTTGACTTGGAGTCAACTCTAATAGAATCCCAGGATTTGTGGGATTTGTAGCCAATGATATGCATGGATATATAACCGTTTTTGGGCACCAATCTATAGGGTTTTCCATTGCAAATCCTATAAAGAGGCATGTTGTAAGGTCGTAAAGGATAATGCACGTTAATGTAAAATAGCCAGTCTTTAGAGAAATCTTTATATGTAGGTTTCTTGTCATGCATATGTATGCCAAATTGGCTATAGGGTTGTTCTTGCACAAGAAAGAGGGTATGATTTCAATTGTGTATTAGGTGTAGACTAGCGTTATACATGTAACCTTTTATTCAGATTGAATAAGACAACAAGAGAGCATAACACCCAAAGGAATGTTGGTTTTCTCGTTTAAGGGTTTCCAAGGTAAAGTTTCAGTGTATTGTGTGATTTCTTGTGTCATTTGTGTTCTAGAAAAATTATTCCTCTCTTTTCTAGGATTAATGTGGAAGTGTCTCTAATTTCCTGACAACTATAGCTCTGATGGAAAATTTATTAAACAAAGAAGCTAAGTTTCAGTGGAATGAAGATTGCCAGTAGGGTCTAGACGTATTGAAGAAGAAGTTATTAACTGCACCCATTATGGTGTTCCCATATTGGAATAAAGTGTTTCACGTTCATGTGGATGCATCGTCAATAGCGCTTGGTGCATTATTATCCCATCCAGAAGAGGGAGAGTTAGACCATCCAATTTATTTTTCTAGCAAAAATTTGTCGACTGCTAAGAATAATTACGCGACGATAGAAAGTGAAGGCTTGGAAATGGTTTATGCCTTGCATAATTTGAGACACTACTTGTTGGGGTCCCATTTCAATATGTATATAGACCACTTTGCACTGAGATATCTAGTGAACAAGATAGTGTTTGGGGGAGAATTTGTAGATGTTTATTTTTGTTCTAGGAGTATGAATTCAAAGTTATTTTGAATCCAGGGAAACTGAATGTAGGACTAGACCATTTGTCGCGAATACTAACAGGGGAAGATGCAGGGAACATAGACAATAGTTTACTAGATGTGAATTTATTTTCAGTTCAAATGGTAAACGACCACTTTGTATAAATTGTACATTTTTTTAGTACAAGAATCACTCCATCCTACATGATAGTAGAACAAAAGAAGAAACTAGTGGTTAAACAAGCATATTATTAGCTAATCACAAGAAATATATATAAGTTAGGAGTATATGGGATATTGCGACGATGTGTATTAGAACATGAAATACCAATGATCCTAGCTAAGGTGCATGATGGAATTGCAGGAGTTCATTATGCAGGAAAGGAAACAACTTAGAAGATCTTGAACATAGGGATATGGTGGCCCACCCTCCATAAGGATACTAAGAAATATTGTTAGAGATGTGTTGTTTTCTAGAGAGTAGGAAGGTCATCACGAAGGGATGAGATGCCTTTGAATCTGCAAGTCACCTTGTAGGAATTTGAAAAATGGGTAGTGTATTTTATTGAACCAAATAATCCACCAATGAGGATAATATGAGCTAGGTACATAATTACCGTGATAGACTACTTTACAAGATGGGCAGAGGAAGAACTGGTTACTGATTGCAGCATGGAGATAGTTGCACAGTTCTTATTTGAAAACGTAGTTACAAGGTTTGGGTGTCATAAAGTACTTATCAGTGATCATGGGACTCACTTTTTGAAAAATATAATTTCATCACTGATAGAAGAGTTCCAGATTCAGTATCAAAAGAGCACTTTGTATTACCCTCAAGCAAATGGAACCGTGGAGGCATTCAATAAGATACTAGAGAATGTATTTACAAAGGTATGTATTGTAGGATGGGATAAATAGGACTTAAGGATTCCTACAGTGCTATTGTCTTATAGAACTACATGCAATAAGTTGATAGGTAAGACACCCTTTAAATTAGCATATGGTCAAGAAGAAGTCATGCCCATGGAGTTTCTTGTACCAACTCTACACATTGTTGTGATGATGGACCTTATGGATTCCGGTGCCATAGAAGAAATACTATCAAAGTTACTGCTATTAGAGGAAGATCGATTTGTTGTAGGGTTCCATCAACAAGTATAGAAGGCACGTGAAAAAGCAAGGAATGACATACACGTCAATCAAAAGAAGTTCTAGATAGGAGATTTAATACTCCTCTATGATAGTAAGTTCTTACAACACCTTGGAAAGTTCGCAAGGCACTAGCTAGGGCCCTATGTGATCAGATACATGACAGAAGTAGGTGTTGTTCAGCTGGAACAGTTGGATGGACAAGTCGTGGAAGGAATAGTTAACGAGAGTCGGTTGAAATTATACAGGGATGATCATCCTTCCATGCACTACACGAATTGTGCAAGATATGTACCATAAAACTTGTATCATAGTGTACTATAGAAAGAAAAGGTATAAGAATAAATAAAAAGCAAGAAAAACATGACAAAGCAAGAAACTAGTTCAAGGAAGAAGTAGAAATTTATAGATTAGTAGGTAAAAAAGAAAAGAAGGAAAATGTTGCAAAAGAGAAAGAAGCAAGTAGAAGAGCGCACAGACAAAGGAAGAAATTTTGAGTAGAGAGAAGAGATTGAGTAGAGAGAAGAGATTGCAAAGAGAAGAAATCACGTAGATAATAGTTAAGAGCATTTAAGACAATCCATTATGGGACATGTAACAAAGAGCTACCATGACGACGAAGCAGTGGCATCACGTAACCATAAATTAATATTGGCCAAAATATTTTAATAGGTTGGAGAATCTAATAGATAATTCAACGAAGATACGGAGTTAATGAAGCACTACGACAAGTAATGAATGCAAAGAACTAGTGTATTAGATGGAAATTTTAGGTGAAAATAGAAGCTGCCAGTTGGAAATAACGTATAAAATAAAGAGAAGGGTCAACAGGGAAAGGTTATTGTCAGTTACAGTTCGCATAGAGAGCCAAGTTGTAGAGCTAAGTTGCAGAGCCAAGTTATAGATCCCAATTGTAAATCAAAGTTGTACATAGATAACGATTGTAGAGGAATATGGCACCACCTAAGGCAGAAGGGGATTCAACATCAATACCAAAAAAAATGTAGTCAACCAACAACAACACCTACAGTTGAAGAGACACTGGAGGCATCCTCCTCAGTTTTGATATTCCTGAGGGACTACATACCACCAAGAAATCCATCTGCAAAAATGGTCAACTTACAAAAAGACGCGAAGTACCCACTCATGGAGCCAGAGATTCCATACAGAGTGATTGTGGAAGATGATATGCTAGGCCTGATACCAAGATTAAAGTATGTTGAGCACGACATTACGGATGATAAGAAATTTCCAGAGTTAGTGACAAGAAAGTACTTGAAGAAATAAATTAGCTCGGAAAATCAAATGACAGTGAAAGAGACACAAATTTGGGCCATGGGGTTGCAAAAAGAAGGTATTCTGAACATATTCGACATACCACACTTTTGGAAGAACCCATAGATTAATACCTGCATAAAAATGTTGTCGAGTTGCATGCACAAGGGATACTTATGGCTCAAAAGGTTAGTCTCCAGTGATACATACTTGATCGTGTGTATTATCAGCCTACCGTCGCAAGGGGAGGGCCCCTCATTATTGTTCTCCAACAAGAAGAATGAAAAGGATATATCAGAGAGCATGAAGGATAAATTTCATACATTCTGAGGACAACACCGTTTATATGTCACAAGAAAATGTGACCCGATAGTGTAGTTTGCAACACAAGTCTTAGCTTGTAAACTATCAAGAAAGTGTAGAAAATACCAAGTACCGGCCACAGTCATAGCAGTAGATGAAAGTTAGGTCGAGGGCGTCCAAATGAACTGGGTGACATTTTTACTCAACCAATTCTTGATTGATTGTGAAGAAGCATGGGATAAAGGCATTTAGTTCCACTATGCCTAGCTATTAATTCTAGTTTTACTATCATTGTGGAGGGAGCCATATGACACAATCTTTGGGAGTCATGGATAAGCCATGTCTATTTGCACGATATAATAACTTATGGAACACCATACACAAGGTGCAATAGATGGACAACAATGTTTCCTTTTATATTTATAAAGAAACCAATAGAGAAATCATTGAGAGGACACAGTGCATACCACCACAGATAGTTGACGCGTATAAGGAAGTTACGTTATTTAAGGTAGGGCACCACCATATGTATGTGCAAGTGAAAAAGGACCCAGATCCAAAATGGCTTCCCACACGCTACAGGGTAATTGAGGACTATATGGGCTAGATCATGGTAGATTGGGATGACGAGTGGAATATTCCACCAGTGGAAATAGGGCCCTTAGAGAAACAAAACCCGAAAGAACAAGAGATAGATGATGATGAATAAGGAGCCGAAAAGGAAAGAGGAAATGGCACCAAAGAAACAACCTAGAAGACAACACCTCACACAGACAAGAAGTGGAAAGAACTGAAGATAGGAAAATTTGTACCACAATGAACGAAGCGGAAAGTCATCAAGTGTCCATCCAAGCCCTAATAGGTGGTGATCAAGTTAAAGTATTCATAGATGATGCATTTCATCATGCGACACACTAGTAGAAATAAATGAACATAAGGATGCAAGTGCATATGGATGAGTTGCACCAATTGATAGAAGTAGCAAAAATCACACTAGTACGATAGATAGAGGATGAAAATACAATAGGAGCTACAAAGAATGGGGAGGTAGGGCCAACAATCTCTCAATTGTTAGTGGTAGCAGATGAACACCGATTGATAAAGTTAGAAATACGGGTGGTATAGTTCCCCACAATAGATATGCAAGAACATGCAGGGGCACTAGGTCATATTGACTTAGTGTTATCTAAAATACCAACAGATGTATCGTAAGAATTACAGACGAGCATGACACAAGAGATGAATTCGCGGACATAAAAGACATCTAACGAGTTGGTTAAGGTTACAATAGAGAATGTAGACTTGGATATGGAATACAACAAATTCAAACCAGAGTGGAATGAGGCCATGCAGAAGGTTGAAAGGATGTAGTAAGCCTTCGAAAAGGTCTACAAATAACTCCTAGAGGCTCGGACAGAGATCGATTCCCTAGTTGAGGAACAAGTAACAAAGATAAGCGAAGCTATTCAGGACTTCCATGCATGTATAGTCGACTTAGAAGAATGAATGACACCGAGTACTCCACCAGAATAAAGGGAGAAAAGAGAACAGAGAGTGACCACAGTCGTGGAGATAATAATGAAAATAGAAGTAGAATGTTCTTAGATCTATGTAGAAACCGTGATTGTTTGGATGAAACTAACTGAATATAGGGAGCTACAGGAGATCATCCAAAAGATATAGGTTGCATGGGAAAAGGAATAGAAGTTCAAATCAGTAATGGGTGCATTACCACCAGCAGAGGTGGTAATGGTAATGGATGAGAACATGAATTTGTATTCAGAAATGAATCAACTAAGTTCGTCGTAGCAGGCTCGTGCTCAAAATATTAAGGTACTACAAGACAAAGCCTACAGGGTGACAACAACCTTAGTAGCCACTCGAGGTATATCTAAACATGAAATATAATAAAGTGTCAAGAAGATGAAGGCTTGGGTTACTACCGAAACAATCACCACAATTTTGTAGAAGGAGACAGAGGTAAAGGAGAAGGCCATGATAGCAAAGGAGACATTCAAAACATTCATGGAGAATTGAAAGAAGGCCCGAGTGGCTTTGGATGAGCCACATGTGAGTGTTAGGGTCCTATTGGATATGCATTTTGGATAAGTTTGGTTAATTTTTGGGATCCGTTCCACAATAAGTCAAAGAATAAAAGGAATTTAGAAGATGGACCAAAGCATGCGACAAGAGCGGACTTTAAGGAGTCAAAGCACACGATAGGAGGAAACGTGATGGAGAGGAGCGTAAAAGGAGGAAAACAGTTATAGACCATTGGGTGATTGGGACATTTTGTAACGGGCTTAGACCTAGTGTAAAACTATAAATTGTAATGGGGTTTTGGGTAGAAGTAGTGCTAAGAGTTTTTGTTGTGAAGTTTTTTGAGTTCATCAATTTTGGAGGAATATTTTTAAGGTATGACTGAGGATTTAGGCTCACACTGCAGCAAAAAAATTAGGTAGGTTTGAGTAATGGCTATTGTTGCATATTTTTTTAAGAGCAGTGCACAAATGTAAGGATACTATTAATGAATAACCTAAGAATCCAACCATTGTGAATGTAGCCCAGATTGGGGTGAACCAATGTAAAAATTATGTTTTGATGTGATGTTGTGTGTGTGATATAGATCTGTTGAATGTTTAGTATTATGAATATGTTACTGATAATGTGCATTGATGATAGAAGCTTAGTATTATGATTGTGTTATTCATATATGTTGTCATATTGTTTCATAATAAAGTAATTGGTAATTGAACAAATGTCAAGTAAAGTAATGTCGCACATAGGGTATGTTGCATGATAAAGTAGTTGTTAAGGGATGAAAATGGAACACACAGTAAGAACATGTTGAATGCCTCACTTCCCCTCATCACTAAAAAAACTTGGTTCTGACAGCCCCTCTAGATGCCTCGGGTGAGACTTCACTTGCTTAGATGTGATGTCAAAAGGGCCGGTGTCTAAGGGATTTGTTGGTGCATTGATGATTAACCCCAATTCTTCCCATTGTGTTCCAACAATCGACCTTAACGTTTTTACCTTAAAATTCAATTCAAATAAAATTACATCAAAATGTCCCTTAAAGGGTGATGTCATGCCCTTATAGGGTGACATTAGTCTCCATAAGGAGACACTAGGTTGGAGAAGTATGGCGCTAGGCCTCCAAAGGCCACTCATCACCATCACACATGCCAAATATCACATCTGATTCTTCCTTCATCATCCCCATCAAGCCCTAGTGACATTATGGGATACAAGGGTGACGTCCAAGCCACCAAAGGCTAGGTCCTGGTGGGAGAAGGTGGGATCCCATCGTCATCCATGCCAGGGTACATCCTAAGGAAACAAACTCATTCTTCACTGTGTAAATTCTAATCACCAACCTTCCCCAAACATGGGGTATCTACATCCATATATGGGATCTTGTTAGTCCCTAAAGTTGCACTTGACTGCTAAAGGGAAATCTAGGGCATCATCAAGTTATTGCAAAGGATTTTATGGATAAACATGTGTATTGGGTTTTGAAATGGTTTTGAAGGTTTGGATTAAAATAATAAAATGATATCAATACAAGAAATGCAAGATCAAATTCATATCTCATTGGCTTAGTAAATGGTAGTCAATCTAATAAATTAGAAGGCAAATTTGCAAGGCAAGAAACATAAAATATGTAAGTTTTCAATTTGTCCACTCACATAAGAAATATCTTATCTTAAATATCATTCAAGAAACAAAGAAATGTACTTAAATACAAATCTCATAATGAACAAGAAACAATAAAATCTTTACTGACTTAATTCATAAACAAAACATATCAAATGCTTAGCCAAGATAATATGCATTCAACTAAGAAAAGATGAAAATGGAAAAAAGAAAGAATTTTAACCATTAGATAGCCTTTTCCAATTAGTACCAAAATGAAATGGGTCTTAGTCTTTACAATCTGAAACAAAGTTTTTCAAAAAAATGTCAGTTCTCTCAACCCCCTTCAACTTATCCTTCTACAGAGTTTATATAGAATGAGTACATAATTAACAAGATCCAAAATAAATGGACCTGCAATCCTCATCATATATATTTATTTTTTTATTTCAAATAATCAAGGAGGATACAATATTTGATCTCCAAGTCAAATTGATGAGGTGGATCATCAACTGTTGTCTACGAGTTATTTTAGGAAAATAAATATGACAAATTCCTGAGAAATAGGGTCCAAAGATATCTTCATATCTCCAAAAATATGATATTTGTGTAAAAAACGAGAGAAGATTTTGTGAATTATCCCATCCCCAACAAAAACCTATTTTTGTTTCCAAAAATTCATCTCTAGATTCTCTGAAACCTCACCCAAAATTAATGGATAAAACAGGAAATCATTTATTGTTTAAATCTGGAAAAATTGTCTTCAAAGATTCATATGTATCTCCCTAGTGATTCACATTTTTGGGAATATTCATGAGCGTCACCTAATTTGGCCCATTTTTAAAGTGGGGTTTTAATTGTTTTTTTAAATTCTTCACCTTTTTTCTCGGGATACACATCAGAAATTGACTGCTAAAACAGTCAGCTACAAGAAATTTCTGCATTTTTTTCAACTTTTGTTATAATTTAGACTTGAGCAGGTCTGTCCATTACATTATGCATTCTTGCAACCTGGAAATATTCTTGAGATATAAATGTTGAATGTAACTCTTGTTTATTCCCCCCTACTTGATTGAATTGTTGAAACTCTAGTGCTTGCTTTTCATGCTTCAATTCCTTAATGACTGTCTGCACATTTTTTATCTTTTGTTTTGTTGACATATCCCATGTTTCCAATCTAAATTTACCACAGTCTTCCTCAGGTGTAGGTCTGTTAAGATCAATGTAGATTTTATCTTTCCTGGGCTTCCTTCTATACTTGCTTTCCTTTGAAGATAACTTTTCAAATGTCTTCTTTTTCACAGGTTTAGACAAGCTGGTAATACTATGTTTTCCTTCAGCAAATCTTTTCCATTTTTCTCCCAAACTACAAAATGGGTCAAGATGATTTTTTATCAACATATTAATACAATCATGATGCTTTGGCATAATAAATTTGGGACAAACGCAGTTCATATTTTTTGAGAAAAGCATAAAATGGTTGTAGGTGATGATTTCTCATTTCTCGAAAAATATGAATTATTTTGACCTAGAATTCATTGGGTGTGTTTATCTTACTCTAATGCATGTCTCCTCCAAATTTCGAAGAGAATGGATACATGGTTGGAAAGATATGATTAAATCACATTTTTGTTGACATTCTAAAATCCTTGTAGAAAAATAATGGAACATTTTCTAACATTTTGGATAGGCCCTGATTTCTGAAAAAATATTACAACAATCAATTCTCTCTTTCAACCATTTATGTGGAATACCCTGACTCCAGTTAGGTTTTTGATGTTCTGGAAGAAAAAATGGGTTTACAATCTCAACAGGTAGCATCTTCTTTTTCCACAATCTTTCTCAATATACTGACAATCCACATGTAATCCCAATTGAATTCATTGTCATGTGTATAAGAACTTTTCTCACCACTGTCTCGAATCCATCAAACTTTCACACAAAAATCATGGAGATTTGTTCATGGTAACCTTGGAGTGTACAACACAAATCAAACCACCCTGCATATTTGAACTTCTACAATATTTGAGGAAAGGCCTCGAGCAATTCTATCCCTTCTGGTTCTTATCGATTGATCTATCCACATTTCTTGGGAGCCATGCACAAATTTTATCTCTATAAACCTATAGAAACTAGGGTTTCAGCTTACACTGTTCTGAGGACTCCTAAAGAGTTTAAAGATATGGGAGATTCCTTTTACCCGAAAAACATGATTAATCCACTATACAAAAGGAATCATAACTTTCTCAGTTTAGTTCATGGCTCGAAACCTTTGATTAGATACAAAACTTGACAGGTACAAACTTGTGTTCTTAGAATCATCACCATGAAACCATATCATGATTTGATCATAATCATAAAAATGATAGGTCTTCTGCATGATCTCAGGAATCAATTGACACGGTCTTTCAGGATTGTGACACATTTGAAAAAATCACGATTTCAAGTGCTACGAGAATAACGTTATTATTGTAGCGCATTTTTCCTTTTTTAAAAATTTTCAAATTTAGAACTTAAAATATGCACTAATCATGATGGAAAAGACATCCTTAAAGTCTTAATCAACCTTTTCTACCAATTCATAGTAAAAATGTTCAAGAAAACCAAAAATCAAACTATGAGATATAAAGAAAGGGTTTTCAAAAGAAAAAGATGAGCTATAAAAAGATATGACAAGGAGGGGAATAAGGGCAACAATCATGAGAAAAATTAAGGACTAATACTCGCTCCTTATGGGGATGGAATCCTCCCTGTGAGGATCCAAGAACACACAGAACATTGTTCCTTGATTTACCACTGCAACTAGTCAATTGAAAACAATCTCTTGCATACTGAAACTGCTCATATCCACTGAAAGAAACTAAAAACCAAACCACACAATTTTCCCAAACAACTCTGCAAAGCCCAAAGAAATGGATACCCAACCATCAATTTGAAAAGAAAAATTTGGATCTGCACCAGTGTTTTTCCATTGGGCTATGGAGTCAATTATCCATGCTAATCTACAACAAGCTGAAAACAAATTACTTGGATGCGATCTTATTCAGCCATCCTACTATCCTAACCTCTTGGCATCATGTTGATCATGTGTAGGGGAATTTCCAATGCAACCATGTAATCATTTTACTGAGAAAATGGTCTTCTTTTTGGCAGCTTAATGAAGAAATGTAGGAAAACATAAAAAAATTCAACAGACATGTAATATGAAATTTATACTTACTATTGCATTCCACTTTCATCCCAGATGATACCACATTTTGAACTTGTGGAAACATGGACTCTATGTAAATAGCCACTCAGTCAAAAAACTCACGACATAAATCCAACCGGTGCCATGAACAAAATTGTTGTTTTGAAATTTTTGCTCCATAATCCTTTTGAAGATCATTTCTTTGATCACAATCAAAAGAAATAGGGTCATTTTGAATCTCCTCGGAATTTCCTTAGACAACAAGATTCAAAACAATAATATTATCATGAAAATAAGGAGGCTCATCTTCATCTTCCTTGTTACCTTTTGATACATAGCTGTCATATACAAGATCTGGTTCCTCATGGAATATGGACTCACTGTATTCATGCAACTGCTGGTAAAATTCTACTACATCATAGACATATGGATCTAGGACTTCAAGATCATCATCATATTCATCGTATGTAGGCTGATTTGAAAAAAAAATTGAAATTTGAAATTCAAAGACATTTGTTTCATGATCATCTTGAAAGAATGAATGTAAATACGTTGTCTGATTGTTATTAGAATTTTGACCATTAGACACATCTAAAAAATATCAAATGTATCTACAACTAATTGTTCTTCCTTATCAACAATATGGTCTTCAACAAGAATTTTTCTAGTCAGCAAATGATTCTCACAAAGATTCTCAACAACACATTCTTCATAAGGATGAACATTCAAATAAGAGCTATCACAAACATGTTAACAAGTGTCAAATTCATCATGAGATTCATAAGTCTGACATATATCTGCATGAATTTAATTACTACAGCCCTCCTGTTGTAAATTAGAATTAGAAGAAGATAGAACTGATAATAACTCTTCTTTTTCTTCCTCAACATAATCATCCCCTTAATTTGCACTACTAGAAGGATCAGTGACTCAATATTGAGTATATAATGCATATCCCTCGCAACAATGCTAAAAAAGACTCTCAACCAGATAAAATTTCTTGTAATATGAATAAAAAGAATCATGAAAATCCTTTAAATATGAAATATTGGAAACGGGAAGAGATCGATACCATTCTCTTGCATAGCCATCCAATGAATACATAAACATTTTCATCAATACATCTTCATGATGTATATTCAATTGATCCATGCATTGATGAAATTTAATCATATGAAGTGTTGGATTGTCCTCATCCTTTTCTATGAACTATGGAAGGCAATCTCCCCATATATTTATAGTGGGAACATCATTAGGGAAACTAGCAATAGAAGAGAAATTAAATGGTGCAAACCTCTGTGCCAAAATAGCTTCCATAGCCTTTGACATATTGGATCAGTGGAGTCACCAATAGATTCTTCCTTCATGGAGTCACCAGCTGAATGATACAGTCATAATAATTTTCCAACTCATGTTCACCATCAAGAGATAGAATTTATCGTTGTCATTCTCCTAAGGATAAATTTTTCATTCCTCCGTCCCCGACAATAACGTCAAAATATGTTAGTCCCTAAAGTTTCACTTGACTACTAAAGAGAAAGCTAGGGAATCATCAAGTTATTGCAATTTATTTTATGGATAAAGATGTGTGGTTTGATTTTTGTTGTACACTCCAGGGTTAACATGAACAAATCTCCATGATTTTCGCACAACATTTTGATGGATTCGAGACAGTGGTGGGAAAATTTCTTATACACGTGATAGAGAATTCAATTGGGACTACATGTAGATTGTCATTATATTGAGAAATATGGTGGAAAAAGGAGATGCTTCATGTTGATATTATTAACCCGTTTTTGCTTCCAGAACATCAAAACCCTAATTGGAGTTGGGGTATTTCACAAAAATGGTTGAAAGAGAGAATTGATTGTTGTAATAGTTTTTAGAAATCGGGGCCTATCCAAAATGTTAGAAAAGGTTTCATTATTTTGCTACAGGGATTTTAGAATGTCATCAGAAATTTGATTTAATCATATATTTCCAACCATGTATCCATTCTCTGCAAAATTTGAAGGAGACATGCATTAGAGTAAGATAAACAAATCCAATGAATTCCAGGTCAAAATAATTCATATTTTTTGAGAAATGAGAAATCATCACCTACATCCATTTTATGCTTTTCTTGAAAATTGTGAACTGAGTTTATCCCAAATTTGGTATGCCAAAGAATAATTATTATATTAATATGCTGACAAAAAATCTACTCGGCCCATTTTGTCATTTCGGTGAAAAATGGAAAAGATTTGTTGAAGGAAAACATAGTATTGCCATCTTGTCTAAACCTATGAAAAAGAAGACATTTTAAAAGTTATCTTAAAATGAAATCAAGTATAGAATGAGGCCCAAGAACCCTTAAATCTACATTGATCTCAACAGACCTGCAATTGAGGAAGACTATGGTAAATTCAAAGTAGAAATAGGGGATACATCAGCAAAACAAAAGATCAAAAATTTGCAGACAGTCATCAAGGAATTGACGCATGAAAAACAAGCACTAGATTTTCAACAGTTCAATCAAGCAGGGGGGAATAAACAAGAGTTACAATCAACATTTTTATCTCGAATATTCCCAGGTTGCAAGAATGCATAATGTAATGGAAAGACCTGCTCAAAACTAAATTACAACAAAAGTTAAAAAAAAATGCAGAAATTTCTTATAGTTGACTGTTTTAGCAGTCAACTTTTGATGCGTCTCCCAAGAAAAAGGTGAAGAATTTAAAAAAACCATTAAAACCCCACTTGAAAATGGGCCAAATTAGGTGAATCTTGAGCAGTTTCCCAAAAACGTGAATCACTAGGGAGATAATATGAATCTTTGAAGGCAATTTTTCCAGATTTAAACAATAAATGATTTCATATTTTAGTCACTATTTTTGGGCGAGGTTTCAGAGAAGATGGAGATGAATTTTTGGAAACCAAAAGAGGTTTTTATTGGGAAGGGGATTATTCACAAAAACCTCTTTCAGGTTTTACACAACTATCATGGTTTTGGAGATATAAATAGATATTTGGACCTTATTTCTCAGGAATTTGTCATATTTATTTGCCTAAAATAACTCATAGATAGCAATTGATGAGCCACCTCATCAATTCGACTTGGACATCAGATATTATATCCTCCTTGATTATTTGAAACAGAAAACTAAAGATAAATGAGCAGGTTTTCAGGTCCATTTCTTTTGGATCTTGATAATTATGTACTCTTTCTATATAAAGTCTGCAGAAGGAGAAGTTGAGGGGGGTTGAGAGCAGTGGCATTTAAAAAAAAAAAATTGTTTTAGATTGTAAAGACTAAGACGTATTTAATTTTGGTACTAATTGGAAAAGACTTTCTTATGGTTAGACTTCTTTCTTGTTTCTATTTTCATCTTTTCTTACTTGAATGCATATTATCTTTCCTACGCATTTGGTATGTTATGTCTATAAATTAAGTCAGTGAAGATTTTATTGTTTCTTGTTCATTATCAGATCTGTATTTAAGTACATGTATTTGTTTCTTAAATTATATTTAAGATCATATATTTCTTTTGTGTGTGGAAAAATTGAAAACTTCCATATTTCATATTTATTTTCTTGCAAATTTTCCTTCTAATTCATTAAATTGACTACCATTTACTAAGCCAATGAGATATGAATTTGATATTACATTTATGGTATTGATATCATTTTATTATTTTTATCCCAACCTTGAAAACCCAATACACATATTTATCCATAAAATCCATTGAAATAACGTGATGATGTTCTAGCTTGCCCTTTAGTAGTCAAGTGCAACTTTAGGGACTAACAACTCCAAAGCCCCATGAAGGTCTGAACAAAGTCATATCCTCATGAATACCTATCCAATAGGAAAGGTCCTACAAATATAAATATATACACCCTCCAAGGGTTCATAAGTCACAATAATCATGCCAACTAAGCCAAATATAATAATCAAACCACCTGAACATGTGCATCAAACCCCCCTTTTCAAACTAAACAGATGCTCAAATACCTTATACAATTTTTCAAATTTAGATGTGGGAGGGGTGTCAAGGAATCCTATTGGGTCAGTCAATCTCCAAGTCCAAGGTGTTTTCTAAGAGAAACCTTTCTAATCCATGTGTGAATATGAGGTGGAGTGAGGTAAGACTTTCAGGCATGAGGCTCATGACACACAAGGGTTCATATTGTCTCATTTATGGGTGCCTTTGTAGAGGGTGTGTTGCACCTTCATTTTAAATGCAATCTTTTTCCAAGCTCATTGATTGACATTGATTAATTAAAGTCCAAAACAATTGGGTACTATAAGACATGCACAGAAAAGATTATCGCAATAGTGATTACAACTAGAGCTACACAGAGTACCATATGCATGGAAAGAAAGGGACCTTGCATAAGTGTACATACCTGAACAAGTGGGACATCTATATAATGTAATTTTAGTTTTGCAGGTCTTCCAATTTTTTAAGAGAAAAAAAATCATTATTCTCAAGAACTCTTGGGTGTGCATATAGAAGGTTATGATTTGGATTTTATCTTTTTCAAGCTACATCCCCTCTCGTCCTTCATCCCCTTCTTCCCATGAAATGAGGTACAATCCCTTTTTGGGTTAGTGCACCCAAAAATCCAAAAAGATGAGGAGAAGAAAGGGAAGAAGTATGGAAAGTGATCAGTATGGTCGAGAATGGTACGATGAATCTTCAAGGAAACCCCCTAGTAACACCCTATTCCCGAGGGTGATCAAATTACTAGGACAGATTGACACCCACCAAGGTTAAATAAGGAAAAGTGTATAATTTCCAAGCAACCGTTCTATAATCAAGAAAGAATTACTTTCAACATATTCAAATGCTTCAATTATTGGGGTGACACTTACCATGATACCATAATTATTACCTCATGAAGCAAGAACTATTATCCTCTTGGACCAGGCCGGTGTGATGGATGTTGCTCTGTTGCTGGTATTTATGGTGGCACATCAATGAATAGGTTCTTGGAAAAGTGATGTATGAAGAAATCAAATAATGTTTCATGGATAGTGGCTCATCCTGCCACATGATTGGGATGAGATCAATATTTTTGAATTTCTGAGAGTCTGACATAGATTGCTTTGTGGGATTTGGAAACAACACCAAACAAGCAATAAGGGGGTATGGATATGTAAGATTCTAGCCTGAGTCAGAAGGATTTATAGGAATATATAATATGTTGTATGTCCCATACTTAAAGGTAAACCTACTCTCAATTTCATCATTTGAAGATGATGGCTATGTAGTTACATTTCATAATGGTTGAGTACTTGTGTATGCAAGAGAATCTACTCTAGACACAACAATAGTGCTTGGTATTCACAATGAGAGCTTATACATGTTATTGGGAATACTGATAGTTTGGTCCAATGGTTACTTGGATTCGACGTTAAATTCTGCATCAAATTCAATTTCAAATTCAACATCAACGTCAGAGGCATTTTCAGAGGTCGGAAGTTGGGAGACCCCTCCCAGTACACTACGGAGAATGAGTCCATAAGTAAACCATATTTAAATTTTTTGTAAATATGTATATTTTTCAAAGTAATATGCATATTTGTGTATCTCCTAAAGTCTATTAGAAGGCCTGTAAGTCAATCATTGTCAATTATAACAGTGAGAGGGACTCTGTAAATTTCTATATTTCCACCTTGTATGAGGGAGAGGAATTGTGTAAACAAAGTTTCTACATTGCCACCTTATATGTTGTAAAGAGTGAGAGTAATCTCATTAGAGATTTCTAGATATCCTCCTTTACACTTTGTTATAGAGCGAGAGGAATCTCGTTAAATATTTTTATGGATAGCCGCCTATACATATTGTTTTACAGTGAGAGGAATGTTGTTATGAAGATTTCAAAGCCTCTAGAAAACAATATGGACAATTGTATTTTCTTGTAATCAACTAAAGGGATACAAATGGATAGAATTGTCTTAGACAAAATTCTTAATTCTAAAGAACTAAAAGTGAAGGAATAGAAGAATGTGGGATGTTGGAACATGTAGTTCAGAAGAGGAAAGAGCATCAAAGTAATGCAAAACTTTCTAGAGCTGGTAAAGGAAAAGTAATCCTCTTCATAAAATAAGCATATTTAAATACTATGTCATTTTTTTATGATGTATACCTTGAACATAATCAATCAGGTACATATGATAACAATACAAGCATAATTTTTCTTCAAGGTAGGATCGACAATGGACAAAGTATTCATTCAAGGAATTCTATAGATACATCAATTAGAATAAAGAGTCCAAATGGGCAAGGCATAGATCAGTATTTGACTTGGTCTCATATTGGCTGAGATAGACTTTCTTTAGCAATAGGAGATGGGAGTGGATGTTGAAATACATGATACAAATATAGCAGATATTTAGTGAACGGGAATTCTGTTGTCAGATAATCTATAATCCATAACTGGAGCTATATATATATATATCATATTAGCTACAGTGCCAAAGGCCAAAGTCAGAGCTATATTCCAGAGAAGCAGATAGAAGTACACTGATCTAGTACCTGAGATAGAAGACCCAAATTGAAGACTTAATTCCAAAAGAACCGAGAAGATGGAAGAGTGAAGAAGATTCATCACTAAGCTATTGATTAGAACATTTCAGTAAGATGGAAGAGTAAGTTAGAGCTATCATCGTTAATTTGTTGAGTATCTGTACTTTTGGAGGTCCAAAATTTCTTCAGTGGGAAGGTGTGATCTAGGAGGATCTAAGGAATGCGCACAGAGGTCCCAGTGGATCCATAAATACTCAAAATTCAACCTTCTCAAATTGTCTTTAAAATTACATCATTGTGTAGAGCTCATCATCACCTTTCTAGTGGTGCAAACGACAAGTCAAATGAAGTTCATATGAAAAAGTTATGGGTGGTCAAATTTCAAGTCAACCAAGTCAAAGTTAAAAGTCAAAGGGGTAAAAGGAAAAGTGTCATGTCCGTACAATGAAATGTGGAATGATCATACAGGTGATGTGGCCACACCCCAAGGTGCTACGTTGATTGATCGTACAACTGACTGGAAAATACATGTGGTTCAATCATGGGTTGACAAGTGGCATCCAAGTGGTTCAATGGTGTGTTGACACATGGCATTAGGTAGCCAATGAGAAGTTGCCACATGGAAGATTCCCATTGGCCTATATGGTTAATGTATTGTAAAATTTTGGAGTCAACAGGGTTTGACCCCATGACCTTCGTGACCACCAAAGTCTTAACATAACCCACATAACCAATATACCATAGATTATCACTTAACCATATCATGACATATAATTCTTTTGAAAGTGTGTGTGTGTATATATATATATATATATATATATATATTACACCAAATAAACTAACAAATATTCCATGCAGAGGATTGAACCCAGACCTCCACTAGTGTAATACCCCTAGGATGAACCCCGACCATAAATGTAAATACAAATGTACTTAAGTTGGTGAGTTGTTTGATATAACTTTGCGTGCACCTTCCATGGTATAGTGCGCACATGTACTATGCACTAAAATGATGAAGTGTGCACATTCCAGGATACCATGTGCAACAAACTTAAGTGAGCGTGATTTTGAGGCCAGAGAGCCTTTGTGTATATGTTGTGTTTTGAGGCTGGTGAGCCAAGATGCAGAAAGGATAGTATATTTGTAATGTAAATGTAAATGCAATATCACACACAAATATTAATGAAAAACACATCACTCCAGCAGACCAACCATGTAAAAGAGTATGGAGAACTAAACTTCACTAGTTAGGGAAAGGGGGATAAAAGTTAAGGATAAGGGGAAAATCTAGGGAGCTTAAGCCAAAAAGGAATATTATATTAATATTCATTAAAGTATAAAGTATGGATAATTATTTCATCCTAAGTTCTAAGGATGGGAAAAAGTGGGCCAAAGTAGTTCTCAACATGACAAGTGTCAATTTGGGAACATGCATACATACAGTTTGGACTTTGTTCATTTTCCCATCATTCCATCATCATGCAATCACTCATTCAGTTGTCCTTTGTACCTTCTTGTCACTGTACATGTACCTGTACCCATACATATACATGTACATGTACCTAGTTATCTTAGGAGTTGGACTGAAGAAGTGGGTTGTCAAGCCCATGGGATATTGAAGAGGTGGGTTGTCAGGCCCATGAGCAATTCTCTCTAGGTGAGAGAATTGTTGGGAATTGATTTCCTGAAGGTACCAAACTACAACTATAGGGTTATGAGACTTCATGTCCGTCCTGATGTTGAAGTTCCAAAAAATAAGTGGGGCAGTTGAGGGACTGTTGAGTAGAGAAGGGGCACACTTCTTGGGGTGTGACATGCATGTGGAGAATGAGGGACTATAGGTTGTTATTTCGAGTTGGAACCCGTGACAAAGTTTTTCCTGCTGTCTAAGATACATTAGCTTGGTTAGGAATTCCTTTACCCGAATGGAGTTTATTCCTAGCTTGGGGGTGACCCATTGTTGATAATTTTGAGCAATGTGGTATAAGGTTGGGAGGAATGTGAAAGGTCTACATGTAGTTTGTGATATTTTACCAAGATAAGTGTCAATTATGTGTTAAATTACATGATGTATTATTATGTATGCGTTTATTTTTATGGGTTTTTCCTATGTCTGTTGCATGTGTATTTTTATTATTATTCTGTATGAATATGTGCATTTGTAGACTTTCTATATGTTTTAATTTTGTATACAGTTCAAAAAATGTATGTGGCATAGCCCAGTTGGATTTTGGACATGCTACAATATGGTATCAGAGCTCTAGTTTTCAACATTGAGACTATATGGGCCAAGCAAGTCGAATTGAACCAAAATTTCATAGAGAAATGATTTCGAAGTGGACAAATTTCAAGTTACAATGCGTCCATGGTAAAAATCAGAAGAAATTGCATGGAATTGGGCAAAATCCCCAATTTTTGTTGTTAAATTCATGGGAAATTTGAGAAAATTTTCCAAATGGTGAGATATTCTTAATTTAATATCTATTCTAGAAAATTCAAACCTGGAATTGGTCAAATTTGAAGTTACAGGGAATCCATGATAGATGGAGTGATTTGATTAAAATTCTAAATTCGTGAATTGAGTTTGGAAAAAAAAATCATTCTGGGATTGTCAACCAGTAACGATTTGTTGTTGCAGAGGTTGAATTGGTGTTATAGAAGTGAAATTGAACAAAATTTCATAGTTGTAGAATGTCCATGGTGAAAATTGGGAAACGTTTGGCAAAAGCCCCAATTTTTGCAGCTAATTTCACGAGGAATTGATGCGCAGAAAAATGAAGGTCCGCACATGTGCACACCAAAAATGTGTGATGTGCAGTGAAAATCCTGCGATGTGTAGAAAACAAAGGTGCATGGTTGTGTGCGCTAAAATTTGGTGATGTGTGGTGCAGAATTAGTAATGCACAAAAAATAACGGTGTGCGGGTGTGCACACTTAAATTTGGCGTTGCGGAGTGTAGAATTGGTAATGCGCAAAACATAATGGTCCACAAGTGTGCACACTTAAATTTGGCACTGTGTGGTGAATAATTGGTATTGCGCAAAAACTAACAGTGCGTGGGTGTGTGCACTTAAATTTGGCGTTGTGCAAAGCAGAGCTAGTGAAGTGCGGAAAGATAATAGTGCGCGGATGTGCGCACTAAATTTAGCACTGTGCGGTGCAGATTGGGTGGTGCATGCATAATATTGGCACACAGTGTGCGCACGCATAATATTGGTGCATGTGGTGTGTGTACTGAGTATTGGCAGAGCACAGAGGAATTTTTTTGGTGTGCATGCAATTTTGGTATGCATTGTATGCATGTTAAATATTCATGTCACGATGGTTTAATTAATGGTGCGCATGAAGTACTGGTGCGTGGTGGGAGCGTACTAAAATTTGGCATGGTGTGGCACGTAGAGTGTAATTTGCATGAAATATTAGCATGTGACACAAAAATTGTGCGCAACGGGTATTAGTGCATGAACCAAAATTATGCGCGGTAGATATCGGCACGCAACACAAAAGTAGTGCACACCAGATATTCACACAACGGAGAAGTAATCCACATTGGTTATAGGTGCACGGAGCATCCGCTATCTTGTGGTGTTGGTGAACATTCTAAATATGGGTGTACATTTTCAAATTTGTGGGCGTGAATTCGTTTGGATGGTCTACAACAACAGAAAACTAGTGAATTTACACAACATTTTATATTATTTGAAGGTCATCTTTTTGCAACACATTTTTGAGGCCCTAAACAACGTTTTTAGCTACTCAAAAAGAATGAGAACAAAATGTACCACAGTATATTATGTCTTTATAACTCAAATGAAAGATCTCGGAGAGATATTTCTAATTGTGTAAACCATTCGCTAAACATAGCGTTTATGAGAAAGTTACAAGACAAACTGTAACATACCCCACCAGCCACAGGCCGGGGTATGCTACCTGCAAGCCCACCCTTGGAATTCTTTCTCATCTTGATACCTTCTTTATTTATTAAATATGCATAAGATAAGATAATTAATGACATGCACAATAATATCCAAAAAGCATGCACATTCTAAAGATTCAATTAACGATAATTAAATATACAACAGAAAAACATTCATACACAGATAATAATATCACAACGGAGAGCACTATCTTTATGAAATATGAAACCAACTGGCTGCAAACCAAGGATGTTCCACCAAACTGTAGACATTACTGCTCCAAATCTCAACATCAATGTCACCCTCGAGCCAGGGCTATGAATCCATAAGGACGGTTCTAGAGTGAACTTGGATTCCCAAACCAGTCAACTCTCAATCTCTCGTAGGCTTCCCAACACTCACAGAAATCCAAGTACCCATCTCTCTTCTACCCATATTGCACCACCTAAGAGAAAGGACCTCCACCTTTCTTTGCCACGTAGTCCCTCAGGAATTCCTTCTCCTTATTCAGGCCTCCAATGCAACTAGTCCAGAATCTCATTGTTTGAACTCTCAGGACTCGCAGTTGTGAGCCATACTAGACATAGGCCACTGCATCTTAGCATGCAGGCCTCAAGGCACGACTGGATCACACCATCGACCACTACAAACAACTATCTTGTGGCTAATTCTTTCACATTTCGGTCCCCCTTCCCGAGACAAATACGCAGGTGAGAATGGATGGAGGAGGTACGTAAGTGCATGGGAGTGTGTGAGGGTAATAATGAGGTAACACAAAGGTGACAGAGTGGACAAGCCAATGACCAACCCCACAATCAGACCAGGGGCAGGTTTAAGTATGTTCGTGGGGAAATCAAGAACCTCCTGGCCTCCCCAAGAAGCTCACATAACCGATTCCCCCCTTTAGGAAAAAAGGTAATTAACATAGGAACACACATTTAACCTCTCAAGCCCCCTCTCTTGTGGAATCATAGCCCCATATAACTCTAGTCCTTGTTTGTCTAGTAGCCAACGATGTGCTTATTACTAATAATGATCAAAGAATTACATTTCTGGGGCATATTGGCCCTTTAAATAATTGTTTGGGCACTCAGGCCTCTCAACATTGTAACAATATATTATTTAAAATGGGGGTTCATAACCTGGGGTGTTACATCCCCTCCCCCTTATTTTGGCACTGTCCTCAGTGCATATACAAAATAGAGATCAAAATCTCAAATTTATTCAAAAATCTGTGGGTACTCTACCCACATGGCATCTTCATGCTCCTAGGTAGCATCTTCAGGAGCGTAGCAGGTCCACTGAACTTTTACCATCTCTATAACTCGATTTTGGAGCATTTTTACCTTTCTGTCCAATACCCATGCTGGTTGAACCTGAAAGTGTCCCTTCGTCTCTACCTTCCACCTCGATCATATTGGACTGGTACTCTGCTTGTTGATCATTTAAAGCTGCATAGATTCTTCCCATATCTTCGACTGTTGTATCCTCTTGGATGTTGTGCACAGTCTTAAATCTATCTTTTTTGTGTGGGAAATCCTTGTATAGGTGATCTTCCTTGCATCCCCAACATTGGATTGGTGGTATTCCCCTTTTTCCCAAGGAATATTCCTTCTTGAAATCTCCCTTAGCATACTGATATTGATAATTTCTATTAGGCTTATTCTTATTGAAGGGAGGTTTGAATCCTTTCTTCCTCTGATCGGACCTCGCATTTTTCTTGTCCTTCCAAGATTTCTATAGGGATTCTCTTCTCTGGCCTTGCTCATACAGGTATTTAGCCTTCCTGATGGCCTCAGTCAAGGTATTGGGTTCATCATACTTGATCTTTTTCTTATAAAAGGTTGGCAATCCACTTAGAAATCTCTGTATTTTCACTTTCTCATCACCAATGAACCTGAAATATTTTAACAATCCCAAGAGATTCTTCTCGTACTCTACCATAGTCATGCTTCCCAACTTGAGTTCAAAGAACTCCTACATTTTCTTGTCATAGAAATGGTCTGAGAGGTACTCCTTCTAGAAGTAATTCTTGAACTGTTTCCAAGTGATCCTACTTTCATTAACATACTCCACTTGCTTCAGTTGGTCCCACCACACTACAACTTTCCCGTGTAAATGGTAGGTGGAAATCCTGGCTTCCAGGTTTGATGAATAGTTATGCAACTGAAAATATCTCTGGAGCCCAAGCAACCATGCTTCGACATCATCTTCCCTTTCTCTTTCTCCATCGAAGGAAGGTGGCTTGAGCTTCTTCAGCTCTCCTTGCAAACTATCTACCTCTTGTTTCCTTCTATGTTGCCTAATAGGGGACACCTATGGACTACGTACATGATCATCCAATGCATAAATATTTCTTTCTGAGTAAGGAGGTGAGTGGTGTACATGAGCTCTGCTAGCACTTATGGAATAACCGACTCTTCTAATATCATTTCTCCTTTCATGACACCTACCTTCTTCCTCTTGTCTTGAGTTTGATCCCTTCTTCATTTTCCTCTGCAATTGATTCAATATCTACAACACTTCAGCATTTATCTGACTTTTCTCTCTCATCTGTCTCTCATTGTCGTCTTTGTAGCTCTGCACTTCCGTATTCAAGCTTCTTACCATTTCTATTAATGTTTCCTTCTCTCCTTTTCCCTTGCATCCATTGGACTCTGTCTCTGCATTACCAACTCTGGTATTTTGGCCTTCGACCTCCTTATTATGAATGGAGGCTCCCTCGCCTTCTTCGATTTCCTCAATACGCATCCTGAGCTAATGTACTTAAGCCCCTTAATTCTTCAAAATGTGCAAGTGGCCATTTTGTTAGGATTATGAATATGATAAACAAAATTTCCAAACCATGCTACAAGTATCTTTCCTATTTTTATGTTCATGGAGACCATATCCCCATTCTCTGAAAATAACAGTGTCATGTTATCCTTGGCTAATAGAGAATTTCATCCTACACAAGTGCTTCCTTCAAACCACCTTCCCAGGTGACCACGACTAGAAACCGCAACTAAATCCTTCCTTAGCACCTTTCTATCTTGAAGACAACCAATTCGGCCCTTAGCCCTCCGTCCTTCAGCTCTCAATTTTCATATGACCATAGCCACGACCTTGCGCTTAGCTGGAAAAGTGCTTGTCTAGAGCTTCGAGACATCATAACTTTCATCCAGGACCGGATCAACGATCCTCATCCTCCTTCACGATCAACGATCGAGATCCACTTCAAGACTCTGTGCTTCGGGAGTCTCAAATTTTCTCGCCTGCCTCCTCCCATAACACTTTTACCTGGAGTTCATGATCTGTTGACGGGTGTCCTCCTCAATCTAACAGCTATGTTTTACTTCAGGGATCCAAAACTCTAAGTTCTCAAACTTCAACCTTTTTTCTTAAAAAAAATGATTTTGTCTCAAGCTCGTGATCTTCTGACATGTGTCTCCCGCGGATCGACTGCTACGATTCCTTCAGGACTTCAGACTTTGGAAATATCAAACTTCAAAAACTATCTGGCCCTACTGGCTTTTATCCGAAGCCCTAGATCTGGTGATGCATGGCTCTCGACAAATCGACGGTCGATATCCTTTCAGGTCTTTGGGTTTCAGAAGTCTCAAACTTCAAACCCCCTCCTCGCTAACTTTTCCTTGGAGTGTTTTATCTGAGCATGCGATCGGTGGATGCGTGTCCTCTTACAGATCGATGGTTCCCAGCTACTTTGTCTCTTCAGAGGTTCATCGCTCGAGTGCTAACATGTCACATCACTGCATGCCTTTCAATTTGTGTGGGTGTGCATCGGCGGTTTGGAGTAACCGCTTTTCGCCCCACAATTCTGCAAACATTGACACTAACCCCTTGGCGAAACTGTGGTTTGGATTGCGGGACGACCTTGGGAAATTAATTCCCATGCAACTCGGTTCCCTGCAATGCCTATTGGTCGTTGATCTCTCTCTCCAATGGGATCCGACGATCGCGACCTTAACCTTGATTCCTTTTTTTTGGATGACCCATGTTCACCTTTCCTTCGATCCAATGATCTCAAATCTCTCCTGATCCTATAGTGGCGATCACTCCCGAATTAAAAAGGAACGGTCACGGTCCTTCGAACCCTTGCAGAGGATCTATGACGTTTCGTCTCATGCATAGCTTTTTCAACGCCATTCCTCCTTAGCTTTTCAATTTCACTTTCAGAGTTTGATCTCGACCACGAGACTCTAACCAACAGACCTAGCCCATACCGGCTTGGTGTTTCAACCTGAGGCTCTGATACCAATCTGTAACATACCCCGCCAACCACGGGCCGGAGTATGCTACCTGCAAGCCCACCCTTGGACTTCTTTCTCATACCGATACCTTCTATATTTATTAAAGATGCATAAGATAAGAGAATTAACGACATGCATAGTAATATCCAGCAAGCACACATGTTCTAAATATTCAATTAACGATAATTAAATATACAATGGAAAAAAATTCATACACAGATAATAATATCACAACGGAGAGCACTTATCTTTATGAAATATGACACCAAATGGTTGTAGACCAAGGAGGTTCCACCCAACCGTAGACACTACTGCTCCAAATATCAATAGCAACGTCACCCCCGAGTCAGGGCTATGAATCCACAAGGACGGTTCGAGAGTGAACTTGGCTTCCCAAACCAGTCATCTCTCAAGCTCTCGCAAGCTTCCC
This sequence comes from Picea sitchensis, assembly GCA_010110895.2. Classification (NCBI taxonomy): domain Eukaryota; kingdom Viridiplantae; phylum Streptophyta; class Pinopsida; order Pinales; family Pinaceae; genus Picea; species Picea sitchensis. The sequence goes on from SNQJ01S0002462.1 coordinate 177,914, forward strand.
AACACTCATATAAATCCAAGTACCCAGCTCTCTTATACCTAGCTTGCACCACCCGAGAGAACAAACCTCCACCTTTCTCTGCCACACATTCCCTCAGTAAATCCTTCTCCTTATTTGGTCCTCCAGTGCAACTGGTCCAGAATCTCAATGTTGGAACTCTCAGGACTCGCAGCTATGAGCCATGATGGACACAGGCCACTACATCTTAGACATGTAGGCCTTAAGGCACGACTGGATCACACCAGTGACCACTATAGCCAACTATCCCGTGGCTAATTCTTTCACAGTTTGGTCCCCCTTCCCGAGACCAATACACAGGTGAGGATGGATGGAGGAGGCAAGCAAGTGCATGGGAGTGCGTGAGGGTAAAAATGAGGTAACACAAAGGTGATGGAGTGGAAAATCCATTGACCAATCCCACAATCAAAACAGGGGTGGGTTTAAGTATGTTCGTGGGGAAATCAAGAACCTTCTGGCCTCCCCAATAATCTCACATAACCGATTCCCCCCTTTAGGAAAAAAGTTAATTAACATAGGAATAAACATTTAGCCTCTAAATCCCCCTCTCTTGTGGAATCATAGCCCCCTATAACTCTAGTCCTTGTCCATCTAGCAGCTAGCGATGTGTTTATTATTAATAATGATCAAATCATTACATTTATTGGGCATATTGGCCCTTTAAATAATTGTTTGGGCACTCAGGCCTCTCAGCATTGTAACAATACATTGTTTAAAATGGGGGTTCACAACCTGGGGTGTTACACAAACAGTGGAGGGTAAATTTTAAGACCCAACTAACTTCGAAGGGCCATAACTTTCTTCTCTAGAATTAGATTGAGGCACAGGAGTAGTCTATCAAAATATATTGGACCATAGAAAATATTCTTGGAGATGAATTAAAATTCCGAGCATGTTTAAAATGTTTAAGATGGCACAAAAGTTATCTATAACATTCCAGACCAAAAACACTAATTGGCCTAGAACTTCAGCAGACTGTAACTAGCAGCCCAGAAGCCAAAAAGAGGTGAAACTTGGAGATACTGTCCAAAATATGTATATGAAGAAACCCAATTGAGATCCTACCAAAAATCCAATGGAGTAGGTGCAAAAATGCATAATTGCAATGCAAATTTGCACCAAGTTGAAGTGTGAACAGAAGAATGAATGGACAATTTTCAAATAACCATAACTTTCTGCTCAAGACTCAGAATTGAGCATGGAAGCATGCATTGGAATGGTGTTGGACAATATAATATAATTATTCACCCAGAAAATCGATTTCGACAGTCAATTTTTCAGGAAAACAGAGGAAATAATTATGATGCATTATTGAACCATAATTGTACATAATTTCATGAATTTGTTAAATTATTTAGCCTAACAAGTTTTCTTGGTTGCACATTTTGCAGAGTTAACAACAATTAAATCAGAATAGGATCAACACAAAGTTCAGGATCATGGAAGATACGCAAGGGTATTACGAACATGAAGATGAGATCAGAGGGATCATGATAATATGGGTAATGAAGGTACAAATTCAAATGGACATGGAGAAGGAAAGGAAGAAAGCATGAACTTGGTAGAGACCATTAAAATTTTGCAAAAGGATGTCCAAAGTTATAAAGATGATAATGAGAGGCTTATGAAATCCAAGGAGTGGCAGGAGGGCTTCAACATGAAGTTAATGTTGAGCTTGAACATAGTATAAAAGAAGATGGATAAGGATAATGAATCAAGCAAATCAGGAATTTATAGGTCTCATGATGAGAGGAGAAGAACAAGAAGTGTTGGAAGACATCACCATCACTCCCCAAGGAATTCCACTAGAAGAGCACACAGTAGTTCAATTCCATCTCATGTCAGGAAACATAAGAGGAGGTCTGGGGTGGATGAGCTACAAGGAGAAATGAACAAAATCAAGCCTCCTACATTTGATGGTGAGCACAAGAAGGATGAGGATGTAGAGACATGGTTGTTAGGCATGAGGAAGTATTTTCAATTGCATAATTCCTCTTCATACACAGAAGGAAGAATTTCCATCTATCATCTCAAGGGAAAGGCATCCATGTGGTGGGACCAATTTTTGTAGGTGCAACACATTAATGAGAAAAATGTTACTTGGAGGGAATTCAAGAGGTATTTTCAAAAGAAATACTTGACTAAGAGATACTATGACAAGAAAATGAAGGAGTCATTTGAACTCAATCTTGGGAGTATGACCATAGATGAATATGAAAGAAGGTTTTTAGAACTGCTAAAGTATGTTTCTTTCATCAAGGAAGATCCAGTTAATATTCAAAGGTATTTGAGTGGGATGCCATCATTTATCAGTGACAAGATACAATATGATGATCCAAAAACATTGGAGGAGGCCATAAGGCAAGCTAAATGGCTTTATGATCAACATAAAGGAAGACCAACTTTCCAAAAATATTGGGAAGACAAGAAGAAAAACAAGATGTAACAGAGGAAGAAGGGGACTAAGATACCATTCTTCAGAAATAATCCTCAGGGACAACCAACTTCTAGAGAACCCAGAATGACCGAGACAGTGGGGAAAACACCAAGGGAACCACCTATTCAATGTTGGGGTTGTGGGGGAGATCATATGTATAGATATTTTCCTCACAGAGGTGAAAAAGTGAGGATTGTTCACAATGTACAACAAGTTGATACAATGGAGGACATGGGTAGAAATGTACCTAGTATCTATGAAGCCCTGGAAAACAAGAAAGCCGAGTTTCAGTCACATATGATTGAAGTGGAAGGTAATATCAACAACCAAACCATTTTTATTTTAATTGATTCATGATCTAGACATAGTTATATAGATCCTAAGATGGTGGAAATATTGCATTTGCCAAGAAACAAGCTTGGAAAATCTTGGTTGGTGCAGCTAGATACCGAAGCTAAAAGAAAAATTAATGAGGTGGTTAAGGCATATCCAATGGACATGAATGGACTGAGCACCAGGGCAGATTTGAACATCATACCTTTAGGTTCCTATGACTACCTAATTGGTATGGATTGGTTGGACCAACACCATGTTATCCTAGAATGTTATAATAAGGAATTTACTTGCTTGGATGAGGAAGGGAACCTAAGGACAGTACAGGGAATTCCCAAGGTAGTAACCGTCAGAGAAATTTCAGCATTGCAGTTGAATAAAAGTTACAGAAAATGGTGTGCAATATTTGCAACACATATGGAAGAGACGCCTAAAGATAAGGTGTAAAATATTGAAGATTATGTAGTCCTAAAAGAGTTTGAGGATGTATTTAAATAAATACCAAGATTACCCACTAAAAGAGACATTGATTTCTCCATCAATCTGATGTCTGGAGCAACCCCAATATCCAAGACCCGTTACAGGATGAGTACACTGGAATTGAAGGAATTGCAAATGAAACTTGAAGAGATTCTAAAGAAGGGGTATATATTCCCAAGTGTATCATCTTGGGGTGCCCCAGTATTATTTGTGAAGAAAAAGGATGGAACATGGAGACTTTGCATTGACTTCAGGCAGTTGAACAAGGTAATTGTGAAGAATAAGTATCATTTTCCAAGGATCGATGACCTCTTTGATCAGTTGAAATATGAAAAAATATTCTCTAAGATTGATCTCAGGTCAGGTTATCATCAGATAATAGTTAAAGAATAAGACATCAACAAGACTACTTTCAGAACAAGGTATGGTCATTATGAGTTCACAGTGGTTCCATTTGGGTTATCAAATGCACTAGTTGTCTTCATGTGTTTAATGAATGGTATTTTCAAAGAATACTTAGATAAGTTTGTCATTGCATTTTTAGATGACATTATTATATATTCTAAGTGGGAGGAAGAGAATGAACAAAACTTGAGGATGGTATTACATGTATTAAGGGAGCATCAGTTGCATGTCAAATTGAGCAAGTGTTGATTTTATCATAAGCAAATTCATTATTTGGGACATATCATTTCAGAGGAAGGTATAGCATTGGATCCTGAGAAGATTGAGGCCATTATAGGATGGTTAGCACCAAAGAATGTGACAGAGGTCAGATAATTTGTGGGCCTTGTAGGCTATTATAGGAAATTTATTGAAGAATTCTCAAAGATTCCACACCCGATCACTTCCTTGCAAAATAAGGGTGTGAAGTTTCAATGGACACTGGAATGTGAAAATAGTTTCCAACACTTGAAGAATTTATTAAAAAGTGCTCCAATACTAAGGATTGTTGATCCAAATGAAGACTTCATTGTATGCACTAATGCATGTAAAGAAGGGCTTGGTGGAGTCCTCATTCAAAATGGGTATGTTGTATGCTATGAATCAAGGAAGTTGAAGGAGCATGAAAGGCACTATGTTACTCATGATTTGGAGTTGGAAGCCATAGTGCATGCCTTGAATATGTAGAGGCACTAACTCATGGGGAAAATTTTCAAGTTGAGGAAAAACCATAGTGTTATGAAATATTTATTTGGAAATCCAACTGTAAATTCCAGGCAAAGGAGGTGGTTAGAATTTCTTAGTGAATATGACTTTGATATAAAGCATATCAAAGGGAAAGAGAACAAGGTGGTTGATGCACTTAGAAGAAGGGTCCATGAGTTTCATGCTACAACCATTAGCATGTACCAATTAGATTTTAAAGATAGAATCTTAGAGGCTGCAAAATCAGATTTGGAATACATGGAAATAATAAAAAAATTACAGCAAGGTATTTTGCAGGGGAAAATTGAAGACTATAAGCTAGAAAATGATGAAATCCTCATGTACAAGGGAAGAATTTATGTACCAAATTCTGAGGAATTGAAAAATATGATATTGAGAGAAATGCATAATGTACCTTATGCTGGGAACCCAGGTTATCAAAAAACTATTGCAGTTGTCAAGAGCCAATATTATTGGTCAGGCATGAAGAAAGAAGTTTCTAATTTATTTCCAAATGTTTGGAGTGTCAAAAGGTCAAGGCTGAGCGTAGACATTCAACTGATTTGCTACACTCATAACCCATTATTGAGTGGAAATGGGAAGTTGTAACAATGGATTTCATCACCAAACTATCCAAAAAAAAAAAGCAACATGATTCTATCATGGTAGTGGTGGATAAGCTTACTAAAGCTGCCCATTTTATTCCAGTAAACCTCACTCACAAGGCAACCAACATTGTTGATATTTATATAAGAGAAAATGATTGAATACATGGTATACCCAAGACAATTGTGTTTGATAGAGATCCAAAATTTACATCAAATTTTTGGAAAGGATTATTTAAGGGATTTGGAACAAATTTGAATTGTAGCACAACTTATCATCCAGAATCAGATGGACAAACATAGAGGGTGAATCAAGTGATTGAGGATATGTTGAGGATGTATGCGATGGATAAACCATCAAAATGGGAAGACTACCTACACTTAGTAGAGTTTCCTTAAAACAATGGGTACCAAGCATCTCTAAAGATGAGCCCATTTGAGGCACTTTATGGCAAAAGGTGCAACACAATGGTAAGCTAGGACAACACAACAAATAGAGCAGTGGTTGGGCCAGAATTACTCAGGGAAATGGAAGAGAAAATGTTGAAAATAAAACAGAATTTAAAGGCTTCCGGAGACATGCGGAAAAGTTATGTTGATAAGGGCAGAACTACTCAGGAATTTAAAGTGGGTGACCATGTATTCTTGAAATTAAAGGTCAATAGAAGTTCCTTGAAGTTGGGAAATTATTCAAAGTTGGAAGCTCGTTATTGTGAGCCGTTTGAAATCCTAGAGAGGATTGGGCCTGTAGCATACATGCTTTCTTTGCCTGCATCAATTTCTATTCATAATGTATTCCATGTATCATTGCTAAAAAAGTACATACCTAATGCTAATCATGTCAATGATTGGAATGTGATTCAGGTGGAGCAAGAAGTTTCCTTTCAAGAGCATTCGGTGTGCATATTGGACCAGAATATCAAGTAGCTCCGGAATCGAGACATAGAGCTAGTAAAGGTCCAATGGACTTGGTACAGTCCTGAAGATGCAACTTGGGAGCATGAGGATGCTATGTGGGAAAAATACCCACATCTTTTTGAGGATTTTTGAAATTTTGGTTGTATATGTGTATATATTGCACTGAGGACAATGCAAAAATAAGGGGGAGGGGAATGTAATACCACTAGGCCGAACCCCAATTGTAAATGTAAATAGAAATGTGCTTAAGATGGTGAGTTGTTTGATATCATTTTGCATGCACCTTCCATGGTATAGTGCGTACATGTATTTCTCACTAAAATGATGAAGTGTGCACATTCCAACATATCATGCGCAACAAACTTAAGTGTGCGCGATTTTGAGGCCAGAGAGCCTTGGTGTATATGTTGTGTTTCAGGCTGGTGATATGGGATGCATAAAGGATAATATATCTGTAATGTAACTGTAAATGTGATCACACACAAATATTAATGAAAAACACATCATTGCAGCAGACCAATCATGTAAAAGAGTATGGGTGACTAAACTCCACTAGTTAGGGAAAGGGGGATAAAAGTTAAGGATAAGGGGCTAACCTAGGGAGCTTAAGCCAAAAAGGAATATTATATTAATATTCCTTAAAGTATAAAGTATGGATAATTATTTTATCCTAAGTTCTATGGATGGGGACAAGTGGGCCAAAGTAGTTCTCAACATGACAAGTGTCAAGTTAGGAACATGCATACATATAGTTTGGAATTAGTTCATTTTCCCATCATTCCATCATCATGCACTCACTCATTCAGTTGTCCTCGGTACCTTCATGCCATTGTACATGTACTCATACCCATACTTGTACCTGTACCTATGCCTGGTTAGCCTAGGAGTTGGACTGAATAAGCGGTTTGTCAGGCCTGTGGGATATTGAAGAGGCATGTTTCCAAGCCCGTGGGATATTGAAGAGGCAGGTTTTCAGGCCCGTGACAAGTTCTCTCTAGGTTAGAGAATTGTTGGGAATTGATTTCCTGAAGGTGCCAAATTGCAACTATAGGGCTCTGAGACTTCCTGTCTGGCCTATTGTTGAAGTCCCAGAAAATAAGTGGGGCAGCCGAGGGACTGTTGAGAAGAGAAGGGGAACACTTCTTGGGGTGGGACACGCATGTGGGGAATGATGGACTATAGGCTGTTATTTCGAGTTGGCACCTGTGACGAAGTTTTTCCTATTGTCTAAGATACATCAGCTTGGTTAGGAATTCCCTTACCCAGGTGGAGTTTAGTCCCAACTCAGGGGTGACCCACTGCTGAGAATTTTGAGCAATGCGGTCTAAGTATGCGAGGAATGTGGAAGGTTTGCACACAGTTGGTGATATTATACCAAGATAAGTGTCAATTGTGTGTTCAATTACATGTTGCATTATTATGTATGCATTTATTTTTATGGGTTTTTCCTATGTGTGTTGCATGTGTATTATTATTATTATTATTTATAAATATGTGCATTTGCAAAGTTTATATATGTTTTAATTTTGTATATAGTTTGAAAATTTTATGTGTCATAGCCCAGTTGGATGGTGGGGATGCTACAACTAGAATAGCAGGACGTTCTAACCAATGTACCAGCAACCCCATACTTAGTGGGATTCCGCTAATTTTAGTAATTAAGTTGCCACTAAATTAGGATGGTAGTTTTAGGACCGGGCCTGTTTAATGGGAATGAATTCCAATGTTTACACACATCCCTCTGCACATATTTCGAGGTGCATGGATTCTGAGATAGGGAATGGATCCCAAGATGTTCTTGCACCATAAAGTGTGCCAAATGGTACCTTGATGGAATTTCAAGTGTTTTATATCAATTTTGCACAATTTTTCACAAGGATCGTGAACATGAGGCATGTTTTGTGATTTGAGTTCATTTGTAAAAAAAAAAAATTCTCAATTTTTCATTAATGGGAATTTAATGGATTGTTTTACGTGTCGAAGAGCGTGAAATTGAGCTAGTTTAGAAATTGGTTGACTTTATAGTCAAAAGTTTCATAATTTCACAAGGATTTCAATGGTGAAGTTATTTTTGTGTTTTGATTAATGGAATTTAAGAGAATCTATTAAATTGACTTATGTGAATAACTTTAGATGTGATTTTTGTTATTTGAGATGGAGATGGTAATTCTCATTGGAATGAATGGAACTTAAAGATGAAACAAAAGTATGTAATTTAAGCTATTTTATTTTTTCTTGTGTCATATCACTATCATTAAGTAAGATAATCTTTAGTTTATGAGTTTTTGGGTTCAAAGCACATCATCGGAATTATGCAAAACCACCCCAATATGATCAATAAATTATTTTGTATCAAGTTAGATATTGCATGTATATAAGTAAATAAATAAGTGGTGTCTAAGGATTTTCAGATCAGGATGTTGCCTTGGTCTTTGTCCCATTTCCTCTGTCATTCTAGGCTCCTTGGGAGTTGGTTATCCCTGAAAATTATTTCTAAAGAATGGTGGCTTGTCTCGCTTCTTCCTCTGCTCCATATTTCCTTTCTTCTTGTCTTCCCATTGTCCTTCATCTTGCAGACAGATCCACAGTCAAACATGAATGGATGATAGGAGATATAATAATATCTATTGATTCTTGGGAGTACCCTACTAACTTCTTAGTCGTTCAAACCAAGTTTCAATTCAATGGGTACCCTGTTATTTTGGGAAGGCCTTGGCTGGCCATAGAAGATGTATATATTGGTTGTAGGGAAAGCAACAGTACTATAATTGATGGTCTATCCAAAAAACAAATTGTTATTTATCCTCCTTACCAACCTTTAATAACAAAAAACCTCCCTATATGGGAAGATGAATAAGAAGATATGACACAAAAAATTGTCTAACCCATCTATATAATCAACATAGCTTTGGCCAATAGTATAGTTAATGAAGATACTTTCCTCGAAAATTTTCTGCAAAATCAATATCCAATTGATGTAAAAATAGTAGGGATAAATGATGAAAATAAATATAAAACTTTCATTGAAAATAAAACATAATTATGGACAGACTTGTTCACTACTGATATAGAATATCCTTTTGTCAAAACCATAGAGATCAGCCCTGTAAAAACACTAAAAATCAGCAATAAACTTACTAATCAGCAAGAACAAAAGTTATTAGATGTGCTGAAAAGAAATATTGAAGGGTTTGCATGGGATTATAAGGAAATGAAAGGAATCCATACTTATATTTGTACTCACCATATTTATATCAAGGAATATTGTAAACCTGATAGGCATCCTCAGAGGATGAACCTTGTAATGAAAGACATAGTTAAGCAGATTCATATATCCAATCTCAAATAGTGAATGGGTCTCTCTTCTAGTTATTGTCCTGGAGAAGAATGGGAAATGGAGTATATGTGTGGATTATAGATATGTAAACAAAGATACTAGTAAGGACCATTTCCCCTTACCCTTTATTGACCAAGTCTTGGATGTGTTAGCTGGGAAGGAATACTTTTCATTCCTAGATGGATTTAGTGGATACAACCAAATTCATATAAATCCTGAAGACCAGGAAAAAATCACATCTACTTGTCCCTGGGGTACATTTTCCTACAAAGTCTTACCATTCAGCCTATGTAATGCCCCAACCACTTTCCAAAGAGAAACACTCAACATATTTTTAGAACTCATCCATGATAAAGTTGAGATAAACATGGATGACTTTACCCCTTATGGAAAGTCTTTTGATGAGACCTTAGACAATCTAGATAAGTTTATCCAAAGATGTAGAGAAGTGAACCTATCCCTTAGCAATGAAAAATGAAATATGATGAATGAAGGGATTTTTTAGGACACCATCTTTCCTCTAGGGGGATTGAAGTAGAAAAAAAAAAAATCAAAATCATCACCCTACTTTCTACACCTATGAAACCAAAAGATATCAGAAAATTTCTTGGACATGCAAGATATTACAGGGGGTTCATCAAGGATTTCAGTAAGATAGATTCTCCCTTATTTACACTACTATCCAAGGATGTAGATTATTGTTGGGCTCTAAACTGTCAACAAGCATTTGAAACCATCAAAGAAAAGCTCTCAACTACTCATGTATTGCAAGGTCCTAATTGGGCTCTTCCATTTCATATTTAAACCGATGCATCGGATAAATATATAGGAGTAGTCTTAGGAAAAGATGAAGATAACAAGCCTTATGCCATATATTTCATAAGTAAACATTTGGTTAGTGTAGAACTGAACTACATTGTTACATAAAAGGAATAGTTCACAGTAGTTCATGCTCTAAATGAATTTAGACATTAAGTTATAGGGTATAAAGTTTTTGTACATATATATCATGTTTCCATTATATACTTGATGAACAAACCTGACATAAATGGTATAATGATTAGATGGTTTTTGTTATTACATAAATTTGATCTAACTATTCTTGGTAAGCTTGGCAAGCCGAATGTAGTTGCATATTTTTTTGTCCAGGTTGACTATTCCTACTGAAGAAGACAGGTGATTAGTTTTCAGATGAGAACCTCTTTTCCATATCAACACAAACCCCCTAGTTTGTTGACATAAAAAATTGTCTGACAACATGAAAGTTTCCTTAACATTTCTCCTACAGAGAAAGATGCAACATTGTCCAAAAAATCGCAACCTATACGTGGGTAGTTGGTTATATATTCAAACTTTTCCTAGACCAAGTATTGAGGAGATGCATAAGAGAAGATGAGGTACATGATATCCTCCATTCTTGTCATGATGAGCCAAAAGAGGAAAAATTACAAGATCTTACAAGTTGGATACTATTGGATGACCTTGCACATATATTTTCATCATTACACTTCACATTGTGATGAATGTCAAAGAATGGGAATCCTACAAAGAGAAATGTGATACCTTTATAGCCCCAAGTATCATTAGAACCATTTGACAAGTGGGGCATGGAATTTATAGGCCCAATTGGTCCTCTATCAGGGAAAAAGAGACACATGTTGGTATGCACTAAACATCTGACCAAATGGGTTGAAGTAAAATCTATGAAGGATGCCACAAAAAAATATGTAGTTTCATTCCTCCAAGAATGCATATTCTCAAGGTTTGTTTATCCAAGAGAGATAGTCATAGACCAAGGACCTCAATTTACATCTAGAATTATTGAAGAAATCATGAAGGAACACAACATACATCATAGGAAATCAACACCCTACCATCCACAAGAAAATGGGCAGGTTGAAGTCACCAACCAAGAGCTGGAGAATATCCTCACCAAAACAATGAGAATGAACAAGAAAAATTGGTCAAAGAAGCTCACAGAAGAAGCATGGGCATACAACATCACATGGAAGACTACCACTGGGTTCACACCATTTTAGTTAGTCTATGGTAGAAGGTCATGCTCCCTATTGAATTTGAATACCATACATTAAGGAAAGTAGTTGAATTATACATCGATTTACCATCATCACCAAGATAAATATTGAGTCAATGAAATGCCTTATATGAGTACAGAATGCAAGAACTTTTCAACACTGAAGTAGTGCAGTAATAGAAAAAATATTGGCATGACAAGAATATTAAGCATAAAAAGTTAAAAGAAGGGGATGGTCCATCTTGTATGATTCAATATTCAAAGACTTCAAGGATAAATTTATAAACAGATAGTTACATCCTTACACCATTGAAAAATGCTATGATAATTGTTCAGTACAGATCAGAACCATTGATGAAGAAATAATTTCCATGCTAGTAAATGGATTCAATAATTTTTTTTACAACAAGCCAATGACAAGGGAATAGTTCACAGTAATAGTAAAGACACAAAATATGGATTGCATTGATAGCAGAGATGCTCTCAATCAATCCAAATAATGAGATATGGAAAAGAAGAAGAAAAAAAAGGAATACAATTTCTGGATGAAAACCTCTCAGAGGAATCTAGGACAAATTTGTGGGTGAAAACCTCCAATGGAATCAGTCTCATATATGAGGAATAAAAAAAAATACCCTCATCAAGAAAACCTCCTATAGGCTTGACAAGGAAAGGTATTGGTGAAAACTAGTAATGGCAACTCTACCTTGAGAAAAAAAAAAAGAGAAAAATGAAAAAAAAGGAAAAAATAATAATAAAGATTTTAGAATACTAATGTTTTGTTTTTCAGGTACCCAATACTTCATTTGTTGCAATAATTTGCACAACAAGGAAATCAAAAAACAGTCAACAACAACTCAATATGGACATTAAGCATTTTTAGTTTATTTTCTTTCATCATCCATACATAACACGTTCCATCATTTTCATTCATAAATCATTTTTATTTCCTTCTTCTCATTCATCAATAACACCTTCCATATTCAACATTTTACATTTCTCCCTTTGTTTCAATAAATGTATCATACAGGGTTATCCTACATATTTCTATAGGATCATCCTACATAATTCTACAGGATCAACCTATAGAACTATTTCTACAAATAATGACAAGAATTCAAGGTTCAAGACCAACATCAACACTCCAATTGTTAATACCAGTAACATCACCTCCTTTTTCAACCATTTTTGCATCAGATACAACCATTGGGATAGAGGAAACACATTTCTACAAGATACTTTGTATCCTGTAGAAAATATTCAGTATGAAATGTACATTTCTACATAACACTTTTTATCTTGTAGAAAGCAATGAAGCAATGACATTAGAGATTTCTATATAAAGGAATGGTTACAAAAAAAATATCAAACAAAAAATTCTTCAACATAAATGTCAAGAAGAGATATCCACATCATCAATCGATCCATTAGGCAAGCGATGATTACCAACAATAAAAAATTTCATCGCTTCAGCCACATGAAAACACAAAATTAGATGCATGCAAAGGTAACAAAGGTAACACATTCATCTTTCCTCTTAAACGTTCATTAAGTCCCATGAAATGATATACATACTTATTTTGTATGGTCAAAACATGTATAAAACTCTAATTTGGTGATGAGAACGAGTACGTTCACTTGTCTTGTTAGTTGTGGGGTGGCTATAATTCATGCTAAGATTTAAATAAAATGTGGAGTTAAGTAATTTAAGTGAAGGATTGTTCCAAGAGTCAAGACCACAAATTAAGGAGTAACTAAGACAACATGTCGAAAGCTGTGAGAAGACAACAATCTCATCCAAAATTTGGGCATAACTCAAAGTAAAATGGATTTGAATCACCATTTTGAAATTGTGAGGGTAAGTTCAAGTTGAGTTCGAGCTATGCTAAGCAAGGAAATGAGCTCATAGGTGAGGAAGATGAGCAAATCACAAGCACTCAGCCAGGGAAGTCATTCTAAGAACCAAGCCGCTATAGGTCTCCATTAGAACCCTCATAGCAAGGAAATAACTCTCCATGTGTTAAATTATTCTCAGATATTGTCAAAACTCCTATGTTTTGCAAGCCCATTGTCAAATTCATTACTGTTATGATTTGTATAATTTTTTGTGAAACAAATATTGTAGAAACCCAACTTATATAGTCGTGTAGAACATAGTTCCTGTAGAAATTTGCTTACGCCGTTCCTACAAGAACAACTATAGACAGATCATCATGTCCTGAATTTTTCGAAGAACCCTCAGTTTTGTTGGAATAATGAGGAGAGGGCGAATCAGTATGAGCACTTTTTTTCACTTTAAATCACAATATATAAATTTCAACTTTATCAACAGTATTCAATAGTTTATCACTTATGCATTTAGTATATTATTTCATCATAAATAGTATCATTCATAGGTTCATAATAAACAACCACATATACATAATAAACTAGAGTTTACGTGGAAACCCAAATGGGAGAAAACCACATAATTCTTTCTTATAAATATCAAGAATACATTCATAGGAAGCGCCAACTTCCCAATTCTCCAACACCAACTGGAAGAAATATCCAACCCCCTATTTACAATATCCAACCTGAAGGAATTTACAACTGTTGGACACACCTACCACACTTAGAGGGGGGGTGAATGAGTGTGGGGCTCTTTTTCCCAAAACTTCCCTCTTGCACAAAAAATCATCAATTAGCATTCAACATTTATTCATTACCGATTGTTTTCATTTATAACCAGTTATATGTGAGCACATACCAGCAACATATATCAGCAATATATCATCGACAAGTCATCACCACAATGAACACAAAGAACACAAGATGTATGTACAATTTTATTTTTATTATAGACTACAATCCTTGGGGTTTATCAGCAACAACTGAATAGAGTACAACTCTACAAGAGAACAAGCTCTATATGCAAGACTCATCTTGAATTCTCATCACCAACTGAGATGAGGTAAAAATCCTCAACAAATATCAATCTGTACCATAAACAAGAGCATCAACCATGCACCAACTTGTACCAAACAACCTGTAATCAACCTGTACCATAAACAAGTGCATCCAACCATGTACCAAGTATATACCAATCATGTGTCAACTACTCATCAACAATTACTCATCAATATGTACCAACATCATCAACTATACACCTC